>BTHU01000013.1:32370678-32460678 GCA_036184795.1 Tokudaia tokunoshimensis | reverse complement strand
GTGTCTGTCTGTCTATCTGAGACAGGGTTTCTCTATGTAGCCCTGACTGGCCTGGAACTCACTAAGTAGATCAGACTGGCCCAGACTTCTGAGATCCACCTAATTTGCCGTCTGAATTCTGGGATTAAAGGTACAGACTACCATACCCAGCTGTTTATTTTGAGACAGGGTTTCATTATGTAGACCAGGCTTACCTTAAATTCATGATCCCCCTGCCTTGGCACTCTCAGTGCTAGGACTGCAGGCTTGGACAACTATGTCTGTTGCTATTATCTTTTCAGTTTTCTTCTGTACAGTCTAACCCATTGAAATCCCTCCCTGTATGGGAATGCTACTGAGATCGAGTCCATAGAAAAGGCTTGGAAACTGGGGGTATTTTCAGAGCTCTCAAACATTCAGGAGACATTTCAGTTAGTAGCTATAATTGTCCGCAATTTCAATAGGGATAAAAATACTCTGGAAAGAGTCTGTGCCTCATTATCTAAAAGTGTCAAAAAATTACAAAGTGTTATTTACTACAAAACTAGCTTGAGATAATTCAGGGCCGTTCTCATGCAAAACATGATACAAAATACAAAGACAAACAGTTCATTCCTTTCTAAGATAGGCTCACAATGATTCATCCACCAACATCCTACACGTCTTTTTTCCCAAGAGAAAGTAGATTATAAAGTTTGGTTGATAAACTAGGAGTAAAAATATGCAAGGGAGACTGGAAACAATCGTTTATTAGAAAACAGAGTTACTTTTTCAGAAACAAATTTCGCTAGAAGGGAGAAAGAAGGAGAACAGATCAAGTAATTTTATATGAGATACTGAGCAGAAGGCAGCAAAGGTATGATGCCCAGAATCTCCCTCGAAGCTCAGTGCTTCCCTGACCCAATTGAAGCTTCACCTCATGAGTTCTCCATTTCCTTCTATATAATTGGAGCTCTGAGGGACTTTAAAGTATGTTAGAGGGTAAAGGACTACACGTGAGTGTGTGGCCGTCCCAGTCACGCACACGGCTTCCTGAACTACACTGGGTGCCTTTCTGCAGGCAACTTTCTGAGCTCCTTGTAAAGACAACGGTCATAGTCAGGGAGGAAATCAGTCGAGTTCGAGTTCCCAAGCTCAGAAACAAGTCTATCCCTCTCCCCATGCCAAGGGGCGATGGGGATGTTATCTCGGGAGACTGAGATAACTCAGGAGACTGGAATAATCAGGGTTTTCCAAGCATCACTATGTAAGTACTATTGCTATGAGCTGTAATTAGAATTAGGACATTATTTTTCTAGGAAATATTTTGTTTCTATTGTATAAATAATCATAGATACATCAAGAGAAGGTTCTTGTGAAGCTTTGAATGATCCGGTGAAGAAAGTCAGAAATTACAGGTTGTTAATCATTAAAATCAAGTTTTAATGTCTTTTGCAGAATTTACTGCAAAAGTAGACATCTAAATATCTGTCTAAATAATTATAAATATCTAGGGAGATAACTTTGCCTTATCATGACCTATCATACTAAAAGCAAAGGTCACAGACATATTCAACAAATTCTTTAGGTGGTTGAAACTTAATATTAAAAGTTATGCTTATATACATAATACAGGTACATATATACACATATATACAGATAAGCATACATAAAATGGGCCTGACTTCCCACACTGCCTTCTTCTCTAAATTTACCCTAGACAAGCTTTGGTGATTATAGAAGCAAGACGTATGTTATATTTTCACAAGGAGTAAACTCCATTTATAGGAAGTAAACCTTAGAAAGAATTCATCATTTCTCTGATGTACCGTGAGTGTGTTAGAGAAACTGTGACCTTTTAAAGCTGGAGACTAACAAGTGGTTTTGGGTTTCAGAAGTAATCCTGATAAATGGAAGCTCTTTGTCTGCTCACAGCATTAGCACTCATAACAAATGAGGGATCTCGGGTTCTGATTTTGCTCTCCGTGGGGAGTTGGGTTTCCAGGACTGGCCACCAGTTAATATGTCTCGTGGTCACTAAAGGGAGACGTCAAAGCACCTCCATTTTACACACATTCCTCTAAACAATTTAAGGGTAGGTTGTGGGTAGTATACATGAATATCCTGTGGAGATCATCCCTTTGAATGGAGTCTCTAGACCTCGACTTCGCGACAAAGTGGGAAATGATTTGGGAACAAGGTCAGAAATTCTCCATCTAATTTTATAAGCAAATTTCCTTATTTTCTTCACATTCTTTTATGGATCTGCTTTTATTGATGGGACATTCAAAAAGTAAGTCTTCAGGTTTGTGCTTCCACCAAGCCAAACCCCATCCTGCCCCCTTTCTTGAAAAAGGAAGTGTTAAATATAAATGACCAGTTGGCTTATAAAGGCCAGAGGCAAGGATCCAGAAGTACACTCAGCCAATGCTCTCAAAGGTTAGAAGTCAGCTGTGGACTTCTCCAGCCAAGGGATCATCATCTGGCTTAGCTCACAAGCAGTTATAGAGACTGCCTCTTAGCTGCAGTAAGAGAAGATGGCTGTGTATTGGGCCCAACTGATGGATATGGACAATTTAAAGGTTGGGTTTCCAGTCTGATTTATCTTAAAATACCGTTTTTGCTATTACTCTGTGCCATTTGCTTTTACTTAACCCATTCTTTAATCTTCCAAACTTTGTTTTGGTATAATTACTATCCTGAGTTTCAACTTTTGGATTGTTTCTTAATCAGAAACACACATATTAAATAGAGACAGGCAGGTGAAAACATCCCTGAGCTCATGCTATCCTCTAAGGTCATTCGTACTCAGAGACCACATGTTTCCCAGGAAACATACCTCCAATTGTCTGTGTGTGAGAACTCTGGGCTACATGCATATACTACATAAAACCAAGAATTTAAATTGGAGCTACAGCGAGCAGGTGCCAGGCATAGTATTCCACAGTAAAACGTCATTATTTCATGTGTCCTAAAGGGCAAATGATTCAAACTTTCTGTTCGCAACTACAGTAGATACATGTCATGCCTGATTGGCTGGACAATAATCATCATTAAAAGAGTCCACGTATATTAGCCAATATTATTGTTAGAAACACTCTAAAATGTTCTATGAAAACACTTATCAATTATCTTCAGTTTTAGATGTGTGTACTTGATATTTGTATTTGTGGCTATAACTGAAATTTATAAATGTATTGTTTAAGAAATTGGCAGCTGTTTCTTAACTCATCTCAAGATAGGCAAACCTTTATTAGATCAGGGTTCATTACTCAGGCAGCTCATGCCAAAGATCTCCTTTTTGCCTTTTGTCTTTTGTATACTTCTATATGCGAGTGACAGAGTCTTTTTGGATTATAGCATTAGTGAAGTCACTAGGAAAACATACTTCTTAATTTACTTCCACACTTAATTTTTCTCTATAGGTATTCTATCAGGTTACCATGAAATTCTAAACTACATTTCTAAGGTATTTAGATATAAATTTAAAAAATCTAATGAAATTTAGGGGAAAAAAATCTTCGTATTATCTCTAATTTAGAATCATTCCCAGGATGCAATGTAGTAAGCATGTAATAGCTTTTGCTTTTGAGTGGTTTTTCATCAGTTCCATAGTGTCAAGGCAGGACCAAAACAAACTTCTCACTTAAGGGAACAGGTTAAATTCACTTTACAGTAACAAACTCTGTTCATGCCAAACAATGATGGAACAGGGATGCTTATTTAATGATTTCTGTTTTAAT
Source organism: Tokudaia tokunoshimensis (assembly GCA_036184795.1). NCBI lineage: Eukaryota > Metazoa > Chordata > Mammalia > Rodentia > Muridae > Tokudaia > Tokudaia tokunoshimensis. Next base: position 32,456,977 of record BTHU01000013.1, on the reverse strand, counting down.
TAAATGTGCTTGGAAAATCTATAAGTGTTTAACTTCCTGTTGCCACGTGCTCTCCTAAATGGCCTGTAATTGTTCTATATTTTTAACATTTTGTCAAAGCAGCTGGGAAAGCACAGTCTCCCTAATTTGCATAAGCTGAATGTCTTCATCTATCACAGATTTGAAAGAAGATTAGGGAAGGCCAGCAGCACGGGGATTCCACTCCCATTGAGCTCACTATGTAACGCAGGCTGGTCTTGAACTCAGAATACTGTGATTCCAGATTGCCAGCGCTCTTACACCTGACCTGCCTTTATGCAATGCCCTTTGATTGACTGCTGTTGTTTCTACAGAACAATAGCTTCTGAAGCAGGTGTTTAGCAAAGCCTGGCCTGTACTTTCTAGCTCTAGTGGCCTAACACTTAGGAGGTTTGTGTGCAGAGCTTCCCTCTAAAAGCAGATCCTTGCTTTGCCTTACTGGTGGCTTTCTTGTATTTGGGGGACACAAAGTAAGTGGAAAGGACAGTGGGTAGAGAGCACACAGGGTTACACTTGGCCAGCTGCAGGGCCTGTTTGGGGATTTAGATCCTCTCCCTCTACACAGCTCTTAGGCCCTGGAAAACTTAGCTCTCCTTTCTGGTCCTTGATCTCCTCATCTAGGAGAGAGTTGGTGATGGTCTTTAGGATGTCTAAGGCTTGTTCCAAGGCTTGAGTGTCTCACTTTCAGACGGCAGCATGAGTGTGTGTGTGCAGGGGACAGGCGAGCTTGAAGGAGGTTAAGGGTGGATTCTCTTTCCACCATTCTGACTAGGGGATTGCACACTTTCTTTTTCTTATTTCTGGTCTGGAATCCATCCCATGTTGACTATGGACTTTATGAACATCTGTGCTAATAAAAGAAAATCAGTTTGCAGCGTTAAAGGAACTATTTCTAAAACCAGAATATAAATACACCATTGGCTCCTTTCTAGGCCCTTTGGACGACATGATGTCCTTCAATAGCATCCTTTACCTTGTGCCATGGCAACCTGCATGACATTCACACATAAGCTATGGATCTCTTGAGAAATGGGGTGCTCACAAATGGCCACATCACTTTGGAGAGGTGCCCAGTTCTAAGATGAGGAACAGATTCTCTCTTCTGCAGAGTGAAGAGAAAAGTCTTCATTTCCTGTCACATGAAGTGTGTGCAGTAACTGCACAACAGCAAGAGACACACACCAGCTTTATTGAGGGACTTGAAGACTCCTGGCCACTGGCTCATCTGCCATGCAGGAAGGAGGCTCCCAGCCACAGTGGCTGGCCTGGATGTGCTGTCTAGCTGAGCTGGCATTGATACCAGGCACTGAGTGGTTTGCCAGCTTGCAGCAAGGATATAGAAACTGTTAGGGAAGGGAGACTTTGAAAATCGCATAATTGATGTCCCTTACTCTGCTATCTCACTGATCCTTCTTCAATGCACTTACCCTCTCTAGGTCACCAGGAAGTCCTGGTGTGGCCCTGCTAAGTTTATGTGCATTGGATAAGTCACTGCCCACTCCTATAATGCCAACAATGAATAGATCCACTAAAGAACAATTTGATCTTAAAACCAATAAACCTTCAACCCCCTCTCCATCCTGGCTAATACCATCTGCTGAAGACGGATTTACCCGGGGTTTGCTCCCCAGCTCCAGTGCCTGATAAAAGTCATTGTACCACATTTATTCTTGGGTTTTCTGCCTCTTTCTTTGGCAACAGGACTGCACAGAACTGGGTTTTTAGTAATTGGTAACAATTTTGTATATGTAATCACCATGAGTGGAAGGATTTGTTTTCCCTTTTACACTCATATGACCCATATTTTTTAAAATGATGATTTAAACTAGACACTATATATAAAAATCAGAGCGGCAACCTCCTCCAGTCACACTCAGCCCATGGGAAATAGTTAAGGATATGGTAAAACATGAGAGCATCAGCTAGTTGCTCTCTCTCTCCCTCCCTCCCTCCTTCTCCCTCTCTCATTTGAAAAGGAGAGAAAAAAATCCTTTCAGACAGTCATCAATTTCACCACGGCAGACATTTCTGCAAAACACATTAAGGAGTCCGGGCCTGTGGTGAAGGCCACGCACATATTTTGGGCTGCCTCCCAGATTATCAGGCTTTTTCCAGACATCTAGGAGGGATGTGAGGGTGACAGGGATCCTGCTTTGAGGCCTTAAAAAACATCAGAGAAGGAAAACTTTTGAAGGTTCAGTTTCAGCTGGATTTTGTTTCTTAGACAGCCGAGTTGCCCTGGTTATGGAAAAAGCTAGTAACTATAGTGACGATAATCGGAAAGGTCCCCGTGTTTGTCTTCCCACCCCCCTGTTCTGAAAACCTAATCAGTTAAGATACTCCTTGATTTCCCACATGAGTTTTTTTTGGGGGGGGCGGAGATTGGTTTTTGCTTGCTTGTTTGTTTGTTTGCAGAGGGGTAGATTTTTGTCCTACATCAGGGGCTGAAGGCCCTGGAGGAATTACGATAGCATTTTTCAGTGTTTGGAAACTATAAAATATATGGTTGTGGTTGCACACTTCTGTATTCTTATAATAGCAACCTTCACTTTGTCCACAGTTGGGCTTTGAGGAAAGGGGATGGCAGAAATCACTGGGTGGAAAAGTCCTCCAAAGCCAGCGCCCTCTTTATCCTGTTTAGCTTGAAGCCCTCCCCTCCCTTTGGGTGTGCCTGTGGTTAGAAGTCAAATCTGCAGATAGAAAATGATGGACTTTGTGTCTTAAAGGATGAGCTAATGTGTGCCAAAGTCTTAGGGTTATCGCTTTCTTCTCTCACAAATTCAAAACTTTCTTTTCAGATACATTTGGCCTTTCTAATTCACTGTGTGTATGAAAAAAATAAACAAATGAAAGACAATGGTTATCCCCAAGCATTTTTGCTCCATGTCCTATCTTGATTCACTTACAAATTTTTCTGATTGACTTCATATGACTTAATATTCCCTTTCGGCTCTTTGGCATCTTAAATAGCAGCTCAGCTTCCTCCTGTTTCCCATATTCAAGGTACCTGGAGGCGAAAGGGTTAAGCTTCTGACTCTGTCCATTGCTCCCAAGACTTCCTGAAACACTGAGAGGTAGGGCCCACTGGGGAGAAAAATGACAAGTACTCTCCTAATCTTACTGATTCTGACATTTCTTTGTTTAGGACCTAAAGAGAAAGAGAAGAATGCTTTTCCTCTCATTCTGTTTCTATTTCCCATTCTCTTTCTCTCTCTCTCTCTCTCTCTCTCTCTCTCTCTCTCTCTCTCTCTCTCTTTCTCACGCGCGCACACACACACACACACACACATACACACACTATTTGATGTCATTAAATTTTCCTGAGCCCTGGTCTCCTCATTTGCAACCATGGGAGCAATTGCTCGCCATGCTGAACTCATTTTTACAACAGGGACCAAATGAGATAGTCTGAGTCAGGAAGATTCCCAGTTAACATCAGCAAAAATATTACAAGTAATTGTGTTTGGCAGAGAGTTTATACTAAAGTAGTCCTACCTCATCTGAGGTATCATTTTCATGGTTTCAGTTATTTGCCATAAAATACGGTCCAAAAACATTAAATGGAAAATTCCAGAGACAATCAACTTAAAAGTTTCAAACTACATGCCATTTAAAACAGCACAATGAGATCATGCCCTGAATCTCTACATCCCATCTTGGCAAGATGTCAATCATCCTTTGTGCAGAGTATCTGTACCGTATATACTACCTACCAGTGACTGACTCTGAGTCATTTTGGTCATCACGTAACTGTTGAGGTACCGGTGTGTGTGCTCAGGTGGCCCTTCTGTAATCACCTATCACCATGTGGCAGTACCTGTTACATTCACAACACTTCTTGTCAATGCAGGCTTCACATCACCACACATCAGCATGAGGAGACAGATAAGTATATTTAAAAAAGAAAATTCTGAGAGAGGAAAACCCATGGTCATCTATCTTTTGTTAAAGCAAATGGTTATGATTATTGCTGTCAATCTTCAATTGTGCTTATTTTATAAACTATCATAGATATATGTGCATAGGATGAAAACACAATACAGGTAGGATTTAATACTATGTATGATTTCAGGCTTCAACTGAGAGTCTTAGAATGTATACCTTGCAGATTAAAATTACTATATTGTCGTGTTAAGTATAGTATTATTACCATACAGTTATATTATCATATGATTATTATTCTTAAAATGGCAAACCCCAAACCATGATTATACAGCTGATACATTTTTGATGATTGTATCTTACTATCCATAATGTAAAGCCTTTTTCAAATTAACTCTGTAAATCTACTTTTGCAAGTGTGTCTGTGTGGTGTCCACCTGTGTACGTGTGTGGACAAGCGTGTGGATAGGTGTGATGGAGGAGGGTGTCAGTGGGTGTCTCTGTGAGTCTCTCTCACCATATCAGTGAGACAGGGCATGAACCCGGTGCTTTCTCACTCAGCTAACCTCACCAGCCAGTTTGCTCTGGGGATCCTCTGTCTCTGCTTCTAAACACTGAGACCACAGGTAGGCTTCCATGCCTGCGTAGTTAGCCTTTGCTTGGGTACAGGAGTTCTGAATCTTGGTCCTTGTGCTTTCATAGTTAGGAAATTACCCATGGTGCCATCTCCCCAGCCTTTATAAATCTCTTTTGCTATTTAAATCTAAATATAATTATAGTACAATAGGAAGTAGGAGGAGGCCTGGAAAACATTAAGATAAAAAAGAAAATCATCAGACTGTTTGAAATGTCCTATGATGTTGTATGGCTTGCTGGTTGCATGAGGTCTACTGTAGTTTGTCATGGGAAACTCATATTGCAATTTGATTGACACTGTAGTGATATTAGAAGTAAGACTTTCTAGGAGATGTTTAGGAATTGATGCCTTTCTCTCAGGACTTGGCTAGTCACTGGAGAGCAGGTTGTTACAAACTGAAAATGTGCTCATGCTCCATGTCTTCTATTTATAGCCTCCCCATGAGCTGAAGCAGTGTGAATCCCTCCTTAGAAGCCATGGATTCTAGAAGCATGCTTTTGGACTTCTCAGCCTCTAGGATTATGAACTAAAATACAACTCTGCTATAAGTCACCAGTGTCCAGAATTCTGTTGCAGCGATGGGTTACAGATGAAGATGATATGAGTTGTCTAGAGCTGCATCTGTTGATACACGCATGAACTGGCATGAAATGACACAGGGATCTCTGCCTTTCTTTAACACAAATAGCAAAAGTCACCATAATCTCCTTTATGTGTGTGTGTGTGTTGTGTGTGTGTGTGTGTTTGTGTGTGTATGTGTATGTAAGTGAGAATGTGAGAGTGTGTATGTGTGTGTGTATGTATGTGATTATGCAAACATGCATATACATAGGTGTAAGGGTGTGGGCCCGTTATGTGCAGAAGTTGGAAGAGGCCACTAGGAACTGGAGTCACAGGCATTTGTAGAATGCTGGGATCCAAACCTTAGTCCTCCTAGCTGTGGGACAAGTGCTCTTCATCACTGAGCCACCTTTCTAGCCCTGCAAGGCAGTTCTTGTGATTCACTGACTTGCTCTGGGTAAATGGGGATGTCCCGCACTGTGTGAAGTTTAGAAGGCACCAACATTTGCTATGCTGCCACATGTACTTCCTATGGCTACAGCCAGTACCCCAGACAAGGTGGCCTCAACGACAGAGATTCATTTTCCCATGGCTCTGAAAGTTTAAGATCAAGTTGTAGCCAGCCTTGGTGTGCTTTGAATCTTCCTCCTTTGGCCTGAAGGCCATCCCCATTGTCATTGAGTCCTCAATGCACTTTCCTCTCTAGGTCTAAATTTTCCCTCCTCATAACAATAGAAGACAATAGACGACATCTCCTCATAGCCTCATTTTAACCAGTTACCTCTTGAAACGCTATGGTTATACCTTGAGGTGCTGAGGGCTAAGGCTATTCTATACCAGTTTGTGGGTAGGTCAGTGCTGTAGCCTCTATTGGGATCTTTTCCTCAGTTCTCTATTCTGTTATCTTTTCCATCAGTTACTCTTCTCTTCTAGGGTCACACAGTTCCATAATTCTCTTTGTCCCGTGGTTCTGAGTCCAATAAAAACAGGTAATTGTGCACGGATACAGATGCTTTTAAGAGTAAACTGTGATCTAACATGTGACATTATTGTGGTTTCTATGAGCCCAGGCCTGACAGTGTGAGAAGCAGAGGGACATACACAGCATCTTGTCCCTTAAATGATCATAAGACCATAAGCAGTGACAAGGTAGCTGTATTAGATAGAACTCGCCAGGAAGACAGAACCAATAGGGCATGGATACATGAAGACATTTACTTTAAGAAACTGGATCACGTGATTGTGGGTCTAGAAAATCGAAAATTTGTATATGAGACCAGGTAGCTGAAGATCTGGGAAGAGCTGATATCCATCTCCCCTTGAACTGTCATGGAAATCTATCCCCATTACTGAATACACTTCAAGTCTATTTATTTAAAAGCTAATCTCATCTAAAAAGCACATAGCCTTAAGACTCATGTTTAATAAGCTAGCTGAGGCTGGCAGCCTGACATCAGTAATGTATTGTCTTGTTAATGGTGCCTGAAGGCAGATTTAGGCAACAACCAAAAACCATGCAACTGTTTCTACCCAGAAGCCTCATAACTTCTGGCCTTCCCTCTGCTTGTTCTCAACAAAGACTCGCAAGCTGCAAATTATAGAGCTACTCTCAATCATAATAAACTATTTTTTGTGTTTGATACTATTTATCTCTTCTCTAAATAAATAGTAAGTTCTTTGGACCCCAATACATTTTTAACACTAAATCACACTTAGAAATTTCATGATATAACTGAATGGAAATACAGAGTTCATCTACTTAAAGATATACTCTTGAAAAAGCACACATACTCTGTGCAGCCTCTAAAAAGGCCAAGGTAATGTTCAAACTCAACTCTGAGATCCTACACCATAGAATGATAGATTATACACTAATAATGGTGAGTTTTACTTTTACAAGTCTTACTCTAAACGCTGCATTTTTGAGTAAGAGACTCAATATTATTTTAAAGGAAAGGCAAGAAGATGGTCAAGTGAACCTACCTAAGACAATTTGTACACGCCAAGTTGTCATTTATGCAGTTTACTCTTTAAAACAATGAAAAAATAACTTTCTTAGCTACCAAATTTAAAGATATAGCCAACAAAGTAGTACAATCTGAAAGTCAAATCTAAACACCTTTTTTCTGTATAAGAAGTAGAAATTTAAATATATTTTATAAAGTCCTATAAAATCATTTGATTTGAAAATAGCAGATCTAAAAATATCTTCTGTTAGTATGGAATTACCTAAATTGATTCCTTGACCTGGTTATTAATACTTATTTCAAAGCATTAGAAAGAAAATATGTATACGGCAATCAGAAGTTAATTTTTATATTATCAGTGTCAGGATCATGGAATCAACTTCATATACAGTCCTGGTACCTTAAATACCATGTCAGTGCTTTCTGAAGTATGAGTAGTTTGACTAAGAAAATGTAAGTAAGATACTTCTCCTTTCTCTGGAAAATTCAGTAGAGGCTCAAGAGAGAAAAGCATAAACCAAGCCTGTAGCCAGAGTGAAGAGGCCTCTGTTCTCTGTGCATTCTGAGCATCTGCCAGCATGGTAGGCACTCGGAAGTGAGTGTTAGCCCTCATTAGCAGTGCATAATGAACAAAACAAAACATGAATAATGATAAGGTGGACAAGGGAGGGTGAACAAATTAAGCCAGAGAACGCGAGGAGGCAGAGCAAAGCACCTGGAAATTAGGTGTAAGGAGATACTTCCGGTCAGCAGTGCTGCAGTGTAGACTATATTCCTTTGGAAATCAGCATGACCATTTCTGGGGCCCACATGTAAGGCCCGTACGAAGACTGCCAATGCACTCATTGATTGCAGTCTCACTGGGGAACATTTCTATGGATGGTACAGAACGGGTAGATAAAACTGTAGCTACCTGAGCATGTGTTAAGATAGCAGTGGCTCCAGCCTGTCCTGGGGATTGAAGTCTTCAATGGCAGATATTTGTGGTAAAGGGGAAAACAAAGGACCTCTACCTAATCACATCCTACACAAAGCAGCAAATGATATCAATTTTTTAACAGATACCCTTTTAACTTTCTATACAATGAAAAGGGCAGTGCACACAAAATGCCTCTCCACATAGGACCACAATGGAATATAAATTTGATTATATTGGAATAATCAGAATTCAAGCCTAAAATGCAGAGAAAATGATAGATTCATCTCTACATCTTTTCTAGAACATCTGTATCAGTCCCTTACATCTACTGTTGAGATTACTACTACTACTACAATAATAATAATAATATATAATATATAATTATTATTATTATTATTCCCAAGGCAGGAAGTGAACTGGAGACAAGAAGAACCTGTCCTGAGACTGTGGGCCTCAGGTGGAAGTGAGCCCAAGACAGATGACCCTCCCATGAGGCTACTTGGGTGGGTCCAGGCAAGGAGTGAGCCTGAGAGGACCACTAAACCTGCACTGTGGAGCCCAGACAGGGAGCTACCTGCCTGGCATGATAACGCACAAGTTGAGCATAGCACTCCTGAGATGACCCAGACACTCAGATACCCCAGGTGCCACTAAGAGGAGCAAATAAGTGATGGAGAAATGGAAGAGAAAAAGAAACAGAAAGATGAGGGCATGGTGAAGAGAGGCAGAACTGGAGACTGGAGGGTAGTGAGGAACAGCCTGATGTGAGTAGCCAGTGATGCCGCCTGGGACCGTGGTGGGGTCCTGGCCTGTGCTGCTGCCCGGCACCGTGTCTGGGTCTGTGGCTCTGCAACAGCAGCGGCCCGTTACCACCAAAGACCGGAAATACATCCCTGGTCTGGGCTATCACTCAGGGACTTGTTGATATCTGAGGGCTGTGCAGAACTGGCCTGACCCTTCACCATGGCGTCCTGAGAGAGTTGGACCTGCCCCTCACCAGCTACAGCACTCAGAAGATCAAGCTCAGCCTCTTGCTTGGGTAGCACAATAGAACTGAGCCGGCTCTGAATGTGTAAGCATGGGAGAGCTGGCCTCACAACTTGTCTACTTCTACCCTTACACCTTGCCACCTACAGCAGGTAAGAGATCTGTCCCTGAGGTCATGAGAGGAGGACAGCTGGCCCTGTCCCTCACCTACTGCAGCACTTGGAAGACCTCGCCTGGGCAGCACAGTAGAACTGATCCTGGTGGCAGGGTTTGCAGGTAAGCCAGCCTTGAGGGTGAGAGCAAGAGAGCTGGTAGGCTACCTAGCTCAGATAGCTCTCAGGTCAAGATCCAGAGATTTGAACTGGCTCACTCCAACATCTATCCCATCAACGAACTGCTGGAGTACATGAAGGGGCCCATCCTACAGATCCAAAACCACAGGATCTCCATAGCACCAGGCAACAACAAGATATCGAAGAGAAGTCCCAGTGAGGTTTCAGTATTGACAGTGTAGCAGAAGCCAGAGGCCTTGAAACAGACCAACGAGTTACTACAATGAGCATTTTCAAGTGAAGAAGTGTGGACAAAAGGGAATACTGTGGGATCTACTATAGTTTCTACTATTAGATTTTTTTTCTCTGTTGTGAGGGAGGTTACAAGGGTGGAGGGTGGGTGTGAGGGGAGGGGGAGATGAATGGGATTGGGGTGTATGATGGGAAATTCATAAAGAACCAATAAAAAGTTTAAAAAACAAGAATGTAACACAGTTTTACCCTCTTTATAGTTACAGAATTTAAGAAACAGAAGTTGATCTTACAGATATCATACACTATATAAATAAACAACTCAGCAATCAAACATTGATTAGAATTGTCCATTGTACCTTGTACAGTTACAACTAAAAAATTACATGCACTTATTTCTAGTACCAACCCACTCAGAACATCATTAAACATTTTAAAGACACACAGCAGTGATCTCTTGTTGCCTACTCTAAAATAGTTATACAAAAGCAAACTTCATAGACTACAGCAAAGAAATCCAGATAAGATGATCAATTCTATGAGAAATAATACAAGAACCAAAGTCACAAAGAAATTGGGCTCTTTACTGCGATGACCACAAATTTCCAAAGTAGATCCATGCAACATTGGACATACGCAAAATGTTGGAGATCAAATGTCACAAAAAAAACCTGCTGCCACTAACAATTGTTCCTTAAAAACCTGCTTGGGTGACCAAAAACCATTCCTCAACCCGAACTTGTCAGCACAATGTTTATTCGTTAGTTAGTTTCTCTGACCGAAAGGGCCCGAACACATGCAATGCAATACCGAACCTCAGCGGATGTAGCACTTGAGGGCTCACGAGTAATCTAAACACTGCGTCCGGAGAGAGCGGCTTGTGGTTCATCCTCTGGGAACACAGGGTACCACAACTGCACAGCAGCAGTTAACAGAGCAGAGCAGAGATTAAAAGACCCTCCAGCTCATCCTTTGTCCTGAACATAATATTTAATCATAGCCAAAGACTAAGCAGAAACTTAAATTATAAGTCTAACTTCCTGTTTTGTAATTTTTAACAATCAGTTGACCCCGGTAGAACTTGGATTCTATGGTTATCATGTCTATGCGTCTGCTCAGGTGTGCTCTGTTTTATGCAACAGATAATTTCTAGACATTGAGAAAGAGGTGACTCACATGTTTATAATTCTATGATTACTGCACTTTTGGATAAAAACGAACTCTTCCGTAGGATTAGATTTTCCTTGTTCATTGTCAGCCTGCTCTTAAACAATAGAAATGTAGTGCAAAACTTAACTTGTTGGAAGGACTTACTTAAATCCTTGTAAAGTATAAAAGGTTTTCTGGACAGCTATGGTCCCCCACACATACTTGGAAGAGTACATAAGGAGGTCGGTGAGTCTGAAACCAACCCAGACAGCATAATGAAAGCCTGTCCTAAGTTAACAAGACAAGAAAAGCTTTTTAGAAGTTAAAAGTTTATGATACAAATAATAATCTCATGTCTTCCACATTACAGTTATGGTATTTCTGGTGTAGTTCTTATGTTCAGTTGATATATTAGACATGTATTTCATTCAACATTCATTGAAATATCCTAGTCATGGTGTTAAATAACAGGAATGTAAGGATTGAAAACAGGGTCCATACTTTAGTAGAAGGGAAATATATTAAGTAAAAAGCATGAAATATGGTGTATAAGAATAGACAAAGCCCTTAGAAACAGAATTTTTAAAGATGGATTAATCAGTTCTTTGAAAGATGCAATCTACTAAAACTTGCATAAAGACAAAGAAATAATTTGAGTCAGCCCATATCTATTCAATAAAAACAGTAGTAAACACCCTTCAAGAATAAACATTAGGCATGCACAGATTCATTGGTGAGTTTTGATAAATAAAGAAAAGACTGCACTTGATCTCTATGATCTTTGCCAGAAAATGAAAACAAGGATACACTCCCAACTTACAAGACTTTTTCTACCCTAAAAAAGCTGATAAAATCATTAGAAAACATGGAAATTAAAGACCAATATTCTTTGTTAACATGGATAAAAAAATTCCAAACCACATATTAATAAGTTATATATAACAATGTATGACAAGAATTATGTATCAAAACTGAGCATGATTTACTCTAGATAAATAAGGCTAGTTCAACATTAAAAAAAAATCAAATACCAAACCCCTTTATTATATGGTTTTGTTAGGATTTGTCGAATAGGTAATTGATAAAATCTAACATCAGTGATACAAAACTTTCTTTCTGAAAACTAGGTATAGAGAAAACTTCTTAAACTTAATAATGAACATCTTTAGAAACATCTAAAGTTGACACTATAGTTGAGGATTTAAAAAAAAATGAAAGAGAACTAGATTATTCTCCCTAAGGCTAGAAACAAAACAGGGATGTCCCTTCTCACAGTTCCTACTCAACATCATTCTAGAGATTCCAGATGATGCAAAATGACAAAAAGGAACTAAAGTGTCTGCATGTTATGCATGTGAGAGACAGAAAGATTGTATAAACTGTGTTTGTTCAAAGATGATATAATTGTCTATGTAGAAAATCTCAAAGATTAGTAAGATGAAAAATAAACTCCTGAAACTAGTACATATTAAAACAAAACTGTAAGATAAAAGGAAAGTAATAAACCAAAGTCAATGTCTTCTTATATCATAATGAATAATCTGAAAGTGAGGCTAAAATATCATACCATTTACATTAGTATCAAAGAGGAAAATCAGAACATACTTTACAAATTTTGCACAAGATGTATTTGAGGAAAATAAGCTGATAGCAGGAAATAACAGAAAAATGAATGAAAGCTTCCTGCTCATAGAAAGAAAGGCTTGACTGTATTCAGCTCTCAGCATGCCATAACTTGATCTGTAGATTCAAGACAATCACTCTTACAACACATTGAGTTGTTCTGTAGATATTGACAAACTGCTGAAAACATAGAGAGACAAAGACAGCCAAAACAGTCGATATAAACACTGAAGAATAGAAGGATTGACACTACTTTAAAGCTTTCTAGAAGTAAGATGGTGTGGTACTGATGAAAGAATAGAAAGAAGGAGGATGAGGAAGAAGAGAGAGAGAGAGAGAGAGAGAGAGAGAGAGAGAGAGAGAGAGAGAGAGAGAGAGAGAGAGAGAGAGAGAGAAGGAAGAAGAAGAAGAAGAGAAGAGAAAAAATTAACAATGTCCCTAGAAATGAAACACAGAAGTTGCTAAATGATGATTGACAAATAGAATCCAAAGGGGAAACTGATAGTCTTTTTATAAACACTCTTGAAATGCACATGAAAATGTAAGAGAGGAGAGCTGTATGTACCTTTGACTTACACTTTTCTTATTTCCTAAAAAATTACTTATTTTTATTTCCCTTGTATGGGTATTTTGCCTGCATCCATTCTATGGTCCATGTGCCTGTCTGGTTCCTGTATTTCATATCAGATCCCCTAAAACTGGAGTTTTAAAAGCAAGAATCAAATCCATGTCCTCTGCAAAAGCAGCAAATACTCTTAACTACTGAATCAACTCTTCAGCTCCCGACTTACACTTTTCACAAAAAAAAAAAACTAACGAAAGAAAAAAATCTTTATAAAATAAATTTTAAAAATAACCTTGGAAGCAAATCTAGGAGAACTTGGATTTGATGGTAAACTTTTAAATACAGCAGTAACAACAACAGTCCATGAATGATAATGTTAGACTTCATTTCATTAAAAACTTCTGCTTTAAAAACTAAGACAACCTAATTTTACTTTTCTTAAAACTTTAGTTACTTTTCTACTGCTATGCTAGAATTCCCCGGCAAAAGCAATGTAAGGCTAGAAGAGTGTGTTTGGGTCACAGTACAAGGTATAAGTCATCGTGGTGTGGGAGTCAAGGCAGCAGGAGTTTGAAGCAGCTAGTCATACATTACAATCACAGGCAAGAAGAAGAAAGCAATGCTCATGCTCATTTGCTTTCCCCTTTTGATACATTCCAGGATCCCAGTTTAGGGAATGATGTCACCCTCAGTGGACAGGTCTTCCTACTCAATGAACCAAATCAACAAAATCTCTCACAGACATGACCTGAGGCTAGCTTAACCAGGAGAACCCCTCATAGATATATATAGAAACTTGTCTCCTAGTGATTCTAGAAGTTGAAAATCAGGATCAATGATCACAACTACTGTGAAAAGTCAAAACCTAGCATAGGAGACAATGTTTAGAAAATGCAAAGAGCATCTTTAGTAAAGAGCACACACACACATTGTTATTTTAACAATACAAAATGTAACAACTGAATCCCAATATTAAAAAAATTTGGGACACCTATTTCATCTCCTTTGAAGCTCAGGGAACATCTCGGTAGAGGGGGCAATAAGAGTGTGGGAGGGGAAGGAGAGTGGGGAGTGCTGAGCTACACGCTTCAGAGCATGACATAGCCATTGCACTCTTGACATCGCAGCGGCTGTGGTTACCTGTGCAAGACTTGCACAGAATTGGGCCTGCCAACATCCCATCATGGGCAGTTCCCAAGATACCACCACTCCTTAAGAATTTAGTTATAGCTATGGTCAGTGTGGGAGAGAAAGCCATGTTCTTCAGAGGTACCGGCAAAGGAACTGGTGCTCTTGTAACAACAACTCGTCTCAACTTCTATAAGCAACTCTGATGGAACCCTTCAGGTCATTAAAAATATTTAAAATATATGAGATTTCGGGGGTGGGTGGGGAGACTAGTAGGGAATAGGAAAAGAATCAATGGGAATGAGGATAACAAGAGAGGGTAACAGGATGGGGGTAGATATGATCAAATCACCTTATACATATGTAGAAAATATCTTAATGAAACCTATTCTGTACAGTTGATATAGTAATTAAAAAGACACAAGCCTGAATGAAGATATGAGTGGATACCTCAACCAAAAAAGTAAAAGAAATGACATGTGAGCCAATGAATGGACCTCAACATCAGACATCACTAGGGGAACTACAAATTTAAACAAGGTGCCACTACAGTGAGATAACAGGTGCACCGGTGAGAATGACCAGGAACTGAAAAACTGGTAACACTGAAGAAGCAAAGACAGAGGCAATAAGAAGAACACACAGCCATTTCTGGTGGGGATGAAAGATGGCACAGTCACTTCAGAGGAGCCTCTGACACTTCCATACAAGTCTAAATGATGCCTTGCTGTAAAAGCTAGCCATTGGACTCTTCCTCTGTTACCCAAATGAGTTCATACAAAAACATGCATACAAATGTTTATAGCAGTGTTTTTCATAGTTGCCCAAAGTAAGCAATCCAGATGCCCCTGTGCGGGGAAATATATAAATAAACTGCGGTTCATCTAGAGAGTAGAATGTTATTCATCAATGAAAAGGGAAGGGGATACAAAGCCACAAAAAGACATGGAAGAACTTTAGCTGCAATCTTTGTAAGTGAAAGAAGGCAAGCTGGCTCCATACCATATCACTCCAATTATAGGACATTCTGGAAAGGCAAAGCAATACAGAACAAAAGGAGCATTGCTTCCCAAGGCTTAGATAGGGAGAGACATTCAAGAAAGGATGGGTGTATTTGAGACCAGTGAACCTCTTCTGTGTGATAGACACTGTATGGTGGCTGTATGACCCCATGTGTCTCTTCAGATCTAACAAATGCACAGCACCAACAGTGAACCGCAGTTTCACTGTTAACCATGGACTTTAGTTAAGTATAATAATGGTGGTTAATAACAGTTGATGATAGCAATGTATTGATATTGGCCTAGCAATTATGGTGATAATGGGAACGCTTAAGAAGGGAAACTGAGAGAAGTGTAAAATGGGTTCTCCAGCATCTGCTCAAGGTTTTTAATAGGTTAAAACTGTCCAAAAAAGTCTAGTAAGTTTGTATACACATATATTTCAGTGCTGATTTTTTAAAATTGATTTCGGTGTGTGGGTGTATGGGTACATGATAAGTATATACACATTCTTGCAAGTGTGTACATGTGTATGTGCATGTGGGTGTGCATGGGTGTGTCTCTGTGTGTGTGTGTGTGTGTGTGTGTGTGTGTGTGTGTGTGTGTGCATGTGAAGACCACAGGTTGACACTAGGTGACTTCTTAGTCCCCCTCTACTTTAATTACTGAGGTGAGGTCTCCTCCTGAACCCTGAGCTCCCCAGTTTGGCAAAGATAGTTAGCCATCTTGTTCATGGGATCCAGTCTTCACCTCTAGAACACTGTGGTTACAAGTGGGCAGTTTTACAATGTGACTGAGGATCCAAACTCTGGTCCTTATCTTTGTGCAATAAGTGTTTTAGCCACTGAGATATATCCTCAGCCCAGTACTAGAATATACTTTAAAATTTATTTATTTTAAACTTTATTATAAAAAATTACAGGTAAAAAACATCACACATCTAAATTAACCACAGCCAAAGTACACAACTCAATAAACTACACAGTTAGTGTAGACATTCAGAATGGAAGCTATGGAGCCTCACATTGGATTATATACTTTGACTGTTGCGTATACTTTCATGAATTTATCTACAACCAAAAATGAAAAGTCCAAGGTAGAGTTAGAACTAGAAAAGAATGGATGTTTTAAGGATTGGTCAGTTCTTAGAAAGAGCAGGGAGGAGACGCAAGACACAATGAGAGTAAGAATCTCCTAAGATTTTGAAGGTTGAGCCGGTTTTCCTTACAATTCAAATTAACCTCTAAAATTAATTGTATATTTTATAGCTAAGCAAATGTTTATGAATTATTTTTACAGAAGATTCTGAGTTTATTTTTTTTTTGCAGGAGATTCCAGAAGCATAAGAAAAAACACACCAATTTTGAAGACTTGACTCATATCTGGGGGTAGGAGGAACTCAGTGAATCAAAAAAGATGGCAGATGTTGACACCAGCCCTATTTTACCTCCCGTACCCTCATCTACATCGTCTGTTAGCTGATGGGCTTTAAGCAAATTACTTAGCTTTATTTATGCATTTGGGTTTTTTTTTTATCTGTGAAGCTATTAGTTTATGCCTCAAATTAAAATGGTAAGTTTATGCATGTGACATTCTTAGACACTTCTCAATACCTAGCAAGTGGCATAAGAATACAAGATGCTATCACTGCGATTGCCTGTATTAATTACTAGCAGTGACTGGAAGAAATCTCCTTTGCCTTTTGAGCTTCAGTTTCTATTACTGTCACTTAGGTTGATGAGGAATTGGTAAAAGAATTAGCAGCAGTCTAATGAGTCTCAGCATCTAACCTTAAACAAGGTTAGTGACTGCTCTTCTAAACATTTGGATACAATGGTGCACAGTGGTGAGAGGAGTGGGCAGTGGGTTCAAGGATGGGTAGGGTTTTCCTGTGGTCAAGTCAGAAAGAAAAGGAAACCTGTTTAAACCTCTCATGTGACTTTAGGAAGCACACTGACATTAGGTTGTGAGGTCCTCTGAATGAGCTCTGTTGATGCCTAAGAGCAGGGGTAGAGAAAGGTGGGGCCAGAGGAGCACTTGTTATTTTCTACAGATGTTTCCTCTCCACAAGGTCACCTGGCCAAGGGGAGTGGCTTTTCCCACAGAGACAAGCTGGATGTCACTGCTTTCAGAAATTAGAGACACAACACGTATCCTGTGAAACTGTGGTTTATAACCATGATCCACAGACAGTCATTTTGCAAATGCACATCATTTTTAGAGAAAGAAAATCTGTAACTCTCAATGTTACACAGCTCTGAAAGCTTGCAGGTATCAACAGAGTACACATTAGGGCAGGAGAAAAGTTTCTTTGAAACTTTGTTAGACAATTGGTTCTGGGTCCTTTTGCTGAGCTGGCCATGGGGAAAGGGTAAGCCTCCCTTGGAGGAACAAGAAACAGCAGCTTTCAGCTCAGAACTTCCATATGCCTGTGTCTCAGACCACTCACAAAGAACAAAACCCTGTACTAACCTGGAGGGGAGGAGGTGTCACACTGTACTTTTTACTATTTCACTCCCCAGACAGGGGGAGATAAGCTCCATTCTACCTGCATTGGGCATTGCCTTTCAAGTGCTTAGGCAAGCAGAAACTGTATTTCATCACGACAAAGCTGAAAAAAAAATGTGACACCGGGTCAGCCCCAAAGTCCACATTCCCAAAGCCTTGCTCAGCTCTCTAGGTCATGCTGTCTTTCTGGTTTATATCTCCACATTTCTTGGAATTTGTAACCGACATTTAAATTAACTCTTGTGCACTCTGCACTTTGAGGTAATGTTGGTTGTAAGCAAAAACAACTTCAAAAGTCTGCAGCCCTTGCTCCCCTTGAACCCGAACACTCAGAAGACCTCGAATTCTGGAATCTTCCCAGAAAACTGAACCGAAGTGGCACCTCTGTCCATTCCTATTTTTATTGTCCCTACTGATTAATGATACTTAGTTTCTTGCTTCTAATGGTTTTTTGTTTTGTTTTGTTTTGTTTTACCATTAAAGTGCATTAAGCAGCAAAGCCATTTATAAAACAATGGAAAAATGTAACAACTGTTTACAATAAGACTGCTTGGAATTAAAGAACCATTTTTATTTAAGGATGAGTCAAATTCCTCAGATGAGGGAAAAAGGAGTCAAAATATGTCTTAGTCATTTCTGAAAGCTTATTATCATAGTGGAACTAATCAATAAACCTCTCTACATTATTTTATTTCCAGTTTCAAAACCAGCTGTAAAATCAACTTAGTTAACTTGATTAAATTACTTAGCAGTCTTTCTTATCTAGCTATAACATAGTGCTTGCAATATATTTACACTAGAATCTCCTGAAATGCTAAACAATTACAGAATTCCAGAAGAATGATTCCTAAGTACACCAATACATTAAAAAAAAAAACCCTCTGTTCAAGCCAGGTTGCTATCTAATTCTCAATACAGTGTGACCTCGCTTCCCTTAGAGACCCTTTGGAATTTGGCTCATTTCAGACTTCCCTCTGCCAAACATATAGAACGAATTAGTTACAAACTCACCCCACCCATGGTGGTTCCAACGGAAAGCTCAGTGTTTGATACCCACAGTTCAACCTAAATGCAAAAGGATTCTTTCAAACCCTTCTCTTCCTGTCCTGTAGGCTTCCCTTTTCTGTTGTTCCTCTGATTCAACTTCCCAAAGAGAGAATACAGCAAGAGGGGGACCTGTCAATCTCCTCACCTACACACATAAGGCCATGTGAGGAGCTGCTTGCAGTTCCACATTAACTTTGGTTCCAAAGCCCCTAGAGGAGGAAACAGAACTGAAGGCTCTAGCAACAGGACACTTCACACGGAGATCTGCTCCACGTGCAGACTAGCAAAGCTTCTGGTCCCTTCTCTTCCCTCCCTTTTCCTATACCACCTCTATTTTCAATGCAGATACTTGGCCTTTCTGGCTGTTCTGTTATTGAGAGGAAAGCTACTCATGGGTTAATTTACTTCGAGGTCTTGAGTGTACAGAGGAAAGATGACAAGGACTACTCAGACTAGCAGGGAGACTACATCTCAGCGCCATGGTTTTATGTTTACTCATGACGCAATTAGGGAAGGTTACAGAGAATGGAATTTGGAGTCTACATTTGTAAAATGGAGGACACTAAAGATAGTGGAAGATACATATTAAGTCCAAAGCCTAGATCCTGTGCACGGTAAAATCTATGTTGACTTCTTCATCCTCACTTATGCCTGGCTTAAACTTTCCAAAACAATTTGTCATTTAAAAATTGACAACATGAAAAGAGGTATGTCTGACAGAACAGGTGAAATTCATTTAAAGGGGTGGTTCAGAGTCCTCTCGGGGTCAGGCTTTGCTTCCCCCATTTTGCTATTTAATTTAACTGCCATTGAAGGCAATTATTTAAAAGTGATAATGAAAATGCTTCAACTTCTAAACCAGTGGATCCCAACCCTCCTACTGCTGCTACCCTTTAAAATAGTTCCTCATGCTGTGATGACCCCCAACCATAACATTATTTTCATGGCTACTTCATAACTGTAATTTGCTACTGTTAGGAATCATAATGTAAATATCTGTGTTTTCCAATGGTCTTAGGTGACTCCTATGAAAAGGTCATTTGACCCCAAAGAGGGTGGCAACCCACAGGTTGAGATTCATTGTTCTAAAACTCTAGATTCCTATTTTTTAAATTTCCCCCTTCCCAGCTGCAGAAACACTACAATGCCTTTACAGATGTGATCTTGTCTATCTGGTGGATACATCTTAGAAAAGCAATGAAGTCTGAATAGTTGGAAATATATTATTAACCCTTTTCACCAAGTAGCAATTGTCTTTTACCGGTATAATAAATCTTACTGTGAGATGTTAAATACAGACTACATGTGTCAATCCCACGTCCCTATGCTTGGAATTGTTTGGGTTCTTAATTGTTCTTAACTTCCTTGATAGGAAGCATCCAGAAGTTGTCACAGAGCAAAGTGTGCTGCCTGCTCGATGCTGGAAGTACCATCTCTTTCAGTTCTTAATTTCATCTATATTTACATCTACATTCACAGTAGATTTCTGTGTCTGTCCTTAAACTTGGCATCCCCTTGTCCTCTTGAAGTATGCTGAGAGTGGGATATTCTCTAAGGGCACAGTTTCTCTACATTAGAAAGTTATTGTCTAGGTAGTGTGATAGTCACAGTGCTCCTCACATCCACAGACGAGAGTCTGAGGCCCGAGAGTATGCCAGCAGTTGGGGAGTCCGGCTCCTGAGCTGTTCTCACAAACAATGCTGCACAGCCCATCCGAACAGAATCCTTGGAGACGGGCACAGAGCAGCCTGTATTTACAACAGCAACCGGGACATTTTTGTGTACATGAAGTTTTAAAAGCCAAAGGTTCTTCAGGTTTGTTCGTTGTAGCTCAGAGGTATCTCATTCTTGCTCCACTAAGTTCTTTGACGTTTCTAAGCATCTAGGTTTAATACACGCATTCATTTCATAGATGATTCTTAGTAAGACATTTTAAACACAGATAGCAGCTCACTGATTGCACAATTATCATTTCCAGAGACATAAAGCATACACCTGCACGCTGAAGCGGCTTGTGTCCGTCTAACATGCTGACAACAACTACTCAGCAAGTTAAAGCCTCCCACCGGGGCACGGATGCAGCCCGCTCTTAACAAGCCTGTGTCTTCTTGTCCTCTGTTTATGATTTCCCTCTGAAAGCCATAAGGAATGATGAAAGAGGGGTTGGAGATACGGCTCCATGACAGAGCACTTGTGAGTGCGTGTGTGCTCACACACACACACACACACACACACACACGCACAATGGTGAGTAGCACTGCGTCTGTATTGTGCCTATTATTCTCTTCTACATTGTGATGATCAGAAGGTCTTAAAACTAACTAGCAACTTTTCTGTTCTAATGGTTGACACAACCCTAAATCTCTATCAGGGTTCCTGCAAATGTCGGTGGTAATGGAATCCTGGTGTGTGAGCAGTCCTTCCAACTGAGAGATTCTTAAGTCCTGATGCTGCTTCCCTATGTATGACTTTGAGAAAAATAAATTATCCTCCTTGATCTTTATAAGCCATCTTTGAAAAATGCTCTTTGAGCTATGGAGTAGTTCCAAGCAATTCTTGTTCCTACTTTTTCCTCATTAAATGACTGTGAATTCACATCGACCAGGGACTTGGGTAAAATTAGCTTTGCATTCCCAGTGCTTGGCCTGGCGCCATTTTTTGAACCTTCTGCATTCCAGGCAGTACGTGTGTCTCTCTGGGGTCGGTAGTGAACAATGAGAGCAAAGCTCCTGACCTCCTGGGGCTTGCACTAAGGAACAGATGCCTAGATACATAAGTGATTACGTACTGGAGTCAGTGTTCCAGGGGAAAATCAGAAGGTGCCACGAGGGAGGGTAATAGGAGAGGTCTGACTTCGGACCAGAGGGGAATTCTGAAAATTCAGGAAAAAAAAATAATGTCCTAATTGTGTTCCATCCTTGAGCTGAGGGTGTGCAGGCCCTTGGTGGGAAAGAGCTGGCCTGGATGAAGTAGTGGGGGAAGGGCTGGGTCAAATTAAAGACTACACTGAACACTCCCCTGCCGCCTACCCCCCACTCCCTCCACAACTACAGCTTCTGGCAGATTTAAGCAAGAGAGTAACAGGAGCTGTCTTATCCTTTTAAGACTGTCCTGGGAGCTGCTTGTGAGAAAGCCCAAAGGGTAAGTGTTGAGGAGAGAGCAGGACAGTGAGAGGCCCCTGATGCTCAAGTCGGGCACAGTACTAGGGAAACACAAGAAAGGGGCGGTGGGCCTGAGATACAAGAACCAACTAACCAACCAACCAACACAGAGGAATTATTTAAAAGTAAAAAAGGAAGAGAGGACAAAGGATTCACCCTCGGCATCCTGTTGCTCTAGAGATGGAGGCAGGCTCTCAACTACCGCTAGAGCAAGAATTGATTTCAAAGGGTAGAAGGAGTGGGTACTTGTGAACAGTGATTGCAGGATATAGCAACGAAGACAATGGCTTCCATACCTTTCAGAAGAATGAGAGAGCCATAACAACCATACTTTACAGGGGAAAGTTGATGCACCACAAGAAAATTAGTCAAACTACATGATACAACTGAGCCAATAGCCTAGATGTTTCTATTATTACTATGGCTGCTGTTTCATTATTAGTAACGCTAATACATTACATTGCTAATTCTCTAACAAGAACACATCTGAATGCATTTACCAAATGATATATAATTTTAAGCAACCAGTGTCTTACCATGCAACAGACTGGACACAATGTTTCATTGCATTTGGGTTTTGAGATCCAGAATTGCTGTATATTTCATAAGCTACCATAAAAATAATTTAAGTACTTACTTACCAAATCTTTTTTTATGAGAGTAAATATTAATTCATACTAACGTTTTTAAAGCTGGATAATGTGAAGTGTTTTCAACATTAAGGAATTACATGTTCATATGGTGGGTAAATATCAATATATTTAAATTTTTGAAAATGATTATGTTTGAAATATAAATAAATGGCAATGGACCTACTCTAAGCCTTCCCAGGCAGACCTCGGGACAACACACCATGGTCTGCTTCTACCTCTAACTGAAATATAGCTCTCTAGAGGGTGTCTGGAGACAATGTAGAAGAGAATAATGGGCACAATACAGACACAGTGCTACTCATCACTGTGTATAAGCTTATGTTCATATACATTCACATGCACAGATACACATATGAACATATGTCTACCCCTTTCCCACTCTGGATACTTGCCATGAGACACTACCTTTTCCTGACAAGTTTTCTTTTATAACCCACCCCCCCTTCTAGTTCTCGGCAAAGAAACTTAAGAAAATAAATTATGATACTAAAATTAAGCTTTAATTAAATTCATACCTGCTCAGTTAGAGTGATACTAAAAAGTCAACTCTTATTCTCAAAACGTATTTGGAATTACTATTCCAATATTGATGCTGTATGACAGTAATCGGCCAGGAACTGCTGAACCACTGACAATCAGGCCACATAAACAAGAAGGAAACACTGGGCATTCAAAGTCCTCTATGCTGTTTCCCTGGGCTGGAAATGTGGGTCAGCTGGTGAGTGCTTGCCTGGTGTACATAAAGTTCTGGGTCTGAACCTTAGTAATACATGAGCCAGATAGGGCAGCACATGCCTCAATTTTAGTATTGCAGCAGTAAATGCAGGATGATTGGAAGTTTAAGGTGGTCCTTGGCTGTGTGGTAAGTTCAAAGCCAGCCTGTGATACACAAAACAAAGATCAGAGGCATGATTAACACATCACACATCTAATCTTAGAACTCTGGCCTAAGGAGGTATAGAATTTTAATTCCTAGGGGAAGTTTTGGTGACTGCACATGCAGAGAGGGGTAAAGACACTCAGGGCAGGGATTGCCCTATGCTCCACTTAGGAAGAAGTATTAGCAGGCCCATTGTCATTTAATTTACTATCTATTTTTGTTCTTATGTGTAGCAAGTGAAAAGCAAGTCTTTATGACAACCCATAACCTACAGATTTTATAACCAGTGATAGACATCAAAAGTTCATTCCATGCACACAAGGTCAACATCATTTTTATCTTTATCTATTAAACCAAGCTTCTTAAAGAGAAATTTCATCTCTTCATCTACCTCCCCTTAACCAGCTGGGAACTACATTCAAAAGCTTCTTTAAATGCTTTTACTGTTTCTCTTAACCTCTGACTAGCTTGCACTGCTTGTCTTAAGACCTTTCCCACATTATACAGGTTAACGTTGCCCGTTTCTTGTGGTAAAAGGCTGCAGTCCATAACAAGTCAAAAAACTCAAGAAAGAAGCACTTATGCCTGCAACCATGAAATGTGGTGCCTCTGCCTGGAATGACAGCTACCAAGAACAGCCACAAGGCAGCCTGATTCTTCAGTACCCTGAGTTAATTAAGAAACAAAGACACCAGGAACACACACACACTCATGACTGGCCTGGCTTTGCTTATTCGGTTTCAGTCAGAGACCACAACTTCTTTCAAATAACCCCAGTTTATTTTTGAGGGGGGAAAAAAATCCTGTCCTCAGACAGGATACGGAGGCGGAGTTAAGGGGTGATGTTTTACACATGCACATCTGGACATGGTCCAGTTATTTCCCTTAAACATATTCCCCCAGTTGTTTTCATTTTGGTGCTTGCTTTGGCATTCATAAATTTGTGAGATTAATTGTGCGTCGGCAGTCTGCAGGCCTGGAGCTGGGCACCACTTCCACAGCAAGACAGCTACAGAACTCCTCTGTGGAGAAATAAATTCACTTAGGAAAAAAAAAGAAAAGGAAAGAAAGAACAGACTGTGGTTCACTTCTGTTTAATATTGTGGCACTGGCAGTGGACAGAAGAAAATAGTACTGTCTGTACATACACCCAGCTAGTGAAGCCTTTGTGTGCGTGCGTGTGTGTGTGTGTGTGTGTGTGTGTGTGTGTGTGTGTGTGTATGTATGTATATTTCAAACACGAGAAAGGATTTATCACAAGCTGTAATAGAGACTCCAGGGCTGAGCATTTAGGTTTATTGTTCTCATCTGATCGTTCTGAGAAGCGTAAGGCTTTCTCTTCATCCTAGAAACAAGCCAACAATTAAAATCACCTTCTGTTAAAGGAAACAAACTCAGCTTAGAAGTGGTGGAAAAGGAACCTTATTTTAGGCTGTATTTTGAGAAGTCTACTAAAAAAGTCTACTTAAAAACTATTGGTCGAAGAGGGAAACTTGATGCCCGCTTTCTAGGTGTGTGGAGACCTAACAGCTTTGTCTGTGAAGGCAGGGAAGGTTCAGGCTGTTTACCCTGGAGCCCAGAAAGGGTCCTACACTTGGTAGATACCCCAATACTATCTGACAATGGAAAGAATGTTCTATAAATGTGTGTAAGTGGTCAGCCTGTTCTCAGTTGACACTGGTGTGTATTACATCAATGGCTGGGAAGCACGCCTGGCCTGCTATGTATTGTGGTATTTCTAAAAGAAGGCTCTGTGTGTCCACATACACAAATAGCTGGGCATTCTAGACAAAAGTCCGAGGACTGAGAACATCACCATGGGAAGGAAACTGGGCTTCTCCTCTTACCCTCTGCACAAACACAAAAACATGCAGCTATTGGAAAAGTGTTGCTCACTCCTCTGGGAAATAATTATGATTCAAATAGTTGGTATGCTGGCTCTGCAGAATAAGGAAGAAAGAAACTTTTTATAACTTCCTATGTTTCTTGAAGTGTGCTATGGGATGGGAGTTTTTACCTAAATCAAACCATAATCTAGCACTGAACTGTAAGAAACATTGTGTTATCGTACTGGATAACTTGCTGTCTTTAGACTGTTTAACTCTCCAAATCTTATCTCAAGTAGATACATTTGAAGGCTGCTGATTTAAACACACATACACACACACACACACACACACACACACACACACACACACACCATCCATTGGCTTTGACTTTATCTTCTACAAAATGAGGAAAATTATGCCAGCCCTATGAATTCCATGAGATGATACTAAGGGTTAAATAGTGATAACAACGAATGTCCAGGCAGCAGGGAAATCACAAAACATGAACAAATGCTGAACTCCAAGAAAAACCAAGGCCACTTTATGGTCTGAAGTGGTAAAAGGCCAAGGTACAAAAGGAAAGCTTTTTCCTCCACTAAATTACTAATCTCAAGACTAACTGGAAGTGTCATAAGAAGTTCACTTGGTCTAGATCGATTGCTAGCGGCAAAGCCCATGTGTTGATGCCAAAGTCAGACAAGAGGGTCAGGAACAGAAGCAACAAGACTGCAAACAAAACAAACAAACAAAAAACCCACAGTGTTAACTCTGTCACGTGCTATGATTCCAGCAATATGTTCACAGATATAATCACGCCAATTCACTTTCGTCTTGCTTGAACTGATTATCTACTGATGGTGGAGGATCTACTCAGACTAGAATCCTTGCTAAGTAGGCCTGTAGCCAAAAAGCTTATGGACCACTCAGAGCCCTGGTTTTACTGTTTATGAGATGGTCGTTTATTACTCCTGCTCCAACCAAGTCATTATGAGAACTAAGAGGTAAAAGATGAAGACATGTTTCTCATTTGGTGGTCACCCAACAGTTACTGCCCAATCCACAGTCCCCAAATGAAACTGCAAAATCACACCTAGAATTAAATTAGGTTTCAAGTGTTCCACATGAATGATCAAACAGTGAATCACCCAAACACACAAATTACACAACAATTACCTTGCATATACATTTCTTGAATATTTTCTGAGTTACACAGGCTGAAATACACTAGCACAGAAGATGTCTCCAGTACCCAATGGCACCTTAAGTCCAGCAGCTTCAATGTCATTTTAATAAAGTGATTCTTTCAACCATGATGACAATGGTTATATTAATGATCATCTCTGTTATTTGCTTTTGTGAAGGGACTGATATTTTGAACTCAGTGTCTAATTATAAGAGCAGAAACTGGTGCAAATGATGTTCCAGGGTTAGCCAGAAAGCTCTATTATGGATTCTCACTCATCACTCAAGATCTAAAAGTTATGATTAACAATTGGACACAAGGCCACAGAACAATTTCCATTAATAATGCAAATTACCCAGTAGCCCTTCTGCTGTCCAGATTGATGGCTACCCTTCTGAGAAACCCAGCCTAGTCTCCGTGTTTCCCTCTCGAAGGAAATCGGTTTTCACTTTGTTTTATGAACTAAGACAGAAAGTGCTGTAATCAAGTCCCTAGAGGTGGGATAGTGACATTCATTCCACTAACTCTGCCTCACTCTTGAAGGTGACTGCTCCACCCACCACAGTCCTACTTCTGTCACAATGACAAGGAGATCCTAAAGATCAGTGGTAGGCAATTGATGGAGAGACCCAGGGAATTGTCTTGCTTTTGTTAATTAATATCCTTATCAATTTATTTGACACTGCGATTAGCACAGGTACATTCCCACTCTCCGCTTCCCCAAATCAATCTCTCTCTCTCTCTCTCTCTCTCTCTCTCTCTCTCTCTCTCTCTCTTCCTCCTCCTCCTCCTCTTCCTCCTACTCCTCTTTCTCCTTCCCATCCTTCATCACTAGGGAGTGCTCTGTCTCACTATTTTGTTTCCCTAATTGCTTCTTCATCACTAATTTCTATCACTCTTTTCAAAGATCTCAGTGAAATGATCTCTCCTTCCCTTCTTCTTGACTTCAGTAGAAGATATACACATGTATACGCACATACACATGCACCAGTCACTGTCTCAGCATCTCCCATGGACCTGCACACATAAGAAAATAATCAGTGAATGCTTATAATTGAGGAAGTAACAATGTCAATTTGTGGATACTATCTCAAGGTTTATCCTCTCCCAAGGCTTAGGTTTATGTAATATTTTTAAAGCAATATTTTGAAGAAGTATTTTGAGTTAATTTTTTTCTTATCTGACTATCTTGCTGAGTACATTGAGAAAGGAAAGACAAAATTAAGAGACATGTACGAGGAAGCTAATTGTGGAATTTAGTAAAGAGCAATGCTGAGAAGGAGGCTACCATTTGGGATGATCCACTGGAGACATAGCTCTAAGGGGCATTGTCTCATTGACACCCAAGCCATAGAGCAGCAGTGTTTTCTCCAGGGTGGCTGTAGGAACATTCAGGACCAAAGCATATAGGGCTTTCTAATGTGCAGTTATGGAATTCTACGGTATATTCCCTACTCTTCCCATCTTCTCGGTTTCATTTTTTAACTTAAGGTGCCATGGGGAAGATAGTCAGTGCTTTATTATAAACCCCTTTCAGAATGTTTTCACTCATTCATCTCAATGTCAAAAAGAATAAGACAAGAATTTAAAAATGAGTTTCTTCGACAAATACTTCATTATGAAAATCATGCATTATTTTCTCGCAAACATAAAACGCTATATTCAAGATCTTCGTTGCTTGAATTTCTTTTGAGTCCGTTCAGCCATTTAGTTCAAGTCCTATGGCAGTAGGGTTTTTTGAGGGGTGGGGTGGGGTGGGTGGGTTGATTGGTTAGTTGGGTTTTATTTTGTTTTGTTTCCTGTATGGTTTTTGTTCAGTTGTTCATTTGTTTCTTTCATTTTCTTTGGTGGGGGCAGGGCACAGTGGTTAGAATCAAATCCACACATTGCAGGCAAGATTTTAACCACTGAAACCTACCCAGCACCCTACTGTGTTTCCTTTGTAGACTTATTCATTGTCTTCTCTCTCTCTTCCTATCCTCATAGTGACTATAATTGTTATAACAAACATTACTATCAATATTATTGTACCTATTTTATTTCTATAATCTTATCTTCCTCTGATATACACAGTGGACAAATCTTTCAATTGTGAGATCAAACACATTGAAGGTTTCCCTACAAGAACTCAATTAGTCTGGCATTCAAAGTCCAAACTATCTCCAGTCTGTCTCTTCAACTGGATTACTACTGTATTAGCTTTCCACTGCTGCTGTAACAAATTACCATCTATTCTGTGGCTGAAAGCAATACAAATTTATAACTCTCAAATTCTAGAGATCATAAGCTTAAAAATGGGTCCACAGAGCTAGATTCCTTTTAGAGGTTCTGAGACAGACTCTATTTCCTCCGTTTTCTGGCTTCTAGAAGCTACCTTTGTGGTTCGTTTTCCATCTCAAAAATCTAACGATGTAGCATTTTTTTTCTCCTTCCTCACTTCTGCTTCAAGTCCTTGCACTTTCTAAAGCTACTGCTTCTCTCTTAGAGGAATGCACAGTCACAAATGCCTACTTTAAAGCTGTGCACTTAGTCACAAAACATGTCCAGTTATATCGGCCATACAAGAACATATTAGATATCAGGGATTAGGCATCTTTGGGAGGGTTGGGGAGGATGCTATTTAGCCAACTACATTCTTTCCCACCAACCCTGGTAAACATAAAAAGAAAATTTACAAGGATGCAAACTGCTACTACAACCCTATCTTCAATCCTTTCCCAGCCTTGTTCACACTTTGATCCTTCTAATTAGGCCTAATAAGTTTCACTCTTTAGCAGGCTATACCTCATGTGATAAAGCAGGTCTTGTTTATGTTGATTGTGTGCTGGTATTTGCTATAAGATTCTTTCAATGCTTGAATGTTTGAGAGTTTTCACACTCAAATGTGGGAGAAAAATACTTCAGCTCCCATCTCCTTCTTCCACATTATTAGGTCTCAGAGGACTGTCTGTCCTCTTATCTTTTATTTGTCTTTATTTGGTAAACAACATCAAGCCAATAGTGACTTCCTGAAGTCACTGAAGTTACACATGAACAATGACTCCTCTGTCTGATATAAACCATCATCAGGAAAAAGAGCATGGTGTCTTACACTCTCTGCATTCCCATGGCCCAACCTATGGCTGTTAGTGGCCAGCATTGTTAACAAATAACTAATGATCATCAGGGTTTATGGCTCTGTTTTCCCATTATATCCATTTATTATAATCACCTTAAAAAGTAACGAGGCAATGCAAACTGCACACAATGGAGGAAGAGGGCTGCTGTTTATAGGTTCATTCCTGACTTGTAGTCTGAATATGTGACTAGTGCTGCTTCTCCAGACATATGGATCCATTTCTGCTGACACCATCACACCTTTTTACCTGTCTCCAGTGGACAATAAGGATGTGAAAAGCAACTTACTAATGCTGGAAGAAAATGGGGCAATGAACGAGACCACTGCTATGAGTTGAAATCTCTGGTACGTGTCTTAGCAGAATGTTATGTGTTTTTGTGAAGTGAACTTAGTTCATATTGAATATGATTTAAAAAAATTAAAGCCAGCATGACTTCAGCTTAAGGGTGTTCTTAAAAGATATTAAGCCACTTAGATAAATTATTGGAATCATTTTGTAACATCTCCGTCAGGAAAATATATGTTTGCTTTTCAGTGGACTCTTAAAAGTTACTTTCCTATTAACAAATAAAACTTTCACTCATTCATGAAAACACAAAAGAAAAAAAGGTTGTGGTCAGTGCCCTTCGTTGGACTAGTTACCAGCCCTCCTCTTCAGACACTGATTTCTCTGATGTACGACAAGTGACCACTCAATGTGAAACAGTAAGAAAACGAGACATTAAGATCAACCCCAACTCTCAGCATAACACTAGGGCATTGGTGTACACGTGTTGCCTAAGGAAGATAGAGCAGCACATTATAACCTGTTAGTCTTTCCTAAACCAAACAGCAGACTCAAGAGCTGGTACCCAAGGAAAGGGTAGATTGAGTCTGAGATCTTCTGATAGACATGCTTAGTTCAGAGCATGAGTGTATTCACAATGAAGCCCCAGTTGTGTGGGAGGGTTTAGCCTTCACCTTACATTCTGTTAACTTGCATTTCCTTCCTGGGTTGATGGACTACAGCTGAGGAAAAGTGAGGACCACCTCACTGAAGGAGCAGCTACAACACTTTTAGGAAACAGCCTTTAACATTCAAGAGCATGTTGGCCTCCACTTCCGAGTGAGCACATTGTGTAAAAACATGTGCCATGTTTAAGTAATTGCAAATCAAGAAAAACAGAAGATTTGGATTTGTTTGTTTGTTTGTTTCTTGGAAATACAACTATGGCCTCAAAATCTGCTCCATTGTGAGTTCTAGCTCAGCACCAAAGATGCTGATCTCCTCACGCTCAGGTGGCCTCCAAGGAGTCCTGTGCTGTTGTAGTTTTGGCCATGGCTTCACATCCACTTTGTAAACACAAAATTGTTAAGCCCAGTAAAATTAACCATCAATAAATCTTGAGAAGGAAAAACATGAATGCTAAGAGGAACCAAGATGCTTCATATTAATCTTTAAGATTTTTAATCATAAGTAAATCTAACTGTAAGTTTATTCTCACACACACACCCCTCTTTATTTTTTGTCCCCATTAGCCTAAGGTCACAATGAACTTCGGATTAGCCTGCCTCCACTTCCCACGTGCTAGGCTTACAAGCATACATCCTCAGGTCTTGGGATCAACCCCACAGCTTTGAGTATCCTAGGCAAGCACCATACCAACTGAGCTACATCTCCACCCTTTTATCCACTTTTTCATCTATCCCAATTCCATGGGATTAGACTTTCCCTGAGTTCAAGGATTTAAAGCTTTGGTGATGGGGCTGAAGTCAAATGCTCCCACAACAATGGTCTACAGCAGTTTGTCAATGTGTGACGTCAGTGCTCTCCTCACCCACTCCACCTCTTGGCTGTTGACTTCAGGCTAGTGCTAACTCTGTTCCCCACAGACAGCAATTACTTCTGTCACTTTACTCTTCCAGGATATCCTCCTGCCACTACGAGAAAGATGTATAGGAAGATGTTCTTCACCACCTGTTATAGTCTATGCACAGTCTAACGGATAAATGCAATTATTATAAGACATTAATTGGTTAAAAATGCCAAGTCTGAGAAGCAGGAAATGCCTGTGAATTCTTCTATCTGTAACTTTTCAGCAAGGAGTCACTCCCCAGGTGAGAAGGAATACTTCCCACCCACATGGGCTGGCTTGCCCCATACAGAAAGGTACATCAATTGATGACCCCTAAATCTGACTGTCCTATAGTTGATTTCATATCACACTGCCTCTTCCTTCTTATCTTAACTGACAGGGAGTTATGTCTGTCTCTATCGGTCACAAGATCCACCAATCAGCATGAGGCTGCCAGGCATCAGTACAAGAGTAGATATTTGCAGATGTACCACAGAGGAAGGACTGCAGGTGCCAGCATGAAGTGATTGTGGTTCCTTGTTAGGCAGTAACAGCTCAGGTGTGAACCATTTATCTGAAGTCTGAGTATCAACTCCCCATCAGGCTCTCCACCTTGCTGGACACATTCCCTACATTTCTTTTCATGGTGACCTGCTGATTCTTCCAACAAATAGTTACTCCTCCAACACACTACATGCAGTACTTTTTTCCACCACATTCTGGAGTAAGTGTGGATCGCTGAGCACAGCATAGTGCTGAGTGTACTGTGAACCTAGGCCTGTATCATACAGATTTCTTGTATCTGGAACATAGCTCCTTACCACCCTTCTCAGCCTTTACCAACAATGGAGAATATAAAGACTCAAAGAAATGCAATTAAAGCTAGGATGTAACTAAGCTATGGAATACTTGTCTAGTATACAGGAGACATCTAACGGGTCTCTGGAGGAAGAAAGCAAGCAAGCAATTAATGAAGAACAGAAAGATGGGAGAGCAGGAGAAAGGGAGGGAGGGAGGTGAGGGGGAGAGAGGGAGGGAGGAGGATGGGGAAAGAGAGAGGAAGGAAAGAAGAAGAAGAAGAAGAAAAGAGGAGCAGGAAGGAAAAGAGGGAACTTGGGAAGGAAGGAAGGAAGGAAGGAAGGAGAATTTCTATTTATGGGATTTGGGGGCATTGCTCCATATACTTTGTCATAAGAAATCAACTCTCCTGCCGGGCGGTGGTGGCGCACATCTTTAATCCCAGCACTCGGGAGGCAGAGGCAGGCAGATTTCTGAGTTCGAGGCCAGCCTGGTCTACAGAGTGAGTTCCAGGACAGCCAGGGCTAAACAGAGAAACCCTGTCTTGAAAAGAAAAAAAAAAGCCAGAAATCAACTCTCCTTAACATGACCAAACAATTAATACTGGTTAAATGAATCTAACAAATACTGTCACATGCTGTCACATAAATACCAATGTCTTACAGTGCACAGAGTTTTTCCTTTCACCTCTCTTTCCTACGCACACTTAGGAAACAATGTAGTTACATTTACCAGCAGACCAGACCTACAAAGGATTTATTCACACACTGAAACATTTATCATTTGAATGATAAATGAGCTATTTAAACAGAAAGTAGAACTTCTTTGAAAGAAGAAAGAAAGTAATGTAGAATTCATTTAAACATCACGATAAAGCATTTCACCATCTCAGAAACTTATGTTCATTTCAAGCAGCAGCTTACTCAGCCTCACCCATTCAGTAAGAGGAATATTATGAGCTTATGTCTATAACTTGCAAACATCTCTTCCTAGTTGACCTGGCTTATTTATGAAGCTTTCTCTAAAATTATGCTAGATCTTCCCAAGGTGTCCTCCCTATCCTTGAGTTCAAGGACCCAAGCTACCCAGCAATTTTAGTTTTGCTTGTTTTACAAGTCAGGAATTCTCTGTGTATCCATCGTTACCCTGGAACTTACTCCGTAGACCAGGCTGGCCTCAAACTCAGAGATCTGCCTGCCTCTGCTTCCTAAATGCTGGGATTAAAGGCAAGTGCTACCACACCCAGCAACCAAGCATACTCAAAGGAGAATTAAAGATCAGGGAAATCGCTGGTCACATTTAGGGAGATCAGAAGCCAAAAAATCAGAAAATAGCTTGACCATTTGAATGCTGCATATCTGTAGGCAAAATGCATTTTTTTCCTAAGCTTTGAAGTCAAGGTGAGAGAAAGAAAAGGCTATGAATTCACTGAAAATGAAACAATTTTTTTCTTCTGAGAATAAAATTAGCAAGCAAAGGGATACAACTGTTAAGATTAGACTTGGGGAGCAAATAAAGAAATGCTCAACTCTGGAAAAGCAGCTCTGTGGTAAAGGATGTGCTTAGCACATATTGTAGAGCCCTGGGTTAATCTCCTGCACAACTAATAAATAAAAGTATCAGTAGTGAAGAAAATGGAAGTCAATGTTGAATTTCCTTCTGGGCAGACTGCAGAAACTGGAAAGAATGGTCCTATAAAAAGGGTAGACGTATGTAGAGACAATAAGGGAGCACTATTTATAAAAACCTAATGTGAACTGTGAGCTACACAAAGCTACATAAATAACCTTGACACAAAAGAACAATATACAGCTCAGAAATGTTGGGAGAGGCAGAGCTTCATCTCTTGGACCTTAAGTTCTTTGTGAGTTTGTTTGCCTTCACTTTCTTGCTATTCACCATGTAGACTCCGAAGATCTCAACCTGAATTTAAAATGTCTACAAGCATGCAGCAGCACCATTCCTATAAGCAAGACATCTATCTATGTGAGGGACTCGTCTCACCTGGGGTTGGCCAGGGGCACATTGTCAATTTAAGGCTTGCCAAGGAGGAAAAGAAGGCAAGAGGGAGAACGGAATACTATGTAGCATCTCCCAGGAATCCCACGCACTCCGACTGCTTAGTAGAGATAGCCACACGCAGAGATAGGCCACGGCGTGTGGCTAGCGTGTGGCTATTGTGAGCATTTCTAATCATTCCAGCACCCTGTGGTAATCCAGACACAAACTTGGAGAGCTTCCAGAAGGCTGTTCTCAATCACGCAATTGTCTTCACAATAGAACTATTGCAGTACTCAGCCCTACTTAAAGTACCCACCCATTATGACCACGGAGCCTTTTGTGACAATCTACAAGGTAGTTGTAGTTAACATTGCAAGAAAAAACTGAGAAACAAATTTAGGGACGTTCTGCTGAACAACTGATAACGCACAGGCATTTGCTCATAACCAAGTATCGGCCAATGGAGCAGCCACCGTGAATTACTGCAGGGTGAACTATGATCTGGGTACTTACAGCATCAGAAGATACTTGGTTTTACTCTGAAAGAAAACAAAGCTGTACTCCTGTTCAAGGAAACAGCGTAATCACTACGAAACATAAAGAGAGTAATTACTGCCAGAAAAGGAAGACCCAAGCTTTCTCTTGCTGGCCTTTTATCTAAACCTAAACCCTCAAAGCATCGGGGATTAATCTCCACTTGGCAGGAAATTGCACTGGAAAGAAAAAGGTTCTGTAGTACGATGAGCTATCAAGGCAGGGTTTAAAGATAACGAATCCGTCTACCCTTGGGGTTCTTGCTGTGATATTTCAGAGCAGAACAGTCTAAGTGATTGTAGCTGGATCTCTGTTTTCAATGCACTAGCTTGGATCAATTCTTTACAGCCAAACTTATATACCGATTTGTTCCAAGCAATTCAGTGGAGACCCCAGTGATATAATAATAATAAAAAATATTTCATGCACTTTTCCTTGATAATTGTGTTTAAAAGTCCTTTCCCATCTGCATAGACCTGAGAACTAACTTCCAGGAGGTGGGGGTGGTGGTGGTGGGGAGTCTTTGTTATCTCTTTAGCCTTAACTCCTTTCCTTCACCATTTCAAAACTTTAGAGCAAAAAGACAAGAATACAGGTCTCCTGAGAGGCTATGCCAGAACCTGACCAATACAAATGCGGATGCAGGCAGCCAAACATCAGACTGTGCACGGGGTCCCCAATGGAGAAGTTAGGGCAAGGACTGAAGGAGATGAAGGGGTTTGCAACTCCATAGGAAGAACAACAATATCAACCAACAGGAGCCCCCAAAGCTCTCAGGGACTAAACCACCAACCAACAAGTTCACAGGGGCAGGGGGACCCATGGCTCCAGCTAGATATGTAGCAGAGGATGGCCTTATCTGGCATCAATGGGAGGGGAGCCCCTTGGTCCTTTGGAGGCTTGTTGCCCCAGTGTAGGGGAATGCAGGAGTGGGTGGACTGGTGGGGGGAACATCCTCATAGAGGCAGGGGGAAGGAGAGGGGATAGGAGGTTTGTGGAGGGGGGGAATTGGGAAGGGGGATAACATTTGAAATGTAAATAAATAAAATAACCAATAAAAAAAAAAAACAAGAAGGCAAGAACGGTAGCAGAAAACACAAACCAGAAAAGTTCATTTCCTATATCTGATAAAATCATAAGATACTATAGTGAATAGGAGGGGAGGAGATGCTGAGTATGAAAAGAAATTACAATTATTTTCATCTTTTCATCAGCCCCACAGATATTTATTGCACATACAAGGTTTTCCTGGGTGTTTCAACTGTGTTTGGATACTTGCAAGTCAAAAATGGATCACTTGCCTCCAAGGGACTCTGTGCTAACATATCTATACCTCCATATTCACTGATGGAGATAAGGGAGCTGGCAAGACGTGCCTGTCCCTGCACTTTGAAACCCTTGCAGAAGCTATGTTAGTGACTGCCGTGCAGCACATGCAAACTGAGGAAAGCGTACATGAGTCGTGAGTTAGGAAACACTTTAGTGATTTAAAAATACACTGATTAAAGCAGAAGAAAGAATAAGAAACCACCAGAATGTGATTTGCGAGCATTTTGTTTAAAAGCTAATGAGCCCTTTAGGTGAGGGCTTCGGCCATGAGGATTCCACCAATTAACCACAGCCTTCAACTGCAGCTTATTTTTTTTTTAAGCATTTGAGTTCATTTGGCCCACAGGTATTTTGCATTCCTGAATGCTCTCTTCTAATCTCTGGGAATTCAAGGAGAATGGAACAAGTATCAGTGTCCAAAGATAACAAAATCTGGAGGAGACAGACATATTATCCAACAATACACGTCACCTCTAAGTAAGAGCAGAAAGACAGGATACATGAGAACCACAGAAACGTCTAAGCTGCCCAGAGGGAAACAGGGCAGCCCTCCTTAAGACATCTTTGCACGGGACTGGGGAGATGGCTTATCAGAATCAATTACTGCTCTTCCGAAAGACCTCATCACCCACACTTAATAGCTAAGCACCACCTGTGACTCAATCAAACTCCAGGTGTTCCAACACCTTCCTCTTGCATCTGCACACTTGTGGCACACACAAGACATATTGTCCCACCGATATGCATACATACATACATAAAAGTAAATCTTATATTAAAACAGTCTTTGCACGATGTTTTTATATTCCAAGCTCTCAGCACAGTGTCTGACGTAAAAAAGAAAACTGATGACATTTTGTGGAACCACAATGTACTCTAAGTGATGTAAAAAATTCAGAAAGTATACACTTTCTTAACTCCGAGCAGCTCAAAGTAACAAACACAAAATCAACAGATGAAGGAAGGGATAAAGGCACCATGGCACACACACACACACACACACACAGAGAGAGAGAGAGAGAGAGAGAGAGAGAGAGAGAGAATATTACATTTATCCATAAAGAAGAATGAAATTAAGTCATTTTCAAGAAAATTGAGGGAGGTAGATCTTGTTACAGTGAGTGAAATATGGCAGATTCAGAAAAATATCATGTTTTATCTCATACACAGAACCTAGACTTATGCACACATCACATGCCAGTAGTAGAGGGGGGTGCCTAAAAGGTAGGTGGAAGAGAGAACAAGACAGGGTAATTGGGGGGAAAGAATATTACAAACTTCCCCTGATGAACAAAATTTCAAGAAATGTATATTAAGAAAATAGAAAGGGGACTAGTTTTGGGGAGGAAGGAGACCAACAGGAGTCGGGTGGAGGACAAAGGAGGACCATAAGGGAAGTTAGAACAAGGCACAATGATAAACATGTGAAAAATAGCACAATGACATTCTTTTGAAAACTAAGAAAATAATAAGGGGTTCCAATAAATACTGACGGCACATACACAGTATTTGCTTTAAGAGTATTATTATGTACATGGAAATGTTCTGCACACTGAAGGCTTTGTGCAATATTTGCTTTAAGAGTACAGAAGAATGGGATACTTCTTGGCCTAGAGTTGGAAGTCCCTTTGTAGGCTGAAGAGGAGACAGTCAAGCTAGATATTTGGAGCAGGGCAATGGGAACCTACCACATTGCGAAGGCAGCATGGGTCTCTCTACTCATGAGATTTTTAAACTCAATGAACTCAAACTGTATTTCATGCATTATAGCAAGTCGGTAAAAGTTTTAGTGTAAAAATTGGTAAAATAAAGGTTGTATCTGTGTGTGTGCAAACATGTAAGGCTATCATTATTCCTTTTGCCTGATCTGTGTGCTTGTGCTGTGTGGGGTGTTTGTGCATGAGTGTGTGGGTACGTACACCCATGTGTGTGCATGTGGAGGCGAGAGTAGGATGCTGGCAGTCTTACACCTTGAGTCAGGGTCTCCCATTGAGCCGGAAGCTTGTGGTCTCAGCTAGGCTAGCTGAGCAGAGCAGTCTATGGTGTCCCAGTCTCTTGCTGCATGCTGAACTGGAAGCTCAGCCTTGTCTGGCTGTTTAGCGTGGGTGCCTGAGATTTGAATTCAAGTCCTGGTCATTACACAGCAAATGCTCTTACCCACGGAGTCATTTCCCACTTTAAAAAACAAGCGAACAGAAACTTATTTAAGCTTTACAGAAGCATTAGAAAAGCAATACAGAGAGTTTCTGTTTGCTCATTACCCAATAAAGCTGTATTTTTAAAAGATAAATCAGCTTAAAGAACAGTTGGGCCTGTCACACATACATACTTTAAGCAAATTCGCTCAGATTGCTTCTATAGATAGTCTTAAAGTGGACAATTACCAAAACTAGATCTGGAGAAACTCTTGTAAACTTGGCTAAAATAAAAGGGTTGCCTTTGTGCCAAGTGCTCAGCCTCAGGACAGCAATGTATGTGACATTCAGATAAGCCGGATGGATTCGTGCTTCAGCTTCCAAACAAGAGCCTAGCAAGACAGCAGAGGTGCATCTGCTTCTGAAGGCCCCAGGATCACCAAGCTGCTGCCCTTAGGAGAGAGAAACCGTCTAGGTCATCCCCCACTTTCCTCACGCGATGAGTCTGTACTCCACCACTACCATACCTGTCCACAAGAGAGTGGCTATGGCTATAGGTTGGATCACTCCTACTATAGGAATTAACAGGGAAAGACCTGCTCAACAGTAGGTTGATCTTCCTCTGGGTTGCACCTTCAGTGACAAGACTCATGACCCCCTAAGATCAAACACATTAATTTCTTGATTCTCTCTAACATGTAGTTGAAGTTTGCTAAGAGCCCTCGTACTCAGGTAATACCCCAGCCTGCAAAGGGGCCTCCGGGCCTTAGAAGCCACTGTCCAGGTAGGTAGTCTACCCCAGCCAGCTAAGCTTCTTTGTATGAAGGTGTGGGGCCAAATCCTCAGAAAATAGTGAGGTGTTATTTTGCTTTTCTTTGACATTATCCCCAAATCAGAAACCACCAGAGAAGTGATAAGTGGGGTTGTGAGGAGATTTGGGTGTTTCTAGCCATCACGTCAAACAATATCACTGGACCCTCAAGGCAACCCTTCACACATGGAGGGTCTCAATCAGCAATTTGTTGTCCTGGTCCAAGGCAAAGCTTAGATTCTCTTTGCCTGTGACTGTAAGAAGAACTCCGGGGCTACTGTAAGGCTGGCCGATGCTGCTTAGCAGTAGGTTAGTAGCCAGAGGGCATGTTCCTAAAAGAGGATGAACTGGCCCTCCCTCCTTGTTTACCCTTTTTCCTCTCCTGGCTTTGACTCTCTCTCACCTCCTCATGCCTTTCCTCATGCCTGTGATGCTGTGACAAGACCTGTGACTGAACTTTTCCAGGTTTTGGAACTTTGAGACATATGAATTTAGCATTAATGAACTGCTTGATGTTTTAGCACTATTAAAAAAATGAATTCCTCTTTGCTTTTCTAGAAAAGCTCAGAATCGTCATAAAGTCTCAAGTTTGTGTTTGCTATATTTGCAAAATATACACATATGCACATATGTGTGTTACTGGTGAAGTGGAGGTTCCTTCTTTGAATTTATATTTTAGTGGCTACATGGTTTCATTATGTATATATAATCTCCTAACCTTTAACCCCTCCCAAGTTTCCCTCTTGCCTCCTCTCGGTTCATGGCTTTTTTTTTAAATTATTATTGTTACACACACATACACGTATATATTTATAGATCTATAAGACTGCAGAGTCCCTTTAGTGTTGTACATATGTGTATGTATTTAGGGCTGACCAATTGGGATTGGATACTTCTAGATGAAGAGCTTCAGGCATCTACTGGCTGCTGAGAGAGAACTGGACAAGAGTTCTTAGACACACAGAGAAAGGCGATTGTGTGAGGTGATGGACACCTTTGCTTTATTGAGAAGATTGATCCACATGTGTGTCCAGGCATCTGATTACATGTCATATTGTAGTGAATATAGGCTCCTGTATTGATTACATAGTTTAAAAATATTTAAGAATATTCCTGTATATATTATTGAAGTCACCTTATGTGGAAACTTGAACCAATAGGAAGTATAAAACACCTAATGACTTGAGCACAAGTGATTATTTTGAAAATTATTAGGAAAAAATCATTCTGGGAAACCTGATTTTTAATCCAGTTCTTTAAAAAAAAATGGATTTAAAAGGTAAGTTTGCTTATAAAGTGAAATGAGCAATTAAAACTTTTTAATATGAATCTGTAATATTTTAAAATAAGCAATGTATTCACACTTCAAAATTCAGGAAACACAAAAAGATATGCAAGGGAAAACCCTCTTTATCGTCTCTGATTAATATTTTTAAAGCTTCAGAAATACATGAGGAAGCCATCTCCCCCTCTTCCTCTAAAATCTGCTTTGTGTGTTTGTTTCTGAGTGAGTATCGCCATGACAACGTCTTACATGAAGCTACCTAACATTAATCAAGAGGCCAGGATTCATTGCCAAATATTTGGAAGGCAGCCCTCGTGAGTATTATTTAACCCAAAATTATGGAGAATGATTTTTGACCTTTGTAAATCATGAATTCTTTAAGGCAAATCTCAAAATTGATAAAACAACAGCTATGCCATTACATCATCCAGGGTTTGGAGTATTTTCATTACTGAAAGCTCTATACAGGCAATCACAGGGCTTAGGCCGAACAGTAACCACTGCCTTTCAATGCCGATGATAAGAGCACAGACTGCCTATTTCTCACCGCTATGAAAGCATCTGCTCACAAAGGTCCCATGACCAACATACACTTTGTAGAAATGTTTTGCAGTATGCCAAGCCATGAGAATTAACAAACGACAGCCGGATTTCACAATTCCCTTGTAAATATGCTTTAGCTAATCTGTGGCCTCAGCGAATGATGCCTTTAGAAAAAAAAGAGAACACGACATCCAAGCCCAGAGGGTAAATCTCTTTGTTTCAAAGATAATCAGTAGGAGTCTATAGCTGGAGAGAGGGGACTTCCTGAAGCACCTCCGATTGACCCAGGTTCTTCCTTTTGCTCAGTGTTTCCTTGATAGCAGTTTGCATCACTTCACTCTGCTTGCTCTCCAGTGGTCCTTTGTGCTGACTATTCTCCTTACTCTGAAACCTTACTACTAACGGCAGTAAGGTCAATATTAAGTTTCCTCCCCAGTCCAAACACCTCCTTTTTTTTCTTTTTCTCTACATTTGGTAGCACCCCTCTTTCTGCCATATACACCCCAGACTTCAGATTTAGAGCTATCTTATTGCTCATTTGTGACAGCCTTTTCCAATTTCATCTCTCTCTTAAAATGTGAATGCAGAAATGGGCTCATAGCTCATTAACTAAATATAG
Source organism: Tokudaia tokunoshimensis (assembly GCA_036184795.1). Classification (NCBI taxonomy): domain Eukaryota; kingdom Metazoa; phylum Chordata; class Mammalia; order Rodentia; family Muridae; genus Tokudaia; species Tokudaia tokunoshimensis. The sequence goes on along the minus strand of BTHU01000013.1, from coordinate 32,415,747 downwards.
CCAATGCCAAGCAGGGGAGAACTATCACTCTTAATTTTATTATATCGTATCTTCACCCTATTCCAGAAACAGTCAATGTATTTATTTGGTATCCCAATCACATAACAACTTATTTTTTAATTTTTTTGAGAATTTCACAAATTCTATTATATTATATTGATATAATTCTAACCCTCCCTCTGTCTTTTTCCAACTCCTCTGTGTCCCTGAATCCCTCTCATATTAATGGCTTCTTTAATCATCATTGTCACATATATATGCACAGAAAGATAAGTATTTAGAATATAGCTAGAAATTAAATTGGATTAAGAAAATAACAGGAGTAGATTTTCCTCTAGGGTCTAGAATCTCTCCAGCTACAAACAGTAAGCTAGGTTTGCAACATCCGAAGCATGAATTCCTGCAATTAAGTGGGCCTCATATCCAATTAGACAGCTGTTGGTTACCTCTAAGATAATATGGCCACTATCACATCACTGGGAATGTATTAGGAGGCTGACCATTGTTATAATTCGTAGACTTCAGAGTTGTAATGAACTTTCAAACAGATTCTTCAATGCTGTAGTATTGTTTGCTCTCGTCTATTTGGTCCTTCTTATGTCTCACCTTTCGAACTGGGGAAGAAGACAGCCAGGTGAGTGTCCTACCACTTGGCCACATGCCACTTCGCATGGTACTTTAGTGACAATCAACTGGGGTACTGCTAGAATACCTGCAGAAGCCAGTCCTACAGATCCAAAACTATGGGATCTCCACAACACAGGGCAACAACAAGATATCCAGGAGGAGTCCCAGTGAGGTTTCAGTACTGATAGTGTAGCAGGAGCCAGAGGCCTTGTACCACGAGTCATTGCAATGAGCATTTGCAAGTAGTGTGGACAAAAGGGTGTACTGTGGGACACACTACAGTTTCCACTGTTCTTTTATCTCTGTTGTAGGGGAGGTTGTAAGGGTGGAGGGTGGGTAGGAAAGGAGGGAGAAATAATTGAGATTGAGGTTCATGATGTGAAATTCACAAAGAACAAATAAAGAGTTAAAACAAAAACCAGAATGGTCCTTATGTGTAAAGTTTGATCACAAGCCTAAAGCTATCCTACGAAGACTAGACCGCTGACAGCATTGTACACACCACATCTGGCAAGGAGCAAGGCTGCCAACCCCCAAGCCAAGGCTAAAGGCTAAAGCTGGCCACTGATGCAGGTACAATTACCCCAGAGTGACCAAACAGGACCTGTGGCTCATTAGAGTACCTAAACTGCCAAAATGTACACCCTTGGGTAGATATTAAAGAAACTAATGACCCATGAAGCTGTATGTAGAGTTTCTGTGACAGACAGAGCATGCACGGTGAAGCCTGTGCCGTGCAAATGAGCCCTCCAGCCTCAGGCTGCTTGACACAAAGGCCCTGCCTTCTATACAGCATGGCCACTGGGGCTGCTCGACCCTCCCTCTGTTTTAGCCACTTCTTCCCATGAAAGTGAATCTCTTTCTAATATCCTAATGACATTCCTGCTTTTGTTCCTGTGTGCCAAGTGTTTACCTATTTGTTCCAAGGCACAGGAACCTGGAACCTTTGCAGGGTGCCCATCAAGCCCTGATTTCACTGAGAGAAATGTTATGACTTTAAGTCTATAAATGGAGACACAGAGTGAATGAATGTACCCAGGTTAGATGGCTTATCGGTGCCACTGCTGGGAACCAAGTCTTCTGACTGGAAGACATAGCATCTTTTGCGTCTCTTGTGTCTTTTAACTCCCCCTTGTCACCACACATTACTAGCTAGTGACAGCAGAGAATTAATTCATAGAATACAATCTTTAAAAAAGTAATTTGAGGCAATTAGCTTTAGATGCTATCATCCTCTTGTCAGAAGAAAGAAAAGGAGGTTGAAGGGAGAAAGAGAGGAGGGGGAAGGGTGGTGAGAGAAGGAAAGAAAGGGGAGAGGAGACAGAAAGGAGGGTAAGGGAGGGGAGGGCAAAGAAAAAGGGAAAAATAAAGACGACAGCATAAGTTATTAACCAACATTGGGGAAAATAAACAGAAAAGCCAAAGCTTGTCTCTACTGTCTTCCTAGACATTATTAGACAATAATAACACTCTTAACTATCTAGAACATTAAACTCGGTCTACTAAAACCAGTTAGATAAAATTAAAGAGATGTTTAAGTGTCTAAAAGCCCATGCTCTGTGAGGCAGACTGGCTGAAGTTGCACACCACGGGATGGGGCTGTATCTGTTACCCAAGTCGTCTGTGGCAAGAATAACTGCAGTGGAGGTATACTAGGCTGATGGCTACACCATACACACTGGGTGGGGCACGGACAAAGGTTTTCAGACCCAACAGCAGTCTGTACTGGTTGGTTCCCTGCTTTTCTGGTCATCAAATATCTTGAAAACCATTCCTGAAGCTAACACTTATTAATGTTTAATATGAGCCAGGACCATACTGAAAGCCTTTATAGAGTAATCTGTGCAATCTTCACAGTCATTCTGTGAAGTAAAAGCTCTTAGTACCTCCCTCTTTAGATGAAAAGTGAGAAATGTCAAGTAACACTCTCTCCAGATAACAGCAACTTCACAGGGCGACTAGGACAACACAACCACAGCAGAAACTGGTTAGCTGTGTTTGAACAGGCAAAAGGATACTTTTACAGCAACATGAACATTTGTGTACATTCCCATTTATCCAAAAGATTAGTTAACATCATTATCTTTCTTCCCAATAATTGTTTGTGAATATGCCTTATCCATCCAACTTTCTGCAGGCAGGTTGTGTTTACCTTCATATAACCATCAAAGAGTGTTCCTGGAGTATTTGATGTTTGTGATGTAAGTGAATGAAGGTATAAATAAAAGAATGGGTGACTAGATTTTTCTTATTTTCTAAGAAAGATGGCAGTTTACAAGCGTATTAGATCCCTGGGCTATGAATTTAGGCTTGGACAAGCCATGTATAGGTATAGGAAGTTCAGAGTTTTTCAGATTAGAAGATAAAATAAGTGAAAATTCGCTAAATTAGAGTTCATAAAATAAACCTTGATTAACTCAACCTCTTTTCTCTAACATAAAGTGAGACAGAAAATCAATTTATGGAAGGAAAGCTTGAATCTACTTAAGTATATAATCAATTTAATTTTATAATCTACTCCATCTCACTGGCTTTCTCAAAGGACAAGGCCTTCTGAATTCAGAAGCACGTGTCATTTGATTCCCAGCATGGGTCTGGATGACCCAATCCTGTTTGTAAAATAAATAAATAAATAAATAAATAAAATAAATAAATAAATAAATAAAATCCCCAATTGAGTGAGTGGTTTTCGTGCTTCAAATCGAAAATGTGTTGCTCAAAATATATTTTATTAATTGGGCCTACTCTATATTTTGAAAGTCAACCTTGTGACATATTTAAACTGCAAAAGAGTCATTAAATGGTGAACTTCAAAGAAAACAAACTTTCAGCATACTTTTTCTGAAAATCAAAACAGCTCAACCATTTTCCAACTCCACCCATATGACGTTTTCATATACAGAGTTTTAAATAGCTACATTAAAATACTAGGTTAATTTTTTCCTTATCCCTAGAAGGGGCGATCTAAAAGTAACCAAAAACATCAATTCATCATCATCAACAAAAACAAAACATATTTTCTTGATTCCTTCTTCTCGGATCAGTGTCTGCCTACCGCAGCCTGGAAGCAGACCTTTGTCTTCAGTTGGAGTGTCAGTAGACACGAACCTTAAGCTGCATGACTGGACATCAACAGGAAGCAAGATGACTCATCGGTCCACAGAGATACCTAAGCAGGGAAGACTCAGCATGCTCTCTCCCTTCTCAGAGGAGCCTATGTGATGGATTAAGTTTCCCAAACTCCAAAATACATTTACGATATAGGATTTTAACATTTAATCCCCTGGCCATTCGCTTTGGCTTTAAACAGATTGTTTATCTTCCTCCCGCAAGCACAAAGCGCCGTGCCGAAATGGGAACCAGATTTCTCTACTCAGTGAACTTCATGTGGTTTCCCCATTTCTCCTGGCGTCGGCTTCCCGGCAGACATTCGTCTAAAACATTCCTGCTTGAGTGATTTGTTAGGAAGATGGGATCTGGAACTTTCTGGGGCACATTTTCAGCGTATGCCTAACTGCACTACAGCCGCATGCACCGCTCAGGACCTTACTCCCGAGCTGGAAAGTCCTTTGTAAGGCCGGGGGCTGGGGGGGGGGGGATCTAAAAAGTGACCTTCATTAAGAAATCCCCTTTCTTTGAATTTTCTCATGCAGGAAAGTCTCATGTTAAATAATAGGTATTTATTTGCTAAGTCCATTTGGAGACCATTGTGGGGCACACAGAAATTATAGCTACTTCTGCCATCTAGGAACATAAAATAAAATTGGAAAGCTTAAATATAAAAACCTGAACAGGCTTTTTTAAAAAGGCAGTTTTAAAGGATTCCAAAGAGTACAAGCAGCAAATATATGAAAAAGATGTTAGGTTTAAGGGAGACGCCTGAAAATATTTGCAAGGTTCTTTAGAGCTGACTTAAAAAGTTCTAATCACTATATACTCCCTGCCATTCTCTTTCCTTTGTAAAGGCATTTAGTGTTTTTCTTCCACCCCTCCCTTCTCTCTATTTTAGACACAGACACACACACACACCACCACCACCACCACCACTACCACCACCACCACAAAGGGAAAAGAGGGATGGGGAAAGGGAGGGAGGGGTGGGCTCATAAAGGAATTACTGTATTACTATAAAGGGGTAAAATTTTCATATCATTAGGAAGTTATTTGTCTTTAAACAATGCATAGGGAGTGTTATATTTATCTGACTAAAAATGGAACCCAAAACACCAACTCTTAGACAGTATGACAAGCACTTTACTGGCAAGTCTATTTCACATTTTAAAGAAGAAACCAAGTGAGTAGGGGTTGGGAAGAAGGGAGAGGGAAGTGGGAAGATGGAAAGGAAGGACACAATAGGGGAAAGGAACAAGATAGCAACTTATTTTCCCTGAATGCCTTCTGATCTGTTCTGACTGAGCCTAGCTAATTTTTTGAATGTCAAATGTGCCTCCCAGGCTTCTAGGCTTAAAAACTTGACCCCAACTGCGGGGATTGTTTTGGTACCTTTGCAGTCTAGGGCCTAGCTGGTTGAGAAGGCCACTGGTGGGAAGGGCAGATCCTGAGGGCTATAGCCAAGCCCCGCTTCTGGCCTTCTAGCCAAGTCCCTGATTTCTGGTTGGCGGTGGTCAGAATGTGAACAGCCATCTCATGTTCCTTCCCTTGTAGCTGGAAGTCATCATGCCTTCTCTGTCAAAGTAGAGTGTATCCAAATCAAATCACCTGTCCTGTAAGTTGACTCTGCCAGGTATATGGTTACAGATGAGACACGAAAGTACCTAGGGTACCCAGGATGGGACACTGAGACAATCACTGTCCTTTGACAACCTTTATGTCCTCTACAAATGTTACTGAGAAGTTTCTTGGCACCAAGGCAGTGCCATGACTGCTCAGTAAGCAGCTACCATGACAGCTGTTGCAGGTCATTTTCTAAAGCCTCAGAGTCCATTTCATCGCTATCATTTAGTCAGGCCTGCCAACTACCTCTGTGGGAGGAGTTTCTACGCTATTCGAGAGATGGTAAAATAGCAGAGGTAACTTATACCATTCACTTCTGAAGCTCAAATTCAGGACAGCATGAGCTTCATTTAACCTCAGAGAAATAGAAACTTTTCAACAGAGAACAACTTTCAACATTAAATCCAAGCAGCTAAGGATACGCAAATGGGAAATTATCTCTACTCTAGGCACTGACAGATCTGGTCGCAGGGTTCTTCCTGATAATGTTCATTCAAAACTTCTATTTCACAATCATGTGGTACACTGCTAAGCAAAGGAGGTATATAACATGAAAACCTTACACAGTTAAAAAGGGTGTCCAACTGGTCTTCCTTCTCCATTTCTGTCAGCATCCACATACACAGGAAAACTCATTGAAACCCTCACATACTGAATACAAAGAAGACAGGACATGGGTGCTGTGAGAACGGCAGGTTTAAATGACAAGTGAATATCCTCTGTGACTGCTGTGTTGACACACAGAGTAGATGTACTGGAAATGAGAGAGCAAGGGAAAGCAACAAATGTGCTCTTCCTCTCAATTCATTCGTAGCTACAACAGATAATCTAAACAAAAACAATGTAATAATGAAAGAATAAAATAGTTGGACTCAACCTTGGCTCACATGAGGTTCGCTCTAACTAGTACTGGTGCTGTGGAGGTGGCCTCTACCAGCGATTTACAATGCAAAGGCTCACAGAATTAAGGTTGATTTCTAAAACAGAGGGCAAGAATCACTGGAGGTCAACTCCTGCTGGCTTTCTTATTCTTTGCTGAAATTTTAAAAGAAAAAAGAAAAACCGGATTCAGCTTTTCAAAAGGTAACCTATTGAAATGCCGTGCTAAAAGTTTGTATCCTTGAATCACGTGAAAAGAAAGTCCACTGTCCTCAAAATATTTCCCCTATTCCAAAAGCACCTTATACCAAGTACATTCACTTTGCTCTTCATAGAAAGCTTGAAGACAATCTCATAACAATCATGAGTTTCTCAATAATAACTCCAAAGGGTTCTGAAAAAGGCCAGAGCAGGCAAGGTAAATCCAAGCATCTTCTCTCACAGGATGGATACACACACACACACACACACACACACACACACACACACACACACAGGCATTCCAAAAAAACAAATTCCAAAGAAATCATAATCCATTCAACTAATGAAATTCAACAAAATCCATCAAAAAAAAAATGAAAGTGCAAAGGGGAATGGAAGTAATGAGATTAGAGGGCAAGGGCTACAGTGAGTGTTCCCCACACAAAAGAGCCCCAGCAGTGCAAGTGTACATCTGCCGTGTTTGGTGCTAAGGCCACTGTTGAGAAACCCAGCTGCTTACTTTGTTGCATTTGTAGGCAACAAGGTACACGCCTGAGATCCCAGCTGCCTAGGAAGAAGAGGGTGAGAGTTTGAGGCCAGCATCTCTCAGAAGTTAAGAAACTGTTACATTTCAACATCAAAATGCTGCTGCTTATCTATATTCCTTCTGTTAACCTTCAACTCCTGTAGGGAAGCTCTGATTAGCATGAACAGAAGCAGGAGGCTGAAATATGCACACCCTGAAGCTAATATCTAAGGTATGTGCTTTACTTTTAAAAGCATTATAATCTCAAAACATGAGTGACATTGTCTTAAAAGCTACTAAAAAGGAAAAGACTTTACTTTAATACTGTTGTTTTCATACAGATATGTTCCTATGCCTAGATTTGCATACATACATATATATATAACCACACAAATATGTATTCATATACTGAAAGTCATATATATAACATATATATCTTATAAAGATGTGATTAATACCCATTTGAAATATGTGAATAGATTGTACACATATTATATATACATGCATTATAAATACATAATACACAAACATATATATATACATATATGTATATACACACATATATATGTAAGATATACACACATATCTTAAGGGCATATAAACTCAGAAAGAAAGTTGTTGCTTTTTTTTAAGGATCTTTCAAGATATCATCTATGTAGACAATTTCCACACAGCCTTTTTAAGATACCCATTATCTTTCTTACAGAATGAAGCACTTTCTTGTGCCTTGGCTTGTTTTGCACACTGATGATATATTCACTGTTGGAGATTATAAACACTGGGAGTGGGCCTTTAAGAGTCATACTCGCTGTTGCTGCTTTAGACAGTTGCTCAGAGTTGCCCAGGGTCAGTGACAAGATGAAGTAGGTGTCTGATGCACTTCCACGGCAGCAGCCTGCCTGCCTGCAGCTTGACTGGGCCCTGATCTTCACTCTACATACATTAGTTCAATTTCTCCTCAAAGAAACAACAGCATAGCCCATCACATCCAAGGATGCCAGAGCTCAGAACAGTTCAATAGTGTGCAAGGCAGCATCGCATCATCAATGCTATAGCTTGGGATTAGAGCCCACACAGTCTTGCTCTGCACCTACCCTCCCTATCTACTTCCTAAAGCCTCTGTCCCTTATCTGAAGCTGCAGAGAACTCTGCCTTTCAAGAATATTGGATTAACTTTCACTCCGTGTGGGAAACACTAGATAGAACTTGGCATAAAATAAATTCATGAATCAAAGCATTAACGAAACAAAATAAGTCTCTAAATATTGAGAGTGGAGGGTTTGCCTTTCCTTCTGGCTACTTTCATGCTGATATCCTGAGCATCAATGAAGTAACATGATCTGCCTTTGCAAGGCATTCTGAAGCCATTTTTGGTGGACTAATATTCAAATAATTTTACCACTTATAAAGATAGATAGATAGATAGATAGATAGATAGATAGATAGATAGATAGATAGATAGATCGTCCTAATACACATTTAAAACACAGAAATTATCTATAGACATGATGTAGTTTGTATACCAAGTGGTTTCTCTGAGTATGTTATGCAAATTACTATGGTGCACATATAAAAATATTTTAATATGGACTAATGAATACATGAAAATTTAAATAAATTCTCTGGAGACTGGAGAGAATTAAGAAACCAGGCAAAGCAGCTATATAGTGTACATAGCTAAATAGATTTATACTGGCTCAAATTCTTTTAGAAATGCATAGTTTGTGCTTTGCATTTTGCATATGGCAAAAGATCATAAATCTTAAAGATGACACACCATATATTATACAAATGATAAACACGCTTGTATAACTTTCCACTGCTTAAAGATGCAGCACGGCTGAAGGGAGCGACTGTCAGGGATCCTGGGTAAAGCAGGACTCACACATTCTTTTCTTCATAGCCAATATGTTTCTCATAATTCTCATCAGCAGAAGATGACTTTAGCTCTGGGGTCAGGGAGGAGGTGTTCTTCTGAGTGTTTATAAGATATGCATATAGATGCCCCCCACACTAGGGACTGGGGACTGGGAAGATGGTTCATTGGGTAAGAACACTTTGCTGCAAGCATGAAGACCTAAGTTCGAATCTTCACTATCTCTGCAAAATGCTAGGAATGGCTGCCCATGTCTGGAATCCCAGCACTGGGAGGCAGAGATAGGAAGGCAGAACCTGAGAGTCCATGGGCCAACCAGTCTAGCTTCAGTTCAGTAAGAGACCCTGTCCCAAAACAATGATGTAGAGAGACACCCACAGGCCTGCCTTGGCTTCTGCATACATATGCAGGGGTGTGCATAACCACCACTCACATGCACAACACACACAGACACACACACACGGTAAAAGAATCCCTTCCCTTTAGGTTTTTGTACATGCTCATTACTGAGTAGCACTAAGCAAAACAATAAAAAAAATGAACAAACAAACAAACAAAAAAAAACCCGCTGATAGCAAAAAAATCAGGAATCAATATTCTCAAACTCTGCATGACCCAAGAGACACTACACGTCTCTTGTCTAAGTAAGTCACTGCTCATCCTAAAGCCTCATTTTAACATGGAATTCAAGGAGACCTCAGAGCATGCAGCATTCACATGCTACTCTCCTTAGTTCTCTTGGTTTGGAGCAGGCATCAAATTGCATTCCTAGTACCTTCTCATTTGAAATCTGCCTGAGAAAGCCAGCAACAGGTTTTCAAGACAGAGCTTCAAATTTACTGGAATTCTGAATCATGCATTTACCTTCGTGTGACTGGTTTCCAGACAGCCAGTCTTTCCAGGTTTGCCTGCCGGATGTATTGTGTTACCAGGATATAGAAATGGCTGCTGTGCACGCCAGTGGTTAGCAGAGCTCAAAGATGTAACATTATCTCTCTCAATTGATTTGAGGAAAGAATGTTCGTAAAATATATACTGCTTTTGGTTAGGGGTTGATTTCTAAATAAACAGACCTAGCCATGGAAACTCTAGAAACAGGCTAAACAAAACATGCATTCATGAATGTATGTTTTAAAATCAACTCACAATCTTAGACCTTTATAAGCTCTCAAGAGACTGTGGATTCGGCTGCATTAAGTTTATGATGCATAGTATAGCTGTTCTGATTTAACTTCATTTTCAGTCACTTGTGGAATACCTGAACTCTCCTGAATATTCTGTACTTTCTTAGAGACCAGTGAGCTTCCAGGCCTGCAAAGGTCCTTGGGGACAGTGATTAGAAAGAGGCACTGTCTTTGGGAGACAGACAAAGAAGAGTAAAGAACTTTGTGCCCTAACAGTATAGAGATTAGAGGACTGTAGACCTCCAACTCCCTCTCTGTAAAGTGCTAATTTGTACAGCATAAAGCCTGACTAAATGGGGCTATCTTCCTTCATTTCAAGGAACTGAGGTCAACTAGATTTTTATCTCAGCTACACACTGGGAAGGAAACACCACTGCCTGGTTAGATCCTGCTTTTTAACACAAGATTGTAGGGCCAATGGCTGCACAGTGTGCTTCCAGAAGATTAAAAGGACAAAAATAAGCAAGAGAATATAGTTGCTCCCATGTTCCTATGTATTCCAAAAAGAACAGGGTCATATGGTTCATAGCTACAGTATACATACATGCATGCATGCATACATACATACATCCTAAGTTCATGCTATGCTTTCTAAGCTTCAATGCTCAAGTTATTGTCATGGAAAAAGTTTGGTCAGAAACCATGTTCATGCCCCAAAGCTTTTGCTTGCTGCATCTACACTGCTGAAGAACCTAGCATAGTGTTGTTGGCCAAGGCAAACATAAAAATGATGTCCCTACCTTCACCCCATTATACTCTATCTGGAGGGAGAGAAGTCTGTGAAGTAGCAAATGGTTCAGTAAAAAAAAATATCTGTGACAGAGCAACCAGACAGCTGACATTTTATTAGCATGGAATATAAACGTTATAAAAATGTGTTGAGATATGCTTTTTTTTGTGTGTGAAGTGGAAAAAAAAATTGAGTTAAATGCTCTGGCATTTAGTGTGATCCACAAAATAAGCTTCTTATCTGAGTCGTGACTTAATCATCAGGGAAATGATAATGACTGCACTCCAGAGGTATATTAAAGAACAAATACATCTTATGTGGAAGGACTTTGTGACCTATACAGACACTCTAAGGTGAGCGCTGCAAAGGCAGTGGAAGGAATCACACCATTAACTTGGGAAGGCAGACAATGAGAAGAGGCTCAAAGGCTCAGATGATGAACTCTATTTACATGTGTCTATTAGTGTTGTCTTTGAGTTGGAGCTAGAACACACGGTAGAACCTTACATGCTTGAAGCTGTAGGGCCAATGCCCTTGGCTAACTTGTACACAAGTTTTCTAATAAAATAATTTCAAGTTAAATCATATATGGTTGAGGTATGCATATCTAGATATCACAAAAAAATAATTGTGGACACTAGTAACTCTGATCTGATCAAGTACAGGGACACGGGGGATACCTACTTTGAACCTAAGAATTTCAAATTATTAAAATTAGCCAATCTTGGGAATAATAACCAATAGGAAGGGTGTTTCCAAAACATTTTAAAGTTGTGTAAATTTCATAGTCACTCAAAGTGACCTAATGAGGGAGCGAATGGCTCAGACAAATGGCTTTTGAAATAAGGAGGCGAAATAACTGGTGTTAAAACATCCTGCTAAAGGCCAGTATAAATGGCTTGCTTTGCCATCTGGGCCCATACATCTCAGGTGTTTGACTGGTAACTTTACAGGCACGGAAAAGTCCTCAAGCCAGTCCCAAAGCGGGGCTTCCTACAATAGCACGAAGACTTTTCTCACTGAGTGAGAGCACTAACATTGCTAACACATGTGAGGGTAAAAGAATCCTCCAAGCTCCTTCCTGTTCTATGCCTAGTCCTTCCTACTGGGCAAGTACACAAGCAGACAAGACCAAATCTGCTCTCCCTCCCCTACAGCCTTCCCCGCCCCGCCCCCAGCCCCGGCCTCCCCAGCTATCTGCAGCAAAGACAACTCCTCAAAAACAACCGGTCCACTGGAAGCTCAAGTAGATGGGGAATGAGTTTATAAGAATGTCTGAAGAAAATCACTTATGATGCTTTAAAAAAAAGGCTTAACTAAAATCATACATTTAAGCCCCTGTGAAAACAGTATAAAGTCTTTATTTGGTGTAGGTAGAACCGTTGAGAGGGTCTAGCTGTATGAACTGAGACGGAATTGTGGAGCAGTCTGGTCCAAACCACTTCTCATTTGCCAAGTCCTGTTCCACTGACGGAAACTGAAGTGGGCAGAAGAAAGGCCTTCACTATGTGCAGCAGGAGCAGGCCTGACCTGGCGTGATGGATTCCAAGTGGACCACCTCCCACCAGCCCATGCCTTCTTATAGGACTTAGTGTGACAGACATACTGAGGATACAGCATCCTCCTCCTGCAATCAGACCATCAGGTTGCACTTAGTCACCCTTCCATCATTTCCAGTAAACACGCAGCAGCCATGAGGGAAACGGCAGCTGAGTCACACTGAGCTCCCCTAACCACTCTCAAAGAGTCCCTAAAGAAGGAGGTCCTAAGAAGACCCTGACAGGAAGAATCATCTCCACTGGCCTGCATCAACTCTTTAATCCTACGTCAACCTGGCGTACTTAACCTGACATGAACCTCTTTGCTCTATTACAAGCTTCTAGATAATGTACTTAATCTTCTTCACACAGGCTTGTGATCGCTTCTGAACCCTTTGTGGTATGTCAATCTAAAAGAAACCATGTTAGGAAAAAATAAATATGTTAAGGCGGTTCTCACTTAAAGAATTTTAAAACAGCCAATATAGATTTTTATTACTTTTTTTTTTTTTTTTTTTGGTTTTTCAAGACAGGGTTTCTCTGTGTAGCCCTGATTGTCCTGGATTCACTCTGTAGACCAGGCTGGCCTCGAACTCAGAAATCCGCCTGCCTCTGCTTCCCAAGTGCTGGGATTAAAGGCGTGCGCCACCACTGCCTGGCTTGCCAATATGGGTTTGTACGTCTCAAAAGTATCACAGAAGGCAGGTACAAATGAGTCGTCCGGGCTCTAATTCTTACAACAATACTACATCCCATCATCCTGTTAGTTAAATTTACAAAATCTCCCACATTGTGATCTCTACAAGGCCAATTGATACAGCTCTTATTTGAGACAAAAATCTAATATCGATCAGAATGCAGTGGAAAACAAGTTAGAGGACGCCGTGTTCACAGCGTTCAACAGCATACATAAACAGTTAACAACAGGGACAGAGGACTAGAGGCCAGTGAGCTGACAGCTTGTAACCTGGTCAGTTTCAAAAGATTTACTTAACCAGAGATAAAACTCGTCATCAGAATACCATGTAAACACAGCAAAACAAATATTCAAACAGAATTGGGAGTAGCCAGCGGGATAAAACAATTCTGTACGTAACAGTGTGGCCCTACCAGAGGGAAATTTTCAGAACAGAGCTGGCACAGGGTTTCGGGTGCTTGAAATCTAAACTTTTTAACGTTTCCTTAGGTAAAGCTATAGGACGGCATGCAGAGAGCCAGCCAAAATAGCCGAGGGAGACGAGGAAGGCCACATATGGAACTAATTACTCATGGAGAGGCCACGACAAAGAGCATTTCTCCAGACTTTTCATGGGGGCTTCACTTTCAGGAAGTTGCTGTAATTACTGTTCAAGTCTAGAGCAGCCTGCAAGCTGCTGACAGGTCTGGAGGAGGAGGAGGAGGAGGAGGAGGAGGAGGAGGAGGAGGAGGAAGAGGAGGAGGAGGAGGGGGAAAGGGGGGAACCCCAACTTATCTGACCTCACTAAGGAGTAAAATACAAGAAAACAAAGTATCACAGGAAAGTCAAAAAAAAAGACCTCGAAGTTTGCCTGCTTACAGTGTTCTACTTTCTGTTTACTGTTTTATTATCTCTCTATCTTCAAATTACTTCTTCAGCCTGGATCAGGCAGCAAATTTGTACTTCTCTCAACTCAACTCACTTTCGGTTGGCCACAGCAGAACTGTACATCTTGACTCTTTCTTTTCTTTCTTTCTTTTTTTTTTTTTTTACAGCTTTTCCATACTGGGGCCCACTTCCTGCCCAGTTGAGGAAAAAAATCTGGCCTGAAGATGAAATGACTGCTTAACATTACACGAAAACATCTGGTACCATTTTATGCACAGGCCCATGTCTGAGAGCAGGCGATTCTAGCGGTCTCTCCAGCGGCACAGCGCATACCCAAACCTCCCCAGGGTGACATCATCCCATATATGGACTCTCCAGCCCAGCCCTCCCCCTTTTCCTGGTCCTAAATTCATTGCCAGTTCCCTAGTCTGCTGCAAATGTGCCACGTCAAGACTGGAAATCACAGCCCTTTAGTGTGTCTCAGTCAATGCAGCAGACAGAATTCAGGGGGGAAGCTGAACAAGCCCCTGGTGAGGAAGACAGGCTCTCCCCAGCCCCGGGACAGGATTTTCCACACACCGATGGAAGCTTCTGGAGATCCTGCTCCGTCGCCCCAGTGTTCAGACTACCTGTTCAGGACAATGCCGTTGTACAGTAGTCTGCACATTGGTTAGACTGGGCAAGGGCCAGCTACGCCATGGACGGCTGGGGACACAATGTGCTATTTCCAAGGAGAGGACAGCTGGGTGCTCCTTTGTTGAATCTCATATCCAGTGTTTCTCTTCACAGGTTTTGCAAACTAGGGACCAAGAAGCCCTCAGGGACTCTGCCAGGGGAGAGGACTGCTCCAGGGAAGACCAGCGGGTAAGGCCTCCGGGATCGCGCCTGGTCTGTGATTGGGGGACTAGGTAGGGATCCCATCATCTGTGTGGAGATGCGGGAGACGCTGAGTTGTATGACAGATACCCGTGAATTTAACTTTCAAAAGAGCAAGGTTGTATGGTAAATAGTGACTTTCTGTGTGTTTTTTAAAAGTCTAAATGTTGATCGTTCAAATGTTTTCTTAAACGTAAAGGTCTTCCACTTCAAAATGAAAGATGAAAAAAAAAAAACCAACCTCACTCCAGACAACAATAACTGAAGGAGACTTAGTTTTGAATGGTTGAAACTGATAATTCGGAGACTTAAACTCAGGCATGAATGAGGGCTATGCATGCAACTTCTAACATCTCAGGAATGAATGCATTTTGACCCACAGGGAAAAAAAAACATGGAATTTTCAAAACTCTTGTATGAACAGAGAGCTTTTCTGTTTACCTATATAATAGAAACACCAGAAATAATAGTACCTAACAATAAAAGAAGAGGCGGTCAAGTTTTTTGCTTTTTTTGTTTTTTTTTTACTATCAGACAATGCAGACGGACTTAGCCAGAGATGAGGGCCCAAGTGCCAAACCCACAACTTACTGACTCAGCAGCTTAGCAGGCCAGAGGAATAGCGCTCTATCTTTAGAGGGCTAACTAGATGCATTGAAATTGTTCTTTTAAAATCCAAGAATGGTTGGTACTTGCTGGTCAGCTGAGCCCTTCTAGCCCATCTTTTTTTACAAGGCTCTCACTTGTCCTGGGCCTTTGAAATGATAAGGCACGTCATCTAGAGAGACAAGACGCTGATAAAACAGGAATTTGTAAACGAAGGCAAAAGTTTTCTTTGGTCAGTTTCCAGCTGTCCTGGAGGTGAATGAGAGTAGGGGAGGTAGGCAGATGGGAAGCAAGAAAACTTCCTCGGACTGAATGAAATACTTAAAGAGAAAATACTAGGAGAATCTGGGTTGCTAAGTGAGCTGGGAGACTTCTATGGAGCATCAGTGGTGGCTCCATTAAAGAAAGTTCTGGGGGAGAAAATGTTGTTGCTGTACCCATAAAGTCTAACCTTTCATTTTCTTCTACCCCTAAAAAATTTCATTCCACATTCTGTGGAATGAAATATTGCCTGCTCTTTGAGCTTTCTGTGAAAAATGAATACACTCTCTTTTGTCTTTTAAAGAGTGAATCCTTGTCTACGTTACACATTCTCCAATAACCCAAAGATGAATACAAACTCTCTTTAGTGAAATATTGTATTATAGCTGCATCTCTGAGTTTTCTTTTTAAAATTTTTATTTTTTAAAAATTATGCTTCAGATCATCCCAAAACTGGTGTGTCGGTCATAAAATTTTCTGATGAATTATGGCAATTAAATAAGAAATATAGCAGGGGGCACTTAGCTGTTTGTCACTTAGGTGAAACAGGCAATGTACCTTTCATTGTTCTGTGAGAGTTGAAGAATCTTATCTTAATTATTTTTAAAAGAAGAGTTGAGATTTAAAAAAAAAAAGACAACTCTCATTTTGTTTACACAGAAAACTAAAAACACTATTAGTTCACGTATGGAAGTTTGTTTGTTTCAGGAAACACATTTTCCTGACTAATGCATCACAAAAGAGGACAGACAAGAAACACTTGGGTCATATTTAAGATTTCTCTAATTTTGGGGGTCTATTTTATACTCGAAATAATTGAATTTTATAACTTGCTTTTATTTAATGTAGATTTAATTTAAAATTTTCTCTTCATATTAAATTTTTTTTTTTTAATTTCAAGAAGAATAACCTTTCTTTACAGATTCCTTTACCTATTCCTCCCAGGGGACAGTTTTTAGTCTGAAGATACAAAGGGCCTAAGGGTGATTTTCCTATAAGTTCAACAGTAAACCGGGAGTCCTTGCCTGTACTTGGTTGGAGTTCTAACATGTCATTTTCAAGGAAAAAAAATGAATGAAGGGGAGTAGTACTTAATTTTAAATGTATGAGTTATATTAAAAATACAAAAAAATTGTTTGATAACCGTCTGCTAAATGAAGACAGGGTGTTAAGTCTGTTTGCTGGTGGATGTAGCCCTTATAGACATTTTAGGATAAAAATAGCCATATCGATCCCAAAATAATTAGAAGGATGTCTAATTTTATTCCAATATTACTTCCAAAGAGGATATACAAATATCTTAGGGATCGTGGAATCTCGTGCAGAAGAGAGTAACAAGCAGCAACCATCTTCTACTGGACATTATGGTAAAGTCTAAATAGTGAAAAGGAAACATTGTAGGTGCTCATAAAAAGGGAATTGTTTGCAGGGTCTGCCCAACCTTCACTTTAGTGAAAATTGCATCCCTGTTTCTTATTTCAGAAAGCCAATGACTGATAAGCTAGGCTAGGTACTGAAGTCAAAAGAATTTTTTCAACCATCAAAGAGAAAGGGAATTCTGAGCGGCAGCCTCAGCGCCGTCACTCAGAGTCTGTTTAATTTCTCAAAATAAGGTTTTTGGTTTTTTTTTAACTACAGATCTCAAAATCAAAGAAAGTTTGTTTGTACGGGGGGAAAAAGTGTGTCTCGGATTGCTCTCTCGTCCAATTAGTCAATGTGCTAGCCCTCCTTCCTGCTTGCCCTTGAGCCTTTGGCTTGGAGAATGCATTTGTTTTTAAAAGACAATCTCCCCCACCTTTTGCCTATGGACCACCCAAGTATTTTACTCTATGGGAAAGAGAAAGCTTAGGCATAAAAGATACTATGAAAATAATGTCCTCCCAACCCCCGTTGGAGTCTAAAGCTGATATGGGAAAAAGAAACTACAACTTGTTTAAGAAGTTTAAAAAGTCACCAGCCTACAAATGTCCATTGTCACTAAAGGAAGCTGAAGTTCCCAGTGAGTCTTTAAAAATAACCTTTTCTCTTATCTCAGGACAATAGCCCAACCACCACCATGATGTCCAAATAGTAACTATGGGAACTCATCATATAGAGCTCCCAGCTTAAAATAACTGGGAGGCCAGACTCTAGCCTGAGTGAAGGCTGAAACTTTTCAAATTAGTTTTTTACCTTGGTGTCCTGCAGATGATGTAGAGGTAAATATTAAGTCCTCTTTTCAAAGAACTTAATAGTGAACTTCCTATTTTTTTAATCAGCTGTAAGTTAAGAAAAATAATCAAGTCTTTACTTTGTATCTTCTGACTTATGTGATAGCCAGTTTACTACAGTTGCCATGGTTCCATTTTCCTACTAGAGATTTAGAAGGTAATTCTTTTCTTACATTTCTGTCTTGAGACACATCACCATCAACACATTAAGCATCACAGACTATGATAACTATATATTAGTGTTTTCATCTTTTAAATAGTAATCAAGTAAGTATGGCTTGGGACGCAGGGTAGGGGAAGGCTTTCTGATTATTTTTTTAACATGTCTAGAGCAAGTTTAAATAGTTATAAATTATGATCGTGCTACATATTTACTATAAACATTTTTAATCTATCAAAAAATAAATTGTCCTCAAATCTTATGAATAAAATAATTATCTCCCCCACTTTATTTTGATTTATTTTTCCCTTCAGAGAAGAAATTATGATAGTTCAGACTCAAACATTTTAGATAGCATGGTATAAATAAAACTGCTTCATACTAAAAAATAACACATGGACTCACCTTTCTTTGTATTTTTCAGGCTGTACCGTTCCTTTAATTGAGCAGAGTAAACTGGATCAGATTACTTATGGGAGAAGGGAAAGCAATACAGAATTATAGTAACTTTTAATTGCTGCTAATATATTCTTTGTAAGTGAATCATTCTATTATGGTTTTCTGTTGTGCTGAATGAAACAACAAATCAAATAGCATTTCAAGGTATTCTAGTCATGTGTATTTGACTCTGTAACTACTTGAAGAGCAACTGAACTCTTATGCTCTGAAGTGTTGGACAGAAGCACAAATTTATTTTCTTGAAGTTAAATAAGTCCAGATATAATCGCACTCATCAACTCTGTTCAAAGGATACCATCTCTAGCCACTGCACAAATATTCAGATGTGCAGTAAACTATTTTTTTTCTCATTCTCAAAACATGGTTTTATTGTTCATAAAACTTCTATCTGCTTTTTTTCTTTTCCAATTAAAGGTAAATAAGTATTTGTTTTCTTTAAAGTTAATCTCTAATGTACACCTCTTAGATAACATTGTGTTTTGTTTTTAAAGAAATTTCATTGTTTAGGCTTTCAACTCTTTGACTGTTTTGTGTTTAAAATGACAGGGAAGTTGTTAAATATCTCTGAATATACGAATTGACCAAGTACATTAAAGTAGCCAGAATTCCTGACTCAATAGGATTGCAGTTTACATCTGCATGCTTAACAACATTGATTCAGATTTTCATTTTGGGTATGAAGTGAACTTTTCTGTGTTTAAGGTCCTACTCTATAATGCTATTGTATTAACAACATCAAAAACACATTCAGAGTACTAGTGTGGGAAAGAACATTCTAGATCATGCCTTTGATTCATAGCCTCGCCCTGCCTATCAATCAAGGGGAATATAAGCTTAAACTTTATATATATATATATATATATATATATATATATATATATATATATATATCTCCAAAAAATCTGTTGGCTGGATTACCAGATACTTTAGGCTCATTAATAACTTGAAAATGGCTGCTGTTACCATGTAAATGACAATATACTTTTTCATGGGCAAGGCTATGGTACTTATCTACTCTGAGAACATGTATAACCATAGACTTTAACTTGTTGTGAAAAGGAAAAACATATGGTTCAATTACTCTGAACTCTGACTGCATGAGGACCAGTAACAATAGAAATTGGATTTTAAATATCGTGTTATGTTATTTTTTTTCCTTAAAATCATGTGAATTTTCTGTTTTTTGACAATCATCCTTGTTAGCAACATTTGAATCAAATGTATGCGTGTACTTCTGAATAAAGTCAAACGTCTAACTTCTTTTTAGTTCCATAATGTTTTAATGTTTAATTCTATTGTGTGTTTTTCTCCTTTCCCTTTATCCCCCCTCCTTCCCAAATCACCAAATCTGGAAAACAGGCTGATTGTGTCTGTCCATGAGCAAAGGAAACCTGAAGGACCCAAGGGCCTGGCTGGACAGAGTTGTCATGTGTCTGCCTGTCTACACTTGCTGTGCAGAACTTCCGCTCACCTGTACAGCAGGCACAGACAGGCAGTCACATGACAACCCAGCCTGAATGACAACCAGCCATTGAAAGAAAGCTGCCCTCACACCATAGCATCTACACCAAGAGCTACAACCACAGTGAAGGGTTTGGGGAGCTTGGGGTTTTAATCTGTTCGCTTATTAAAAAAAACAAAAACTCGCATGTAATCCTTTTATTTTGATTCGCATATTAAAACCTACCCGAAGTAAAGTGAGTGGTACCTATGAAACCTAATAAAGACAGTTTCTGAAAACGCTCCTGTGTCTGACATGGTCCTCTTGCCTCGAACACACTCTTACCATTCGCTGTACACACCTTTGCTGCCTCCCGACCATGATGTGAAAATCAATTCAACAAAACCATTTGGCATCAGGTGGATGTTTGTCGAAGAAGAAATTATTCTGCCGGTTCTTCATCTATAAGTGATTGTTTTACGTACTTTTAAGTTTTAAATGGGACAGTGTGGGAGGAGAAGGAAAGCGTGGAAAGAGAGGACAGAATAAACAAGTAATAATATATTCCGAAGGATCAAATATTTCAAGTTAGCAAACTGCCAGTCTGGTCTGGGTAAAAGATAATTTAAAATAGTTCCAATAGATTTTTCACTCATATTCAAATAACTGTTTCTCTTCTTGTAATAAACAGGACTATTGAACCGCCCATCTTTCTGGGTACCCTGGCACATGCAGATTAGCCACCATGTTGCTACTTAGCTAAGAAAGCTTTTCCAGTGAAGCCACAGGGATGAAATATAGAAAGATGGTTCGCTCACCTGGGGTCCATGTTTCCAGTCACGTAAACTCTCTACCCAAGATTTCCAAGCCCGTTGATAATTTCAAAAGGGCAAAAATAAGCCTGCATGATGTATTTTGCCCTAATTTTTGAGGAAATATCAAAGTTTCTGTACTGACACAAACTGGAGAAGTGGTCAGGTCTGGCTTTGTATATGAGCATTTAAAAAACAAAACAAAACAGAATAACATGCAGAGACAGGTAAATTTAGAAAATTGTTCTATTTTGACCTGGTTTATTAACATATTTTACCTTTCAATGTTTCACATCTAACTTTTTCTTATATTCTAATCAAACTTTAAAATTATAATCTGAGGCTACCCCAAACTATTTTGAAATGATTGGAATAAGTGTCTCAAGCAAACTGTCCTGCCCACGGGCATTTCATTTTTAAAATGCATGATTTAATCTTAAGGCTAAGAGCCCACAGTTTCCAAATTTTCTGATTTTTATGGTATCTGTACTAAATCTGACACTATACTTTCATTAAGAAGAAAAATAAGCCTGAGTCATAGGCAAAACTGTATCATGAAAATATAAATAAAGTTAAATGCCTTGCATGTAAACAATCTGGACTCACAGAAACTATATCCTATATATAAACAGATTTTATATATATATATATATAAAATATAAATAAATAAATATATATATATAAAATCTGTTTCTCCTTTAGGAAACTTCTGAAGAATTACAGGGCTTTTTGCCTTAGAGGAAACTCCCATGACCACCCAACAGAATGCTGAATGATACTTCACAAAACGTGAAGTATAAACAGGAAGTATACACTGTCCATGAGGCTATTTGCATAGTCCCACCCAACTTTAAATGCTTCACACCAACTGCCACAGACACTACAAGAGTTCTCATGAAGAATTATTCTTTTGTACCCTTCCAGGGAGGGAATGTATCCTGCTCAGGTTGACAAAGTGTCCCAGTCAGAACATGAAGGAACTGGGGGTTAGCAGATATCCAGCATAATGTATCAAATAATTTTTCCAGAAATCATAAAAAAAAATTACCCTTAAAAAATATTTCTGACTCTGCTCTCAAAAGTCTTGACTGTGTCATATGCACTTTAAATTCATACAATGAAGGCACACTTGAGTTTTTATTCTTCTGGGAAAGGGGTGATATAAAGAATGTGGACTTTCCAGGATTAGATTTTGGAAACAACAGTAGTAGTCGGCTTGTAGTTAAAGAGTCCTCTGAATAACTTTGAAATAGCACTGGCCATTATAGTTTATTAAATAACACTTATTTTATTTCCTAAATCATAAATCTTTGGAGGATACCAGGATGTGGAAATAATCAATCTCATGTTAAAAAGCATAATGTTAGTTGCTTTCTGTATGAATAAAATTACAAGTATGAAGACAAAGACTTGGAAGTTATATAAGTTGGTGTTTGATATTTATTTGGACTTTAAAAAAATGAAAATAGCCAAGTCTGGGCTGAGTGAACGATTTTGACAAGGAATTCACGGTGTTCAGTGGTCGGGGTGATCTCTTCCATCCCGAGGCCCTGCTCCTCCTGTCGCAGCTAGGCACAATTAGAAAGTGTTACATGAGGGGGCAGAGAGCTCAGCATCCCTGGGCGATGCATCCCTGTGACCTTGCTCTCCCAGTTTTGCACATCTAGACTTGCTGCTGTCACCTTCCTTCCTATTTTCAAAGTTATATTTGTCATCTGTTAGAGCTGCACAATAAAAGCAATGCTAAACAAGCATCCCTATAAGGGAACGATATAATCTCCTTATCAAGTTATCCAAACATTCCAGCCCATAAAAATGAGGCCTGTAATTTCTTAAGAGTCCAAAGAATGTCCTGTTTCAATGCAGATTTTGATTTCCCTCAGTTGGGCAGGGTTAGTACATCCCTGCTGGGAAGGCTGTTTCCCTGACTCTAGTTTCTGTTGCTATTTCAATTTCTGTGCTGGGCCACAGATGTAGAATAAGACTTGGCAACTGGCCTCATTGTATATGAATGAGCAGTTGCTTCCCGCTGGTGAATTTAACTCTGGGAAAACTTGCACATTCAGATGTACATACATGTACTATTTGCCCATTTCTTGGGGATATTAAGAAAAATGAAAGCCTCTTCCGTTGAATCAAAGTACTCCTTTCTCTCAGAATCTATACCTTAGAAATATTGTCAAGAAAGTTTGTCATTAGAGTACTAGTATAAAATTATCAAAACTAAATGTTTTAAATAGTTTTTGTTTTATTCTTTTATCTTGACTAAATTCCCCAAGAATTTATATGTGGAAACTAATAATGAGAAATTCAGCTTTTGCTCAAATAGTCTCAAGTCCAGGAAGCCATACATGGACAGGAGATCAAAACACACTAGCCAATGATAAAAATAAACAAAATTCTATACTTCAATAATTCACCTTTGGTCCTTGATAATACTGTCACAGGATAAAATCCACCATAGCTTAGCTAGTCTCTCACTATCTAAGATGTTCATTCATCAATATTTGATCTGGTTTTTTTGTTTGTTTGTTTGTTTTATTCTTGGATCTACTGGTGGAAGAAAGTGAACACAACGACCAGTGCTTACAGTCCTCACGTGCCAAGTTGCCTTGTCAGCTTCCATGTTCCAAAACATCTCTTACGTCGTGTCTACCAATTCTTATCATCAGCTCAGGCCAGCCTAGGATGCCACAGTCTCTCATATAGCCATGGTAACAACTTCTTACCCCCAGTATAATTTAGTCCTCTTCTAATCAATTCTCAGATAGATAGATAGATAGATAGATAGATAGATAGATAGATAGATAGATAGATAGAGTCTGATTATGTGACCTCTAATTAAGAAAAGTTTCCAAGGCTCCTTTTACCCTGACAGTTGAAATCCTTCATCTCTAGAGTCACTTTTTCTTTTGTCCCAGTCACTCCAGTTCAGTTCTGTCCCAGGACACTGGTACAGCCTTCTTTGATGACTCAAAGTGTTTGCCTCCTGTGATCCCTTCACCTCAGACACTGTTTATGTCACACACATCACTGACTTGACTTTTCATGGACCATAATCAGCACCAGGCAAACTTTGTGGTTTGTTTATATGTTTTCTTTATTCAGACCATCCCTCTCAAAAGGTCAGGCACCATGGGGTCTTTGTTAACCGTTTTATCCTGAGTGACCATAGCAGTGCTTTGCATATACCAAGGTTGTAAAACATACATGTTTGGACATGTTCAGGTGCTGAAGGGTATGACACTCACATGTCACAGCTGGCTAAGTCCCTTATTCTCATAGATCTCTAAACATAAAGCATTCACTTAACTGGATGCCTGGGACATTGTAAATACACAAATGGTACCCATAAGGATGAAATCACCAGGAAAGTCCAGGGAGGGAGACCAGGCCTGGCGTTTAAGCAGGTGAGATGGCAACAAGAAGTGCTATGTACCATTGCCACAACTCACTTGGGAGTGTCCTCTTTTCTAAAGTCAGTTGGGATTTGGTTTTGTCAAACATTTTGACCATTTTGGCTGGACTAGTGTTGATGTATGAATATACGATATATAGAGTCATAATATAGAGAATATATGTGCTCACACATATAAGACACATAATAAAGAATTTCAAATGGGATGTTCCAGATAGACACCATCATAGGGTTAAATAGCAAGGTAAAGAAAAGACAGAAGCCAGGGTGCTGTTCTGGGGATAGGTCCAAAGAGGAGGCTGCCAAAAGCATACCAACACAGGGAGCTCACAGGCATAACTGCTACAGAGAAGGACATAGAATATTCTACATGACATTGTTAAAGTTGCTGTATTTCTCCTGTAAGTACTCAGCATAGACAAGTGCTATAACCACCCGTATGGTATAGTTTTGATAGAAATCAAAGAGCTATGTGCTAGCCATCTCAGATCCCAAGTCTGCATGCCTGAGCTCTAAGATCACCCTAATAAGTGGATGCCCCTAACCCTGTAGGCCTTGGCATGCACACACTGGCAGAGGGACATGGGGAAGACACCATAATCGGGCCTAGTCAACCAATTAAAAAATGTGTTCATGACCATCCGCATAGGAAATTCCAGGTCTGGGGTTCTGCTGTAAGATCTAGAAGACCCAAGGAAATCCCCTAGGAATGACTTAGAAACTGTTGTGCTCTGAAAGATGAACCATGACCTTTCACATTGCATAAGCTCTAATCTTGGAGCATGTTAGAGGCTAAGATATTGTTAAGTGGATAAACACTCTCAGCTGTAACACAGTGCATTAGAATAACCCTATGAAGATAATATGGTGACATTATGTTCCATGGAATAGAGGCAGAAACCTTTCAGTTAAAGTCATATATCTGTGGCATGTGTGAGCTGTTGCTGTATTAAGGGGTTTAAGTACAGGTTCAAAAACTATCAATGGATCCTTTGTGTGTGGGGGGGCATTTATGTATCCAATGAAACTTAAGAGCAAGGTATATGTATCTGATCTGAACAAGAAGAAAATAGAAAACAATACCTCTACAGTCACACTCATCCCTTGATTATCATGGACTTGCTGTGCCCATTTGGGAAGGAGTCAGTTTGATAACATCATTCCTAATTCTTGGTTAAGACATAGGAAAACCCATATGCTAGAAGAGAGACAGTGTGTAAAACCTAACTGAACAAACCTAACAGATGTGAGTTCCCCTTTGTTACCTGAGCCTTGCCATTCTACATTAAAAAAACCCAGATCCCATATACATGGTGTCATAACATGAATTATCCAAAGCAAACTGGGAACCAGGGAACAAGTTAGTCAAAGAATGACAGACATTACCTACTCAGGGCGACTGTGCTGATACTTTTCAATAGTACAAGTAAACACACTAGCGTGGTAGCAAGGTCCCTGGCTCACACGTGGTTTGGGAAAGCTTTCTGGGAAATCATGAAATCCCTCCGAGGTGGTGGGGTCAGCAATGGTCTCCACAGCTCAGTGAGAAGACTGAGGCTCAGAAGAGTGAAGTGGCTTGACTGGGTGCAGGCAGTCACAACAAGCCTACACCCCCAGCCCGTCCATAGCACCACCTCTACACAGCCTTGTGTCCTGTCAGTGTCATCCTGGAATAGCCTTGAGCTTGTTCCTTAATCATGGGTATATTTCTTAAGTCATTTATCTTTTCCCACCCCAACAAACTATCAAAAGTTAAAGAAAACCATGTATTTTCACAGAACATAATCTATTTATTGAGAAGCCACTTAGGTGACAGTGAAACCTACCTAATTACAAAAGAAAGCAAGAAGGTGACCAAAAAAATATCATAATACAGAGACCCTCTGTGAAAATGTAAATATAAGTTATAATTAAACAAATTAATGATTCTACAACTAATCCAAGGAACTTTCCCTTGTCACATATATTTGACAACAACAACAACAACAATAATAATAATAATAATAATAATAATAATAATTCCTGACTTGGGCTTCCACTGTACACTAGTGCTGACGCACATAGGGTCAGTGTAAGCACTCCACTCACCAAAACACTAGTTCCACAAATTAATGGAGAACAATAGCTTTTTGGTTTTTTCACACAGCAATATTCTATATTTGGGGAAATTTTTAAAAGGTTGTCAATAGAATCACCTTCTACCAATCTGTAGTTGAGCCATGGAGCACGTCCCTTTAAAACCTAAGCATCAAGACAGGGCATTAAGTGAGGGAGGGGGCTGCCATCCCACAGTCAGAACTCTGACCCATAATTGTTCCTGTCTGAAAGAATTACAGGGATGGAAATGGAGAGGAGCCTGAGGAAAAGAAGGTCCAGCGACAGGCCCAAAGTGGGATCCAGCTCAAGGGGAGGTCCCAAGGCCTGACACTATTACTGAGGCTATGGAGCACTCACAAAGAGGGACCTGTCATGGCTGCCCTGTGAAAGACTCAACAAGCAGCTGAAAGAGTCAGATGCAGATATTTGCACCCAACCAATGGACAGAAGCTGCTGACCCATGTGGCTGAATTAGGGGAAAGCTACAAGAAGTTTGGGGGGGGGGGCCGCGACCCTGTAGGAGGACCAGCAGTCTCAATTAACCTAGACCCCTGAGATCTTCCAAACACTGGACCACCAACCAGGCAGCATACCCCAGCCAATATGAGGTCCACAACACATATACAGCAGAGGACTATCAAGAGACTGGAGGCCCCAGAGAGTTTAGAGGTATGGTGGGGTGGGTGATGGGTGGCAGGGACATGCTCGTTGGGACAGGGGGGCGGGGAAGAAGTATGGGATGTGGAACTGGGAGGGGAATAAAATCTGGAGTGAAATAAATAAATAAATATTTAAAAGCAACAACAACAACAAAACCCCCAACCCCCCCTAAGCGTCATTTACAACAGTAATGTTCCCAGATAAGTACCATGCAGATTCGAGAGATCCACTGTGTGCAGCTCAGCCCCACACTCCTTGTACTTCCTGTGTGAACCTGATCCTCTAACCCCCCTTCCTACTCCAGCATCCAGCAGACACTATCACTTGTTTACTCTCTCCCAAAGAGCAAGGAGCAGTGCTGTCCCTCTCCTTAGGCCTGACTGCACACTAGGGAATGCTCAGCAGAGGCCAGCAGCTCTGGCCTGCAAAGCCAGTGAGCATGGTAGAAAAGGACAGTGGTGCTTGCCGAGGTGTAGTGGGCTGAGAACGAAGGGTGCCGGAGAGGGTTCTGCCCCACTAACACCAACTCCTGGAGACAGTCACCATCCTTGCGTTGGACACCATGACCAAGGCAACTCTTAGAAAACAGCATCTAATTGGGGCTTTGCTTACAGTTTTCAGAGGTTTGGTACATTATCATCATGGCAGGGAATATGGCAGAAAATAGGCAGGCACTGGAGCACCAGCTGAGAGCTACATTCTGATTTGTATGCTGAGAAAGAGAGGACCCCGAGCCTGGGGCTGGGGCTGCCAAGGACTTTTGAAACCTCAAAGTCCATCCCCAGTGCCACATTTACTCCAACGAGGCTACAACTACTTCAGCAAGGGCACACCTTCCAATTCCTCTCATCCTTTCAAATAATATCTTGACTTAAGGAGTCAAAAGAGACGAGCTATGGGGGCCATTCAGATTCGAACCACCAGAATGACCAATAATACTTTTTACTGAGGTTGGTGACATGAAAATCTGAAAATTATAGCTTGAATGGCAAATTTTGTTCTAACATTTCTATGGAATGTGTGTTTCCATATCACAGAATCTTTCATGGGAATCAAGGAATTGTCCAATATTTTCCAACATACTGTTAGAAGACATGGAGCAATGAAAGAACCCTGAGATATGAAGCTTTTCTTCCCAGAAATAACAAAAGCATCTTTTGATGCTTTCAAAAGCAATCAAGGTAAAGTGGGAGGGACTGTTAACTCTGACACATGTGTCCCTTATAGCCAATAAGAAGAACAAGGCGATCTCCCCTGCTCATGGTTCTGCTCACAGAGAATACTCTTATCTAATACTTGTGTGCTGTGTAACAAATGCCAATGACATCACTGGTTAGAACAGAACTATTAACATTGGCAAAACATAGTTCAGTTTCAACCTATGCCCTCCTGAATCTAGCTCTGCGAGTTTATGACGCCTTAATGATTCTGTAAGGCTAATGTGACTTTTCTGTGCCTACGTTGCTATCAGATTTAAATAAGCAGTAAGTCACGGGATGACATTATTAGTGCCGAACATGAGCCAGAACGCCACTATTTATGTTTTCACAGAGATATCAAATTCTCAAAGGAGAAAATGTGTATAATGATCTAATACTAAGGTGAAGACCAGAAATTTCACCGTGCCTCTAGCCTGTCATTTGAGGTGATACCATAGCAACGATTCCACAATGCTTTACTCATAGCAGTTTCCCTATTACCGTATGTCTTTTCATCACATTACTTAATAAAAATTGCTTCCATTAAGTTGTACCAGTGACTTGATATTAATATAAGGAAGAAAGTTTCCAGCTCCAGACCCATAAATTCATTTCTTTCAGTCAGCAAAACAGGACTAAAGAAATAAACAGGAGAGGAAATTCAATGGGAACGTTGTAAAACTAAAGATCTGTAAAAAAGAAAGAAAAGCAGGGGCTTCTTTCAAGCAGTATTTACAGACAGACCTCACTGGTGTCTGGAACTGAGCATCCCAACGGTATCTGTTAATTTCACTCTAGAAACATTTGGGGGAACGTCGCTCTCCTTGGCTTACCTCATCGTCTTTATACCAGGACAAACTTTCTGCAGTGAGGACAAACCAATAGCCCTTCGAGCCTCCTTTCATGATGCCAATGTTGCTGACGGTCAACCAGCCCTTACGAATCACCTGCAAAAAAGCAGACATCAGCAGAAGCATTGAGTGCAACTAAATGAAGAGCAGAAGTAAAGGCAAGATATGAATGATGGTAAGGACGGCATTGCCCGCCCCCCACCCCTCGGCACACCCAGCTTCCACTGAGCTGTCTGAGAAAGTGCATCTTCCAAAAATTGAGATGGCTAGAGGGAGGTCTTATCCATCCATGAGCAAAACAAAAATCTTGGACTCATATGGCTGGCAGAAGCAGAGTTGACTGAAATAGACAAGAATGAGATGAGGCAGCCTGACAGACTTGTCCCAGCCTATTTATTGCAGGGTTGCTACAATTAAAACATATTTTGTTGATTGATTCAATAGACTCTTCATGCCCGCTACTTCATCACTCCTTCCAGGCTACTGGTCCACTTGTCTGCCTTGCTTGAAGCTCATTAAAACTAGTAGCAGACACTGGTCAGCAAATGGTAAAAACCAGAAACTCAGACCAATTAGATCCTTGTTAACGGTCCTGAATAAGGCTGATTGAGGAAGAAAGCTGAAATAATGAGCTAAAAAGGAAAGTCTGGGGCCTTAGAATGGTCTTGATTTATCCACCACCTCCTTCTGGGTGTTATTTGCCATAGAGTAAAATTGGAAGCATCTTAGAAAAAAACCATTCAATGATTTTCAAATGCTAAAGCGTTAACAACTGGGCAACAAATTTGACAGAACTTACAAGTGCTATTTACGGGGAAAATGCATTTTTCCTCACAGTGGTTATAAAGTTAACTTATTCCACACGTGGAATAGTTTCCCATATCCTTTATGCTACATGGTTTTATCATCTATGAGCCAGAAATGCAATTGTATATGGAATTTTATATGATCTTAAAGTTGAAAATGTGTCCTATTTTAAAAACATTCACTGTTCTAGATATCCCTAAAAATTTTTTTAATTATTTGTTGTTGAATGATCATTGGTTTCTGAAGGTAGATTAAAATACTCTAATAATAAGATTTTATATATCTGTTAAATTTTACTTTGAAGCTTAAGAAATGCCATGGG
This sequence comes from Tokudaia tokunoshimensis, assembly GCA_036184795.1. NCBI lineage: Eukaryota > Metazoa > Chordata > Mammalia > Rodentia > Muridae > Tokudaia > Tokudaia tokunoshimensis. The sequence goes on along the minus strand of BTHU01000013.1, from coordinate 32,385,709 downwards.
AAAATTATGAAATACACCAAGATTCTCACTGCTAATTTTTCAAATTTCCCTGCACATTTGCTGTCCAGGCGATGCGTGATGCCTTGTTTCAGCATCCGCTGTGCATCTCCTTCCTCAAGGCCTTGTTGGTTTTACACATCCCCAGAGAGCACCCCTCCTAGCCCACACTGAGGTGGGTTTTCAGCTCCTTCTTCTTAGGCTCTACCATAGGAAGAAGTCAATGTACTTCAAAGTACAATTCCTACCAGACACAAGAGTCATTCAAATGCTTTCTGAAAAAAAAAAAACCACCACAGAATCTTAGACTGGGTATTCTCTGAGTAACCAGAACACATACACATGAAGTTAAATGATCTACATTTTAATATATTTCCAAAGAGACCCTTACTCCTACTTCAGAGATTGAAGACTGTTAAACATGTTCATACAACGCATAAAATTGAAACTCTGTCTTCCTTAGAGGAAGTGATCATGGTGAGGTTTCAGTAAAACAGATTAAAAGATTTTAACCCCAATACTGTGTCATCCTATCATGGTCTAAAATTTATCAGTGGAAAGTACTCCAATTATTTCCCTTTATTCAGTATCTTTGGATATGGAAGAGCTGTTCTGGATCTACAGTAACAAATTACTACTTTACCTATTAGTAGAGCAGGCTGGTTCTAACAAACTGGAACATGAATTTGTTTGTTTGTTTAAATGAAAGTAGCACAGGGGTTCCATATTGTCCTTAGGGATCTTGTAGTTTAGCAGGAAAGGCAAATCCAGAAAGACATAGTTTCCATATAATCATAGAGTAAGAGATGGTTACCAACATAAACAGTATTTAGGAGGGCATGCTGGATTGCCCTGAGAAGAAGGTTTTGAAACAGGAGTTGAAAGGTGATTCAGAAATTGGGTCACCTAGTTTCTTGGTTTGTTTTCCATAGAAGATTGTATGTATGTATGTATATGTATGTATAATATATATGTATATGTATGTGTATGTACATATGTATATGATGTATATGTGTGTGTGCACGTGTATGTGTGCGTGTGTGCACGCACGTGTATGTGTCTATATACATATATATGGTGGGGCTTTTGTATGCTCTCACTCTCTCTCTCACTCAAATCCATTAAGAAAAAAAAGAGAGAAAGTGAAGGCTGGAAGGGAGATGGGCTGAGACTGAAGCAAGATGCTAGATTTTACTATTTCACTTTTCTGCAAATGCCAGAAATAAATTCTAGGTGTGTATCTCTGATACAAGTATCCTCATTTTTAAATTCTTGGGCTCACCAGATTTCTCAGTGGATAGAGGCACTTGCTTCCAGACCTGAGAGTGTAGGGAGAGGACCGACTCCTATAATTTAATTTGTCCTCTGGTCTCTGCTCATGAACATGAATAAATAAAGGTGATATTTTTTTTAAAATTATGTTAATCACTACTGTATTCATAGATTGTATGAGTTGTATCAGAACTACTTGGAAATAAATTTGAAACTATGATGGGGCAATGAGAAATATTTTTGTCTGTCTTGAAAACATAGTACGAGATATGTACCAACTTCTTAATATTGATAGTTTTATTGCTGACCTCTTAGATACCCAATTCAAGAATGATGGCTTCAATGTGTGTAGTAAATGTTAATAACTCTGGGATGTTTCCTTATCCTCTAGATCTAAGTAGATGTTCCACTGCATCCATCATTCCAATGGATCTAGCGTGCTCCCTTGAACAGAGAAAACATGTTCGTGTGTTTGTCTTTTAAGGGCTCTTACATGCTCAGCAAACATTACACTAATAACTCATGGTCTTGGTCTTGGTTTTAGTTTTTTATTTTGAAACAAGTTTCGCTAAACTGTCCAAGCTAGCCTTGAACTTACTCTTATAGGCAAGGTAGGCCTTGAAATTGTGAGCCTCCTGCCTCAGTCCCAAACAGCTTGGATTTATAGGCCTGTCCCACCCAGGCCTAGTTAAAACAAGTTCTTATAAGCCATTGCAACACCCTAACTGAAAAATAAATAGTGCACAAATTAAAGTCAGAATGTGGAAAGTGAAAAGGGATTTGCAGGGTTATAGCTAGATGAAGGGAGATTTGTGGTGGTGGCAGTGAGCGGCCAATAATCACTCGCCACAGATGAGCTTCCAATTCCAACAAGCAGTTTCAACTGAGATGTGCCATAGCAAAATATACTCTAGATTTCAAGCCTTTAAAAAGAACTGAAGATATCTGATTAACATGTAAATATTTATAAAGAAATGACACTGGACATAAATTAGGTTAAATAAAATCTATTTCTAATTAACTTATCTGTTCTGTTTTATAGTTTAACGTGGCTGCTGGAAAGTATAGGGATTGGGTTGTGGTGTTTCAGAATGGTTCTGAAATGTTTGCTTCTACCTTCTTGCAGAGCCAACCACTTTAAAATTTAGAAGAACAAAGGAAGGAATCCAAATTTTAGAAAGTGGGTGTGATGGTGCGTTCTTCAAGACCATGTAGAATTTGAGATGCTTTAGAAGACACACACAGAGGTGACCCTCTAGAGAAAGGGGGAGAAGTTAAGGCTGAATCTACAGATTTTCATGTCCTCAGTACACATATCTGCAAAAGCTAACAGTAGTGGCTCAGAGTGGAATTCTGTGGTAAAAGGGTACCACAAAAGGCTGGACACAAAATCAGAAATAGAGGTAATAAGGTCATAGAAGTCAAGGAAAATAGAATCTCAAACTTATCAAGCTCAGTATAGAAGGGGGGCATTGATGTCCAACATTTGGATTTAACTATGTCAATTTCAGTGTGGTCATGGGATGGGAAGGGAACTCACTGGAATGGAAAGAACAAGAAGAGAAGTTAAAACCAGCATAGGTCCTGGGATCAAGGGGATGGAGGGGTGTTCTTTTTTGTTTGTTTGTTTGTTTGTTTGTTTTTCTTTTCATCTAGACAACTGTTTAAAAGAGAATAATTACCAGAGAGGAGGGGGTTGGTGGTACTAGAAGATGTAAAAAGCAAGGAAGATGGGAGTGGGGGAGAGGAGAAGGTGGGGGAGGGGCTGGCCTTGACTAGGGCTGCCTTACTTTATGAGCCTCAGGGAGGATGACAGAAAGGGTAAGGGTGGGATGGTAAGGGTGGGATGGTAAGGGCTCATGCTGTCTTTCCTACAGGAAACTCCTCAAAGTCTTGGGAGGTTATGTTTGATTTTTTTTCTCCACTAAAGCAGAGTCTTGGTCAATGGGCAGAGAAGCAAGGATGAGAGGTTGAAAGGAAGTTCTCAGGGGGTGGTGACACTGAGCCACAGAGGAGAGTAAGCATGCTAGAGGTGGTTCAGAAGGGGCAGGGTGAAAGCTGAGACTGAAGAAACTCATCTGCAGGGACTCGGTAGTCAGCACTGCTGTCCTACTGTGTCCCAGAGGCTCTGTGGATATCTAACGGGATGAGACACTCCATTCGACTGGAGCGAGCACACAGAATAAATAGCCTTGGCAAAAAAGCTGAGACAAGGATGGAGGTGGGACAACCAACAGAGACAGATAATGAGAAGATAAAGAAAGAAACTTGAGACTCCAGTGAGGTATATAGACAAGTGGGTCTCACCCACTGTGGTACTGTGGGTTGTAACCCCTTTGAAAAACCTCTATTTCAAAAAAAAATTACATTAGGAGTCATAAAAGTAGCAAGCAAGATTACAGTCATGAAGTAGCAATGAAAATAATTTGATTGTTGGGAACATGAGTAGCTGTATTAAAGGCTCACGAATTAAGAAGCTTAAGGACCAGTGATGTAGCAGAAGGCAAGAACAGAGCTTAGACTTATAAGATGATGTGAAGCAGTAAATTGCCTGCTGTTACCAGCACTATTGGATTCATCACTCAAGCATGCACCACTATTTCCAGACACATTTAATGTTATGGCTAAAACAGTGTTTACTAAACATTGTTTAGTCTGGTGGATATAGTCAATTGAGCTACTTAAAAACCCTGAGTTACTAAGAACAGTGAAAATGTGAGTGGTAGAGTACTTGCCCCTCATGTATCATCCTAGGATCCCCAGCATCACTCACACACACACTCACACACAGATATTGACACACTGTATCTCACACACACATTTACACATGCAGACACTCTCTCACACACACTCACACACAGATATTGATTTGAGATTCTATTTTCCTTGACTTCTATGACCTTATTACCTCTATTTCTGATTTTGTGTCCAGCCTTTTGTGGTACCCTTTTACCACAGAATTCCACTCTGAGCCACTACTGTTAGCTTTTGCAGATATGTGTACTGAGGACATGAAAATCTGTAGATTCAGCCTTAACTTCTCCCCCTTTCTCTAGAGGGTCACCTCTGTGTGTGTCTTCTAAAGCATCTCTGTATCTCACACACACATTTACACATGCAGACACTCTCTCACATACACTCACACACAGACACTCTCTTTTACACACAATCACACATACTTACAGACACTCTCATACACACTTACACATACACTCATAGACACACAGAAACACACAGTCTCTCTCACACACACAGAGACACACAGACATTCTCTCTCACATGCACACTTACACAAGACACTTTCTCACACACCCACACTCATACACATTCACAAACTCACACACACACTCACACATATAGTCATATACACACTCACTCACACACATACACACACACAAACACCCTCTTACACACACTCACACATACACATATAGATACACAGACACACACAGTCTCTCACACAAACTCACACACACAGACACACACACTCACACACAGACACACACACACTCACACACACAGACACACACAGACATTCTCTCTCATACACACACTCACACAAGACACTTTCTCACACACTCACTCTCACACACACTCACACACAGTAACATACACACTCACTCACTCATACACACACTCACACAAGACACTTTTTCACACATTCACTCTCACACACAGTAACATGCACACACACTCACACACATACACACACATGCACTCTCTCTCACATACACACACACACATATACTCACAAAGAGACACGCTTACTACAAAGGCATGGAACAAAGATGAATAGGATGGATTAACTATCATCCTGATGATGACACTACAGTCATTGTCATCCCAACAGGCTTTCTAATTGGAGAGAAGGACATGAGGAATGTAATTGCTTTCCAGTACACACACCCCTTGTCACTGCTTGGGGAGTTCATGGCCCTGTCCTCATTACTGAACACTGACAGTACTTCACAGAGGCTCATGGAGGATTGTCCTTTACAGAGAGGCGGAAACACATTGTCCATAAACAGATGACTATCAGTTTAACATGGAAATTTGGAAAATAATTCTTTCTTGCATTGCTTTTCACTGAGAAACTGAGGGAGAAGCCAGGAATCAAGGTAAGATAGGCTGACACAGGAAAAGATCCTATTGAAATGGGCAGACCAACCAAGCGTGGTGATTTAACCATCATTCCAGTACTCCAGAGACTGCGGCATAAGACATCCAGAAGTTCGAAGTCAGCCTGGGCCAAGGAAGGAAGGAGATCCTGCTTCAGACAATAAACAAAACAAGCCAAAAAAGTTCAGAACACAAGGGGTGTGCGTACAGTGGGAAAATTAATAAGAAAGAAACCAAAGGGCACTAAGGGAGAAAGGAAGAAAAAAATAAACAGAATTTGAATAGAATGCAAAGGAAATAGGAAGAGCTATAGTATCCTTTCATATTCATATTTTAGACTTCGAGAGAAAAGAAACAATCAACACAATAACCACTTATGCCCTTTAGTGTTTGAGCATCAAATCCTGTCATGAATAACAAAGTAAACAAGAGGCAAGCAGCCTCTTTATTACCAGACTACAGGGGCCTTGGGAATGGAGTGGGTGTGTTCTCATTTGTTTAGCTGGAGACAACTTCTTCCTTTTATTTATTTATTTATTTATTTTTTTGAATTTACTACTACAAGTATCACCCAGTCTATTTTGGCAAATGGAGAAAGTTTGACAGCACCCACAGGATCAGCAGTCAAGAGACTGGACCAGCCTCACCCTTGTCTCTCATGGAAGCCTACCCTAAGAGAGTTCTACTGGGATTCTTGCATGCAGCAAGAAGCAGACATTGCCAGGGTTGGCAAACCCTGCATGTGAAGGGCCTACATTCAGAGCCCAACATCTGGTCATCACACTAGAAGATAAAAAGAATGAAATTTTGGGGAGAAAACAAAAGCACACGAGGAAAAGTTCCAGTGGGGTCGAGGCCTTAAATTTTATTTGTGAACAAGGAGTTTTGACCTTGGCCTTGCTATGGAAGACCAACGCAAGCTTTTTCTTTTTCTTTTTCCAGCTATGCAGCTGTCTTTTATTGCTGCAGCTTAGGAAGTGGTTGCAGAACACTATTTGATAGTTTGGCCTCAGTGGATTATAAAAGCTCCCGAACAGCCTTTCTCCACAGATGAGTACCTCATCATAAGGACAGTTCACATTTTGCAGGGCATACCTGGCCAGACACTGGGAGTTTACAGAATCTAGCCAAGCTGTGGGTCAAGCCAGTCACCCTGACGGTTTGGGAGAAGCTTCTGTTGCAAGGTCAGGCATCCTCAGAACAGGCAGCTTGTTCGGAATCCGCTTGGCAGAGGTGTTTCCAGCAGGTGTGCCTGAGGTCTGATAAGGGAAAAGTGTTTTCCAATAGACAGGCATCTGGATGCAACCTGTGAAAGTGGATTCACTACATGGATACTGAATGATATCTGAGAGTGATGGGTGCCCAGAATACTCATTAGGGTCTGGCCCTATTAAGGCTTGGCTTAGGTAGGAGGGATTAGATCAGCATTCTTAACAGTCATTCCACTATGATATACTGCCATCACCAGAAGCCCAACTCTACTTAGTCTTGAAAGAGAACTATCAGAATCATGAGCCAAGTAACCTTTTTCTTGTGATAACTTCCTGCTTCGAGCAATTCCTTATAGTAAGGGGAAGTTGAGTAACTTAAGAGAAACGGGAATATTTCAATGTCAAATGCCAAGGAAAACCAAGTTTGCCGTGGAGATCCATTCAGTGTACAGCTGCTGAAGAGAAGTCACCTGGATGAGAAAGCCCCTGTGGCGGAGGCTGCCTGTTGAATAGGTATTGACAGACATCATTAATTCATTGTTCTACAAATACTTGGGCTTTGTAAACTCCTTTTGGAACATAATCTTTTGTCTTTAAGTGTGGAGAACTTCAAAGTAAGAAGGAATTTATAGTCACATCCAGGACTTGACTATTAGTTGATGTTTTATTACTGATATGTAACATCTCCTAACACATCTATGATGTCATTTGACTATTGCAGAATCTCTGACAGTCATGAAAAGAAACTGGTGGAATATAATTTGAAACAAAACATAGACTAGGAATCTACATCCAAGGAATAAACATTCGATGTTGAGCAAAGGCAGCCTCAGAGTGAGTTTTGACCAGTGTGCTGTTTGAATGATTGCAGTTTTCTGTGCTCTGGTAGTCTTAAGAAGATGCCCATGGGAGCTACACTAGCTTTGGAGGAGTGGTTTTCTAGACTAGAAAATGTTGGCCTCTTCCCTCAAAGAAGACCCAAGCCACTAGTAACTCTCCAGTTTGATGGTTAAAGTTAATGAAACGGAAGACAGCAACAGTGTGAGAAGAAACAGCGAGGGTTAGGGAGTAGAAGAACTATTTCCTGACTTGCTCTCCCAGTAAGAATGAAGTGACTGTCCACACTTGGCACACCCAGAAAAAGGCACAGGGAAGTACTGTCCACACCTTTCTCTTCCTTTCCTTTGCCCTTGTTTTCTGTAGAAAATACCATTATGAGAGACAAGTTCCATAGAGGAAAGTGTCCGAAGATATATCTCACTTAAGAGTCAGCTGAGCAGGGGTTTCTAGACACCTATAGAAGAACCAGGCACTGTGCAGGGTGCCTTGAAGCAAGGATCAGACTGGACCTAGGAAAGTCTTAACAGTGACTGACTTACTATAAAAAAAGAGGCTTTAATGTCTGATGGACTAACCTCACAATTGAGGCAATGCATATATAAAAATGCTTAATAGCCCAATTAAGATGGAACATGAAATATTTGAGGAAATATCCTTTTGTTCAAGATTGGAACATCTGTCACCACTCTGAAGGACTTGGCTATGCAACACTTGCGTGTTTGGGTGTCCCTTCATGGCTTTAACTTTCTAGGAAGTCAGAGTATAACTCTGACCCCATTTCTAGGAACCCAAGGACAGCAACAACAGCCAGCACTTGCTCCGTGCCAGGAACTGAGCTAAGAGCTCCACACATACACTGATACTTCCTTTAGTCCACATAATGATCTCGTGAGGAAGGTAATATATTCCTTATGTGCCAGAGGAAGAGACAGAGTTCTGGTTCCTTCCTGACAGCCATGCCCATCCTACCAACCAGCTACTAACCAGAGACTAACCAGCTACTAACCAGATACTAACCAGCAGGCCTCCCTTGCAGGACCTGTACTCCGTGTACCATTTTGCTCTACTTGGAAAGGTATATTTTTAACATGTCATTGAAATAAACGCTCCCTGCTTGTTCAGCTTCAGAGCCCATTCAGTCATTCCTCAAGCCGCAGCACAGATGAAGATGTTGGCTACAGTATAGATGTTAACAACAGTAACAGCAAACAGTCATCAAAACCACACAGAGCTGTCAGGGAAAACATCGTCTTTCCAATCAGTGCTACCGGAGTAGCATTGGGCTTACTTGACCTGTGCTTGCCTTGTATATAACCTGGAATAATAATACCTATAGCACAAAGCTGTTGTGAGTCTCATGTAAGTAAGTTAGTGTAGGATAAGGTTTCAGATCACCACCTACTAACAATATACTCAGTCTGTATGAGGTTGTTTCCATTGCATTTGTTAATGTAAAGAATAGAAAGAAGCAATTGTATTGTAATGGTAAATTGGTGATAAGATATAAAATTGTTTTTCTTTGTTCCTCAGTTTCCCTACATCTCCCCCTCTACTTTCCAATAATATGAATAACATTGAAAACCTAAGCTGACATCTGCTATTGCTTGTTTAGTGCAGGCCCTGTCTTGAAGTCCTTTTTAGTACGAAATGAACAAAGTATGTTGAGAAAACTGACGCAGGATTAAAAATAAGATGACCGTGGAAATAAACCCAAGCACACAAGATAAAAAGAAATCATCCTGGGGTCGTCACTGGGAAAGTCCCAGGGTGAAAGCAGCTCGTCTATGTTAAGGACAGATCTGACCTTGACTGAAAACACAATGTCTTCAATGCTGGCTGGGAATAGGGAACCAATCACAAGAGTGTCAACTCTCCTTTTCACTTGAACTCCCCAGGCTGCCAGAAGACTAACACTTAAGACTTCTCTAGAAAACCCTATGGACCTCGACTTCACTGCAGGGGTGTAAATTTCCACTGTAAATAGGGAAATAAAGCTCACTGTCAGGAGAAACCAAATGGCTATTCCATAGGATGATCTCACCTGATGAGGGAAGCAACCCTTCCCATTCTTACTTTCTGGAATGTTCTCAGCTCCTAGGACAGCTGCTACAGGAGCCTCCATCCCTCCTGTCCACTCTGCCCTGCAGGAGTATCTCACACTCCTGCCGGTCTTCCCAGGTCAGGAGGTGTTTATTCAACCTCTGAGGCTCACTCCTCCTCCTCGGCTTTTGCATTATCTAGATTCATAAAGTTGCTGCTGGAGAATTTCTTCCTCTCTTGCTATTCTGAGGAGTTCATTTCGGCATCGCGTCTGCCCCAGGCACTGCTGTTCAAAGCTGTTTCTTCTCATATTTTGACTCAGCCCAACCTCTCTGAGATCTGGGCCATTAACTCTGATGAAAATCGCAGCTCCACTTTCGTTCCTGTGTTTTTCTCCAGAGTATCTTTTCCATGTGCAGAGCTCCCTTTGAAGTTGCTGGGCCCTCAGTGTGGAAGAGATTCCACGGGACACAAAACAGAATGGGGACCAAGCCTGGCATCTATTTCTCTCCATTTGAGGACCAAGCTACACATGCACAGAGGAGAAGGGAATACTCAAAATTAGCAGGGCCTGAACAAAGCGTGCACATCTTACTAAAAATAGTTCAGAAAGAAAAAGAAAGAAAAGAAAAATTAACTTAGCAGATAGGAAATTATTTAATAGTCAACTAGTTAGCACCTTATGTTTTGGAATGTACATGGCAAACTCAAGAATAAGCTGAAATAATAACAATGAAATAGAAAAACTGGCCCAATTCTTGGCCTTAATGGAGGAGCTCTCGGATAAATGAGGGAACAGACACTAAGAAAGCATGGATCCACATTAAAGTCACAACTGCTGCAGGCACTTTAAAAGAATGGTGATCTTGGGGATCATTAGAGAAAGCATGTTTGAGACTTTTAGAACATGAGTTAAAATCTGAGGGGAGTTAAGAGAACATGGGGCTTGGGGTGGCACACAGTGTGACCATTGAGCAAGAAAGGGCCGTGTGTATGGTGAGTCGGCAGAGAAGGTTAGTTACGCTTGGCTCTGTGACTCATGTGAAAAACATTTGGTTTGTATCCTTTGAGGTGCTTTTAAAGGAAAGCAGTCTGTAAGATTTACTTCACATAAAAGCTCCCCTTTCAGCTCCAGCTTGGTGAAGAGATTACAGAAAAGGAGTGAGGAGAGTGGGAGACGGAGAGTGCTGCAGAGCCCTGAGCCGCGGAGGGCGATAACTTTGACAGGCACATTGGGAGTTGGACATATGGGGATGTAGATGGATCAGAGGAACGTTTGGGGAGAAAAATCAGTATGGCAGTGATGAATTAGATAGGCAGGATGAGAGAGAATGAGGTGTCAGGGATGGCTCCCAGAGGTTCAGTCTGTGAAACTGAGCAGCCCTGGGAAGCACATCCACAGAGGGAGAGGAGTGTGTGTTTGGGGAAGGGATGAGTCAAGACTTGTGTCTGGACACGTCCCAGTAAGAATATGCAGAACAGAATGGCTGTAATGCAGCCTAGAGGAGGTCTACAGACTTGTGAACCATTGGTTTGTAGATGTGAATAAGCTGTTTTGGGGGAGGACAGGGGGAATACAATGGGAGTCTGGAGCAGAGGATGGTCCTGGTTTGAGCCTGAGCCTTAAGGGCAGCAAGCATGCTGGGTAAAGAGGAGGAGCATGCGAAGGAGGGGTGGCTGGAAGGGTAAGAGAAGAGAATATTGCACGTGCCAAAGTCAACTGGGAGAGAATGCTTTACTGAAAGGATAAAAAAAAAAAAACCAAGTGTCACTGTGAGGGAAAGTCAAATTAAAAGAAAACATTTTCATTGGTTTGGGTAACACAGAAGCTGTCAAAGAGATGGTATCTAATCTAGTAGGGCATCAGTCTGGGCAAAAGGTCACAGAAGCTAAGGGTACTGGAGGCTCCTGCGGTGTCTGCCCTCTATCCTTTAATTTCTGCACAGAGGGAACAGATTCTGAGGTAGGACTTAGTGTCTCTAATGGCAGCAAGGACACATTGGAAGCGATATAAAAGCATTCAACATAAGAACCCTGTGTTCTGCTAACTTGTTGACCATGCCACACTGGCTAATGTTTCTGGGTCCTGATGGGGCAGGCAGACAGAAGGGTAAGCAGTAGAGATTACGTTTGCCCATACTACTGTGATTGCATATAACAAGTCAATTCCATTCCAATATCCTCTCTCTCTCTCCCTTCCCCTCTTCCCTCCACCCCGTTTTCAAATTAGTTCTTTTAGAGTTTTGTACAACCTATTTTGATCACATTATGGATTTTTAAAGAAGTTCCTAGAAGTTTTTGTCCCTAAAGGCAAGGGAATGAGATTAGCTGTCAGACATTCAGGTGGAACTCAGACATTGATTAGTATTAAGTAATGAGAATTTGCCAACAAAGCGCAAGGGCTCAGTATAACCACAAAAACCTACTTATCCTATAGTACCTTGAGTGCCTTGGAAGAGCATAAAACTCTTGGAGATTCTCAGTGTATCCAGGTTTTAAATGAATACTAGTAGCCATACCTGCCTACATACCATACATCCATGATGATAATGTCCCATCTCGGATACTGGTACTCTGAAGAAAGTATATCAGCTAATCTAGCATGGAATTTTGGTTTTTCATTTCTTCCAATATAAAATTGGAGACCTTCATTTCTCATGATTTAGGGATTAAATGTTCTATGAATTGTGTCAGTGTAGGCTGATAGAATGTCTACAACATAAAGGCCAACAGCTTTCTGTTATAGGGGTGTCTTCTTGTCAATCTTCATCTGCTTGATCATGCCATCCACACAAGACCTAGGCCCTACAGCAGAGCTTCTCAACTGTCTTAATGCTGTAACCCTTTAAAACAGTCCTTCATGTTGTGCTGAACCCCAACCATAAAATTATTTCATTTTGCAGCTACTTCATAACTGTAGTTTTGCTACTGTTATGAATTATAATGTAAATATCTGATATGCAGGATATCTGACATGAGACCCCTGGGAAAGAGTCATTCAACCCTGAAGTGGGTGGCAACCTACAGATTGTGAACCACTTCCCAAGAGCATAGCTTATGACCTTCCCTGAGCAGTGCCACACTCACTTATACCTAATACAGTTCTTTCCACCATGGAATGCTAGAAAAAAAGAGCACATCTTCCAACTATTTAAGACATCTCTTAGCATTCTTTAAGGATTTTTCTACTACTCACTACAAGGGGATAAAATGATGGACCTTCTTCCTGTGAACAACCTTTCCTCTTTCCGAGTGTCCAAATTCACCCTCACTTACTGTTTAGGCCTTTAAATACAGGGCAAACCTGGTAACTATGGGACTCAGGGTCACCGAAATATAAGAACATTGTACATACTGAGGAAAGTTTAGAGTCACTCTATGCTTTGAAGACAACAGACATTGGGCATCAGGAGACACACGGAGGTAGTAGATGGGTTCAATCCAGGGCTACATATCTGATGATTTCTTCTACTTTCTAGCCTCTAGGGGGGCAGAAATTTATAAAATGTAAAATGAAGTCTTTGACTAACTCCGAGATGTCCATGGCTTCTAAGGTAAATCAAAAGACTTGTACATGATCCACCCATGCTACAGTGAGCCCAGGTCTGTGAGCCTCCCAGACCTAGCTCTATCCCTTCGGGCAAGTTCCTCTTGGAGCATCAATCCATTCTTGAAGATGGTGGTATCTATTCCAGAGGAAAAATGATAAAACAGAGAACATTCAGCACCATATGTCTCCTCATTCCACAATGAGCCACCATAAAGGTCTGTGTTAGGAGGAGAGACCAAGCACAAATTTATACAGGAGAAAAACAACCTGCTCGTTACTAAGACTGGCATTCTATCTCATTTGCATTTTTGCCACATTGCTGTGTTGGGCAGATACATAAATCTACATAAATCTTAAAAATTCTGGTAATAACTCCTGGGCATATACCCAGAGGCTTTACCTGTATGCAATAAGGACACATGCTCCACTATGTTCATAGCAGTCTTATTTATAATAGCCAGAAGCTGGAAAGAACCTAGATGTCCCTCAACGGAGGAATGGATTCAGAAGATGTGGTATATTTACACAATGGAATACTACTCTGCAATTAAAAACAATGAATTCACGAAATTCCTAGGCAAATTGTCAGAACTTGAAAATATCATCCTTAGTGAGGTAACCCAATCACAAAAGAACACACATGGTATGCAGTCACTGATAAGGGGATATTGACCCAGAATCTCAGAATACCCTAGACACAATTCGCATATCAATAGATTTCTAAGAAGATGGAAGGAGAGACCCCTGGTCCTGGAAAGACTGGATGTAGGGGAATGCCAGGACAGAGAAGCGAGAGGGGGTTGAATGGGGAAAAGAGGGAGGGAAGGGGGCTTATGGGACTTTTGGGGAGGGAGGAAATGGGAAAGGGGAAATGATTTTGAATGTAAATAAAAAAAATTCTGGTAATAAAAGAATTTTACTGAAGAGTAAGAAACTGGCAAGAAGCAATCACCTAATACTCTTATTCACACTCAGAATGGTACAGGACATGGGCTGCTCCCTTTCTGCTCCTTTGCTACTGAGCTTCACAACACCAGCTACTTTCTGTGTCTATAAAGCCAGGTTTTAGTTTTGTTTTTGTTTTTTTTCCTGGCTTTGCCCTTGCCTACTGGTGGGATTATGTTTCCTGCCCAAGTTACAGGGTGCTCCCTCTCTCTGAACAGAACTCCTCTTCAAAGAGGCTCTGTCTTTCCCTCTTCCCAACATGTCGGACAATTTACTCTTTCTGTATCCACATTCCTCTACTACAGCAATCGCCCTTTTCCTTGCTCGTCTCCTTGTTCTTGTGCTGTCTCAGCTGTCACTAGACTGTAACCATATCATGAGAACGAGGACGACTCTATAGAAGATGAACAAATACGGATTTCCCTCAACAAGGCTGGAATCAGGTCAGTTACCAAAACAAAACAAAACAAAACCCAAATACAGACCAGCCCAGGGAATTGGAGTGTGCTTGAGTACACTAAGGGGATAGTTCACCAATGACTCCGTGTGACCCCGGAAGCAAGGAACAAATTGGTTGTAAAAGCTTTGGGCATTTGTGTAGGTTAATTTTGATGAAGGAGCTTAAAAGCTTATCTTAAGGAAGATGGACTTCATGGGTCTTGCTAAGATAATTGATTTTCAACTACAAAAAGAGAAAAGGAATATGAAAACATGGGACAGAAAGAGATGGTTATAGTACATCCCCATGAAGAATTGTAAAAACTCAACGAGACAGTTCAGGAGAAAATACCTGGTGTGGAGTTGGGAGCTAAACGATATTAGCTGTTTGGCTTTTGGTCAAGAGAAACCATTAAGTAACATTGGTTGTTCTTATAATTTATTTTCTGATTATTATTTTGAGCTCATTCATATCAATAAGACCATGCTCGCTAAGAAATCCCTTTTCCACCTTTAATCATCAAACTACAATGAAGTATGCATACTCAGTAAACAGTAGATTATGTATTCATTCAGTCACAGAGAACTACTTCAAACTGCTAATATTATCCATTTAGAA
>BTHU01000013.1:31688178-31695678 GCA_036184795.1 Tokudaia tokunoshimensis | reverse complement strand
ATCTAGGCCCCAGTTTTTATCATGTAAGGGGGCCTAGCAAGTGTTAGAAGCAGTCAGTACTATTAATTCTCTTTTTAGAGAGACAAAGGCTTCCAGTATTTTCCTTGCCCCAGCATGAGACTTCTGGGAGAAATTTCCACTTTGGATGTCTATTGTCTATAATCCGATAGACTGAGAATACAAGTGTCTCTCTAGAACAGCTTCATCTTCACCAGGCCAGTTGTAGCCATACCACCCTGAAAGCACCAAAGTTCAAAGTGCAAGTTCAAGCAAGGGTCAAGCCTGGTTAGTACTTAGATGGGAGACATTTCTTATCATCAAATTAACCAAATCTTTTGAGGACACGATATCCTGTATGAGTGTGTGAAACTTGAAGCTCACTCACAGTCTGCTAGTCTTCAATCCCATTTGGTTTCCATTTCTTAGAAAAAACACATAGTGAAAAGTTCAGAGTGATCAGCTTTCTGTCTTCCACACACCTTTCGCCCAACAGGGACTCACAAGACGAAAACTTATATAACGCCATTTCCCAAAATTCCTGTCTGAGCATATGTCATGCAAAGGCAACTTTTCTTAGAAAAGGAAGAAGGGTTGGGGATGAGTGGAGGAAACTATAGTTTCAAGTATTTGAATATGTCACCCCCCCAATGGGGCATTCTGGGTAGAATTTTGCTTATATGCATAACCTGATGGAAAAGAGACATTCTATCTTGTGAATAACCAGTCAATCATGTTTTGCTTCCTTACATCAACTTCCTGAGGTGGGGATCTTGGCTAATGCATAGATTCTTTCTTAGATGCAGAAAATCCAGTAACTCCTGTGTGTCTTTTATGGATTGCTGATTTTTCTTTTTTCTTTGTTTTTGCTAATTTTTCTTATGGTGCTGGTATTGGCTCACTGCCAGGGCATCTACATGACACTGGGCACCATTCACAGAACTGTATTACTTAAAGATCTACTTCCTTTGAGGACATCCTGCAGGATTTTCTTCTGACTTACAAAGATTTCAGTAGTTTTTATCCACTGAGTTGATAAGACTTGAAGGCTATCTTATTAACAACATTTAGTCTGAGATACTTAGGGTCACACATTTTATAGAATATGTGCACTATTGAGTTATGTTCCATAGCCTCCTAGTGAGGTCTGGGATACCTACCTATAATCAAGCATGATAAAATTTCTTCAGGATAAAATAAAAGTGGGAATTAGCCACATGACAATTTGACTTATATTTTTGGTTTCGCTGTTACTAGAGAATTCAGGTCACACTTTGAGGCCCAAGAAGCCAGGTTTGTTCACTCATCCTCAATAAGCCACTTAGGTCAACCAAATTAATAGCAGAAATCATAAAAGGAAAATTTATTTAATGTGACCGTTGGGAAAAAGAACAATGAGATTCAGTTTTCCCTCCACCCCAGTTCATCTAAAATGAGAATGATGTTTAAATAGAGGCCCAAGGATGCACACATTTAAGGAGTCCAGGTCAAGGCATGGTCCCACCTACCACTGACACATCATCATCTCTGTAAGGTTGTAAATTTCTTTCTTCTAGAGAAGAGCTTTCTCCCTGAATGGTTCAGGCATTTCTCCTCTCAACTTGAGATTCTGGGGAAATCTTAGTTTCTTGAGGTTCACTGTTTTAATAGTTTGATAGCTAAAGTGTCTCTTAGAACATACTCAGTTTTTCCAGACTGGTTTTACATACTTCATGGTCAGACCTCTCTCATCATTACCTCATGAAAAGTTTTGTTATCACATGAGTTCTTGCTTATTTGATATCTAAGGACTGAGGACTTAAGTTACGACACCCTTCATCAGTAGACTAGAAGCCACTGATGTGAAATGAATATGTTATCCTGCTTGCTAGCAAAAACCGGACACATTCAATGTTCATGTAATACTCAGCTCTTATTGATGAGATTGTAGTCAGTTATATTATGATTTAATTTCCCCAGTTATATTATGATTTAATTTCCCCAGTGTTACCAGCTTCAATTAAATTCTCTGAAAAATAATTTCCAGAGTTGAAGATCACATCTATGACTACATATTTCATGTAACACTTTACACCTAACAGGGCCAAAACTACAGAAAAATCTTGTGCGATGAATACAGAGACATTCCAATGAGTACTAAATTCTCTATCAGGGAAATATTTTTTGTTCAGGTGGGCAGGAACTGAGACCAAAATAGAAGACAATGGTTATTAAACTAGTGTCATGGATACACTATCTTTGATCCAAAAAAAAAAAATACGTATCACTTACATGCAGTCACAGTGACCGGAAAATTCTAGACAGGAAAGCTAAAAGTGCTCCCAAATCTTGCTTTGGAGACTTAAATGTTATATCAAACATTTCATGGCCATATTGGTTTTTTTTAAACTAGATAGCAAAGATCATAATTTTTCTCTTCAGATTTAGAATTGACAGTCTAATAACCACACACATGGTTATTAGATGATTTATAACAATTTGTAACTGCCCAGATAGACAAGGTTAGTCATGAAATGATATCCTTTGGCATTGCAGGGCACATTAGTGGCAACCTAGTTTCCAATCTCTGTGTTTGATTGATGAGTTCTTAAGCTCCAGAGTGTGGTAGTCAACTGCCTAAGATCTGTCTGCCTAGAAAACCTGGGTTGGAAACAGAACTCAGAATTCAATTCCAGTCCAGGTTATTTTAAAATGGTTTTGTTGGTATTTAAGAGAAATAAAGGATAAAGTCTCTGCAGGCATCTTTGCAAGAAGGTGGCTGCTTAATATTTTAACTAATTACTGACATTAGCTCTCCATCAGCTTTGAGAATAGGACTCCACCAGACAGGTCATGGCATGGTTGATGGGCTCTAGAGACTAGGACCACATCACGAAGTTTATTGGCTTTCTTTGAGGACATCCTTTAAGGTTCCCTAAAGCTCATCCCTGTTGGTGTGAAGTAGTTTTGAGTGAAGCAATTATTACATGTTAGCAATATGAATAAAATGTTAGCGTGATAGGAGACTTACCTTTCCAGACCCGGGGCTTTTCTAAGATGGCTTTCAGGTACAAAAGAGAACTGACCAGGTGTGATTTGCTATGGAAAACATCTTTCTACCTCTTGTGTCTTAAAAATGTACCCCTTACCGAGAATTTCCATAGGCCTCCAACATCGTTGCTCCTTTCAAAGCAGATGGGGTCCAGCCCTTCCTCCAGACAGCACCGTATTGCGGCCAAGCCACTGACTCCAGCTCCCACAATGGCCACTTTCTTGCCCATGACAGGTGGTATGCAAAAATGTCTTCAAAAGAATGTCCTTTGACGCTTAGGGTTTTTCAGTTGAAATTATTAAACGAATTTTATGTGTCAGGATCCTCACCTTAGCACAAGAAGACACAGGTACACATCAACAGTTTGTGTTTATTATGTATAATTCTGGTATAATAAGATACTAAACCTGCCCTTTTTTGATTACTCCATTTTCTAAGAAATGACCAAGTCGGCGACTGCCACTGCAGGCAGCACCCTGAAGATCACCGGACTGACGCTCAAAATTTCAAACGAAGTTTCAGTAGCTTGGAATTCAAATTTCTCTACAAGTTCAGAGATAAATACAGGGTTCGGAACTAGAAAAGCCCCTCTTACTTGGACCGCCTTGCATCAAATCACTTCCGCGAACCCTGAGTGCCTGATTCTCAGGGACTTTACTTCGTAACTACCTACCTTTGTTCCCCTTCCCAGAGAACCAGCAGGTCTCCAAACATAGAAGAGAATGGCTTTTAACATCTTTTGATGTAAAAATGGAGAAAGGGGGAGGGGCTATTTCTCTTAAAGCAAAAATTCCCTTTCCTTTGAACTTCTCATGGCGTAGAGCTCGGCTAAAACCTGGAAGAGAAGGATTGCATGTGGTGGGAATAAGAGAAAGACAGGAGGGCAGGAGGGAACAAGTATGGAAAGGGGTGGAGGAAGGGTTGAACGGGGCGGGGGGGGGAGGGGGCCCTGGCCCTTGGCTCTGAAAAAATTCAATAGTGACTGATATGGTCACTGGGTTGTAAAGTAAAACTCTGGGAGATTAAATAACCACTAATTCTTTCCTTTGTTCTTGCCTTGAAATTACAGAAAATGTAAACAAAACCTAAGCACCTGGACTATAAGAAAAGAGTTTGTTGGGCCAACAGTGGGGCGAGAGGAAAAAAAAAAAAGCTCAAACTTCTCAAGACTTTAGACAGCTTGATTTAGGTTGCTGATCTAACTCTTGTAGTTTGTGAAATTGACCAAGGTAAAGAGCAGACTTTGAAGCCAGGAGTCTGCTCTCTGACCCTCCCCTGCCTCCCCCACCTCCAGCCCCTGCCCCTGTTCTCATCTTTAAGGTTTCAGGAGGGAGTCCAGAGTGGAAGCGATTAGCTTGCCTGCACAGTTCCGTCCCCACCAAACTCTTAGCTTACCCAAGTGCTAACTCTACTAATGTGTTTTACGGTGTTCTCCATCCCTGTTTAACTTGTCTCATCTTGACAACCAGAGTGAGCGCTTCTTCATCTCAGACACCCCATCATACTCAATCTCTAATTTCTTCTGCCTGGAGCTAGCTAAGCAAATGGACAGGGATCCAGAAAGTACGTTTTAATTTAAGTAGCTGTTTAGGAATTTAGGGATTTTTACAGTACTTTGAAATTATTGAGCTCCAGCGTTTATTAGGATGTTAGAGAACTGTAAAATCTCCAAGCTTCCTCTGGGGAGGTGATTAGGAGTTCAAGTTCGCACGGGAAATGAAACCTCAGAAACTACCTGGTAGGTCTTGGGATTTTTAAATAGATTTTGTCTCTCCACTTTTCAAGCTCCAGGGGTGGCTTGCAGTGTGACGGTCAAACAGAGCAGTACTGTGTGAACAAGCTGTTCTCTGGCCTGTTGACTGGCTTCTCTGGCCAACGGATTAGGACTTTTTAAGGAGTCCATGGAATTAAAGTATGGAAAGAGCTGGTGTTTGCCAGACAAGCTGATTATTGTAGAATTTGTGAGAGTTTGGGGAGAGTCTCCAGATGGTTTTACATGATGTAATTCTTTCTTATTTTTGTATTTTGATGGACCTAAGGGAACCATAGCTAGAGGCCTTGATTTATTGTGACTTCAGATCTCTGGGCTTCACTCCCTGTCTCTTGGACCGCTCACACTACATAGGCCCTCCTCCCTTGCTGGGGCTGTGCCTGGCTGTCTCTGTTTTAGCTTAGTTTTAGAGAGGCAAGGAAGACAATTTAGCCTTATCTTTCCTGGAAGTTCCCTTCAGTTAGCGGACACCTAACATCTTATCTTTTAGTGACACCTTCACTTAGGTGAGAGGAAATCCTGGACCAAACAACCCCATCAGGAAGTGAAGGGCAGAACAGTAGAATTCTCTTTCCTTTCTTCCACCCTGTGGTCTTGGTACCACCCTGCCCCAGCAGATGAACTTTGGCTCAACTCTGTTATTTCTATGAAGCTCTTTTGTCTTTGGCAGTAAATTTCCATCTTTCTGTCCTCAGGATCTATGTATCATTTGGAAGCTCCAATGGCTTCAGGAAATCAATTTTCTTAAATGATAAATTTTATGGTGTTCCTCCCTAGAGATTAGGGCATACACAATCTCCCCTGCTTCCTCATCTCCCCACTTCTTGGCATGCACCCCTCTACCGTGAGATCCAGTACTATCTGTCATCAACCACATTCTTTATCATCTCCTCGCAAGAGATCAGGCTCCCTCCTGACACAGGTCTCTAAAGGGGCTCTTGGGGGTCCCTCCCATGTTCATTTAATCTGTGCAAAGTTCACTCTTCAATAGAAAGTTTCTTAGCGTTTATATGTTTTGTTCCTAAATTTCCATAGACCCAATGCTATGTCTCACAGTACCTAATGGCTGTATATTTATAGAAAGTTTTGTTAATTGGCTCATAGGTGTAGATTATGATCCTGGTGGGCAAATTTCCTGTTTCTGGTCAGCCACCAATCTGCTTGCTCTTTTTCAAATCTTCCTTAGTACCATTGAGAGTTGAATATTCAGTAGAAACTCAATAGATACATGTTGATTTAACTTGACAGTGCTTTTTAAAATGTTTTGTTTAGGTTTTTGTAAAGAGGATTTTTTTTGTTATTACATAGATGAGTCCAAGAACTAAGGCTTTGGTTTTTTGAGGCAGCATATTATCAATTATAGAATGGATATCAAATATATATCAATTACATATAAATTAAATATTTCAAATAGTGTATATATATCAATTAATTATATTATCAATTTTCTTACTGCGATATGCAATAAATAAAATGTATATTTTAAGATATATAACATGATCTGCTATAAATGTGAATGCAATGTGAAATGGTAACAGGGAGGCTAATCAATCAACACATTTATCTCTTCACATGACAACCTTTGTTTTTCTATAGTTGAGAACATTTAACACCTCCTGTCTTAGAAAATTTTAAATATGTAATAATTATAGTTAGCATGCTGTACATTACATCTTCAAGCCCGTTTATGCTCCTGACAGAGCCTTTCCCTGTGGTCAACATCATCCCTGCTCTCCCACTTCCAAGCTCCTGGCAACCCCCCTCTTGTTTGCTGTTGCTGGGATCCCTTCTTCAGATTCTCCATAAGATGAGGGCCAGGAGTATTTGTCCATCTGCTCTTGGCTGATTTTACAGATAATAATGTGCTTCCGATTCATCTGTGTAAAGCGGTTGACAATGTCCTGTTGTAGACACACCCCACACTTTCTGTGTCCTTCAATGGATATTTTGGCTGATTGTGTATCCTGGCTCTTGTGAACGCAGCAGTAATGACTGTAACAATGCAGATATCCCTTCAGTGTTTTATCTCGGTTCATTTGGGATTCATAAGTGGGATTCATGTGTCAGATTTTTTATTTCTTTGAGGAATATTCATTCATTCCATAATGACTTTGCATTTCACTGGACAATGTATCAGGCTCTCTCTTTTTCCTTCCACATTGTTTCCAACTCTTGTGACTTATTTTGCTATTTGGAAGCAGCAATGATAACAGAAATGAGGTAACATCGTGTTCAGTTTTGTTTTGTATTTTCCTGATGATTAGGATGATTATTAAACTTCATTTTCCCTTTTTTTTGAGAAGTCATAGTGTATACGATGAATTATGATCATGTCTAAGCCCCAATTCTCTATGCAACACTTCCCACATTCTCCCATCATGCTCTTTCCCAACTTCATTTCTTTTCTGATACTCCACTAAGTCCAGTTAGTGATGCCCAGATGTGCATGAGTGTGGGGCCACCTGCTGGAGCGCTGTCAACTGTCATACACTCAATAAAGAAAGATACTCTTTTATTGTTGGTTGTGAGCCTAGCCTTTAACAGCTGAGCCATCTCTCCATCCCATGGAGTGTCAATTCCTGACACTATTGATGATACTGTGCTATGCTTGCAGACAGGAGCCTAGCATAACTGTCCTCTGAGAGGCTCCACTAAGCAGCTGACTAAAACAGATGCAGAGACCCACAGTCAAACATTAGCT
>BTHU01000013.1:29362150-29642150 GCA_036184795.1 Tokudaia tokunoshimensis | reverse complement strand
CTTTGGGTTTCATAATGATAGATCAACTCCAGAATAATTTGTTACCAAGGGAATGAATAAATATTAAAGGGAAGGAAATATCATCCCTGCACAGTCCTTATTGTTTACTAAAAAAAATATATTCTTTATGTGGTTGAATCCATTGAGACTTAGAAAAATGATTTAGGGTGATAATAAAGCATTGGCTCGAGGACAAGACTGGCATTCTGTGTGCGGCTCCTCTTTGGTAGTGTGTTTCATTTGCTTTAAGCCTGGAAATAGTGTTTGGTGGTCTTTCCCCCCTGCTTTTATAGAAAAATAATAACACAGATAAAGAAGAGACAACCAACTACAAGAATTGAAGAAAGCAAGCTGCATGCATTGGTGTTGAGCTGCATGCATTGCTGTGCTGTAGTGCAAACAGCAGCCGTTCTCTGCCCACACGTAATAGAAAGGCTGATACAGCCTTTGTTGGGATATATGGAGGGCCACTATGTGTACTGGTGACAGACAAATAATCCCCAAGACAGGAAACTGGTTATCTAGTCAGCTTACTACCTTGGGAATCTGAAGCTTAGTTGCTTCTGTAAAATCACAAGATTAGAAATAGGACCACAGGCTAAAATCCATGAAATGTCCTCAGATTATTAAAGTAAGTATGTTAGAATGTCAGTCCTCAAAAAGACATTAAGGTGGCTGGGGAGACACCCTAGCACTGCTTATCTTACAAGTACAAGGACCTGTATTTGATTCCCACATTTATAAAAAGTTGCGTGTGGTGGCAGACTTGTATTCCCAGTGCTTGGAAGGCAGACATAGGTCTATCTCTGGGCATCCCTGACCTAACAGCCCAAGCTACTTGGTTGTCTTCAAGCCAGTGAGATGATGTTTCAGCCAAAAAAAGGTGGACAAGTCCTGAGAAATCTGCTAACCCAAATATACATATACACACATGCACACACGTGTACTAGATGTAAAGGTATCATAAGAAAGATAAAGAATAAAGAGGTAAAGTAAGATTAACATGAACCCCTGACAGACAAATAACAAGAAAGGTAAAGAGACTAAAGATAGCTGAACCCAGGCCCATTTGCTCACTAAGTTTGTCATCAGGACAGTATGCTAGCCCACAAACAGCAGCTTGTGTCCAGCATAGTTGACCAGGTTAAAACATAGGAGCATCTGTCTTCTAGAGACCTGAGGTTCCTGGGTATAAAGATGCCAGCTACAAGAACAAGGGTCACTTGAGACATTCCACAATGGCAGCTTGGAATGTCATGGAGGCCTGGGTTGAAGAAATCCAGAAATCTTGCCTTTGACTCCATGAGCAAGCCATTTAGGTCTCAAATGCCAGGTCAAGAAGGCAGCCAGATCCCACCATATTATGTGTGTAGAGAGGTGTAGCAACCTCAGCGAATCTAGGTATCACTTCAACATGAAGGCTTTTGATATATTTATTGACTCTCTACTCTGGTGGCTGTTAAGAATTCTATAATGAACAAGACAATCAGTCATAACACCTGTTGCATAACTGTTTCTTCCAAGATTAAAGCATTCCATCCTTCGAGAAGTTTCTTAAGCAGGAAGGTAAAACAACTCAAACTTTCAGGAAGTTCCTGAAAATGACCAGACTTATTAAGCCCCTCCCTACCAGAGTAAACACTAAAAACTGAGACTCCTCCTCCCCTGAGACAGAAGGAAGACAAGCTACAAAGAATACTCACAGACAAGACCAGCTGCCTGGAATAAGCAGAAACCATCTGAGCGAATTAGAAGGTTTAGACCAACTGAGGCATCTGGAAAGAACACTCTCCAGCCTGTTGAGTTTCCTGCAGTCTGCTCCAGTTCCCCAGCTTTGAGAGCTGTCACCTAAACTGGGGTGGAATTTGATGAAGTAGCTGTCTTTGAGTCATTTCTGCTCCTGTGAGTAACCTCTCACCCATATTCCCGGAACCTCAATAAAACTCATTGGTATGGCAAATTGGACTTTGCTGCTATCTATAATTTGGTCTATCATGGGCTCCTATCTGGAGTGAATAGACATGTGTTTTGTGTCTCTGAAGGAAAAGTTTTATCACACAACACTCCTCTGCTGATTTTGTCTACAAAGAGACACAGATTCCTTCAGTATGACATGGTAAGTATTGTCACAAGGATGAAAATCAAGACTAGTAAAATTTATACAGAAAATTTTACTGTAAATGCTGATTGAAAGACAGAGACTGTAACTAAGATATGGAGCAATGAAAAAGCATAGGAGAGGGTTATAGGAGCACTTACCTACGAGGGAAGCCAGGTATAATGGTATTTCCTTGTAATCCTGGCAGTTGGGGTGTGGGGGCAGGAGGATTATGAGGTTCAAGATCATACTTGGCATGTAGCAAGTTTGAGGCCAGTATGAGCTATGTGAGACACTGTCTAAAGATAGATACATAGATAGATAGATAGATAGATAGATAGATAGATAGATAGATAGATAGATAGATAGGATAAAATTTGAACATGTGATAGGGCTTGTTACAAGAGTATTTTTTGAGCCACCCATTATTAGTTATTATATTTTATTAGCTACCTAAAAGTGTTGTCTACAACCATGAAAGAGACTAGAAAAAATACACACTAGAGCAATGCATGAAGACCCCAACCAATGAGATCATCTAGTCTTCTGATTGATGCTTATCTGACAGTGCTTTATTTAACTTGGCCCCAAATGTGATTTCCAGATTAAACTTAGATCATTTCTGCAAAGTAGAAATGTTAGCAAGGTTGTATGGGAAAAGTGTGTGTGTGTGTGTGTGTGTGTGTGTGTGTGTGTCTGTGTCTGTGTGTATCTGTGTGTGTCTGTGTCTGTGTCTCTGTGTGTCTGTGTCTGTATGTATCTGTGTGCATGTGTCTGTGTGTGCTATGCTAAGCAAATGACAGGAGGTAGAATAAACTCAGTAAACTCATACAAAAATGTGCTGCATTGCAATTATTCTGGGAGAAATGAGATTTCAATAAAAACTCCTGTCACATGACTTGTCCAGGAGATGTTTGGTAACACTGATGCTGGCAGAATGGCATGGAGAAGGAAGCCCTGCATCACTCCCCACTGCACTGCGACCAGAACAGAGGACCTTTATAATCAGAGGCTCATCCCGTATTTATTAGCATTTTGAAGACCTTCCCTAAACATGTTTGCTATGAAACCTTACAGCTTCTGGATTACTTCTTTCGGGAGTCATCAGATTCATTGAGGCAAGGCAGGAAGCAACTATCTGCTACATTATATCTTGAATTATTTCATTTCTGGTTAATAATCGAATTTCCCCCAATTATATTCATTACGCTTCAACTTTCTCCATATGTGATTGTCATGCATTTATTACATTTATTCTAATCAGTCTTGGGAATTACAGTAAACCTCTATTAGCTGGATCTTTTGAGAATATGATATTTTAGCTAGTAGGGCCTTTTGATTTCCTAAATGGTATCCTACAGAACATGACCATTCTATGAGAGGTAAATATTCTACCACAGGAGAAGAAAGGGGAAAAATAAGAAGAATGAAAGGAAGAAGGTTGAGTTGAAGGATATTTTTCTCACTCAAATAAATTTGAAAAGCATTTGACTTCAGAACTTCTCTAATGGGCTTCTTCAACACAAGAATATGGATTATAATTCTTTGAGAAAATGAATGGCCATTTAAAGAGTTTATATGGCCGAAATACTTTACCCCTGAAGCCACCTAGCATTATAAAGGAGGTTTTTTTTATAGACTTTCTATAGATATTGATGCTTGCAGCAGAGACCTAGGGTTGTCTATTGAGACTCTTCTTCTTCTTGGTCTCTGTGTGACACTGGTCCATTGGGGTTTGTAGCAGGACCTATAAAGAATGCAGAGGGTCTTATGACCAACTATCAGCCCAGGTTAGTTCAAAGAATTCCTGTATGGCCGGGTTCAAGGAAAAAAAGTAAGGGGAGATTAAGGGGTTTGTGACCAGCTTCAAAGAGGGTATTATGAGTCAGTCACTGACAATTCCAGAGGATGAAAAATGTCCTACTTGGTCCCAATGCTGCTAGAGATCTCATTTGTAAAATACAAATAACAGTATGAACATTTTGTATCCACAATACATCACCAACATCTCATGATTTATAAAGTTTCCTATTACTGTTTTCAACAGAACATCTCCTCTAAATGGCTGAGGTACTTTTCAAGCATCCTCCCTATTAATCATGTCTCCCTAGGAAAGAAATAGACTGAACACACCAGTGTCCTAATTTCACAAAGGTAAAGAAAAAAGTTGCAAGATCAAAGGTTTGGTTTTTTTTTCAAGGTTACCCAAGATCCTACTGTGCTTGTGGTTCAGAAAAAAAGAGACACCTGGCTTCCAGCCAGTCAGGAGAGTCTCCTCTTTCCAATTCAAAACTTCATCCAGTATATGAGACAGCAGGCAATTTAATATCTAGGGTTGCCAACACATCAAGCATGTGATAGAAGGTACAGTCACATTAATATGCAACTATATAAATATAAAATGATGTTCTTTACTAAGCACAGTGCCTCCCACTTCCCAGAAGAATTGATGTCTATGTGAATAGAGAATAGAACTGAGGAAGATAGCAAGCTACTCAACTTCTTTTCATTAGCATATGAGGGAGTACAAGCAGCTATAAGACACTCCTGGGAATAACTCTCAAGAGTTTGGAGAGAAAGAAGAGATTCACAGCCCCTGTGGGTGCATTGTGCAGGGTGCTCTCTCCAAATATTAGCTCTCTAAAAGGATTTAAAGCTCTAAGAAAAAAATCCAAATAAATGCCTGAAAGATTGGCCCTACAATACCTAAGTACTTATCCCTGCATCACTTTCTTGTCCTTACTTGTTTACACTAAAAGAGCTATTAGAACTAAGCACATGGGTCTCTTTGGAAGCCAGGGAAGAGAAACAGATCCTGTGAGACACCATGCTTACTTGGAACTATGCACAGCTTTAGACCACTCTCCCTGGGTCCCCAATGCTCCCTATAGAGTACCTTGTCCCCATTCGGCACAGCAAAAGAAAGTGACATCAGAAAACAATTCCTTGAGCTCTTAGGAAAAGGCAAAGAGAGTAACAGAAGATCTGGCTTTATTCAACTGTTTGACTTGATTAGTTTTAAATTACAAATAATCGCAAGCATACAGAATAGAGAGCGAAGGGTCATGTGCCTCCTGAATGTCACAAAAAAATTGCTAAACGCAGACCTGTTGTTTTTTTTTTTAAGGAAACCATTCTAATAATGGCAAGTTAATAAAGGCCTTATTCTATAAAATAGCCAATCCTTATTATCAACTTCATGTTATTTAAAAATCACCATGGAAACACCCCTGTGATATATCTATCAGTATGCTTACATAAAGGTTTAAGTGAAGAGGGAAGACCCAACCTGAATGCAGGCAGTACCATTCCATGAGCAGGGGTCATAAACTGAATTAGAAAGAGAAAGTAGGGTGTATGCGGTACTCATCTCACTAGGCTTTCTGATTGTGACAGTGGCCTTCTGCCTCCTTCTCCTGGGACCACACCTTCCTTGCCACAGTGGCTTGTAGCCCCATGAACTATAAGTCAAAATAAATTTTCCTTCCTTAGTCTTTTCTTGTTAGATACTTGATCAAAGAAATAAAAAAGATAAGAAACATTACATCTAATAAAACTCACTTTTCTCCAGCATTTTCTCATCATTTATAATCCAGTGTCCAGTGAGGAGATTATGATGTTCTCATTTTACACATTTTTTAATATATATAATGTGAGCAAACAGGCTCAAAGACACACACACAAAAAAATCTAAAGAATAGATTCAACATGCATGCAGGCACACAGGCACACAGGCACACTTGAATTCCCTTGTAACTTGCTGGGGTCTTTTTTGGTCTGCAGGATGGAAGAAGTAGACATTGTTCTGCCATCTCATATTTCCATAGGTGCTTAAGAGTGACCATACCTTGTTTTTCTTTGTCTTCCTCTGGGAAACACACAAGATGTGTGTGTGTGTGTGTGTGTGTGTGTGTGTGTGTGTGTGTGTGTGTGTATTCATCTGACTCCTTTAGACTGTGAGTAGAACTCCGTGATGCTTTTGCTGTCAAGATTTGAAGCATGCCCATTTCTAACTGGACCATTTTCAGGAGTCATTGGCAAGTGTTGTCAAAAGATGCCAAGAACTCAGAAGGAGAAACTCTGAACCATTTCTGGGCATGAGACAAAGCCTGAGGAGCATTTGAACTCACCCTGAGAGTGGGTACTATCCAAGGAAGGAAAGGGAGTGGCTGAATTTGAGAGAAGATTTTAAGGCACTTAAACTAAAGAGGAAATGGTTGTTCTGGAGAGTGAAGCATGACTCAAAGAGATCCTTGGGGGGAGGCTTTGGGACTTGTCACTCACTGGGCTCCAAGTAGTTGTCAGCTGTCATTATCCTGGAGCTCCATGAGACCAAAACATGAAGAACAAACAACAGTCATAGAACAAAAGGGCTAGCCTAAACCAAAGAGGTATCCTCCTCCCTAGGTTGGGAAGGAAGGTTTACTAGAAGGAGATGACTCCATGATGTTATAGGCTGTGTCGTTTAAAGTAAGACAACACATGAAGCCTGAACTCTATTCTGCAGTTACATCAGGTAAGCAGCCTTGACCCAATCACACAAAACCTAAACACACATACAATGATCGTCCTGAACACTTACCAAATGTGCCGGGCATCTTTCTTAGTGCTCTAACATATTAACTTATTTCATCCCCTCTACGACCCAGTGATGGGGTGCTGTTACCTCTCCCCACGTTAGACATGGAAAATCAGAGGAAAGAAGAGTCAGGTAGCTCGAGTAGTCAGACTGACTCCAAAGCCTGGCCTCTGGACCCTTGCAGAGCGTTGCCTCTTCAGAGTGAGATGCTGAAGTCAGGTTTAGAGAGAGCCTGGAGTGACTGCTGCTGACCCCAGTTGTCACTGTAGGTCAGGTAGCAGCTTGGGATTATCTTCCTCCTCCCAACCAAGAGAAATGTCTGAGGATTGCCTCTTGCTATGTCTTGAGACAGACACACCTAGTATTCAGCAGGCCCGTAAGTCTTCTTTGGAATCATGTATTGTGTGGCCTATTACTAGCTTGAGTAGGAAGTGCCACAGCCTAAGGACAGGCTAGAGGAGAAAATATATTCACATACAGGGTCTCTCCCATTTGCTTTCCCAGAGAGTGCATTCCAAATGCTATCATTTGCAGAGGTTTCTCTTTCTTCTTGACAGGAAGGCCAACGTGTACAGAATTCTCTTCAATTCTGTGATCTAAACTTAAAGTCCACCGCCATTCCACTGTAATAGATTAGTCATTATCAAAGCCAGCTAGGTCATCTGTTTCTCTGTAATTGCCATCAATGTCCACTGACTTTTACCCAAAGCTCAAAACATTGCTGGAAAATGGACTAGTCAAAGAACTACTGTTCTCTATATCTTCTTGTTCATTTACACTCTATCATTTCCCAGTCACCCCATCTCTTTAGAGAACTATAGCAAAATTATAAGTTGGGAAACTCCTAATGTATAAGGCAAAAAATCTGAGTAGGGCCCAGAACCAAATCCAGAAATAAGGTGACTCCATACATACATTCTACTAACACAGGGAATAGAACAATGGGTAACTCATGGTTGTATTTCACTCTCTGCTTCTTTCATTTATTCACAAAATATGTATCAAGTATCAGCTACTATATGATAGGTAATATGTGAGATGCTAAGAATTCGGTGTTGAAGACTCAGTCCCTAAGCTAAGACTAAGTTTATAATACCCTGCCTCCTTTCCCAGCAGTTTACCTTCCCATCTTCCCTGAAAGACACCATGCTTACCATCCAATCTGAAAGACTAACCCAGAAAAAATATTGGTAATAGGGTCTCTGTCTGGTAAGAATCTTCAAACTGGAACTAAACAGGAAATGATTTGACCAGGTGCATGGGCACAACTCTAGAACTGGCCTTTGAATTAATGACTTAATTCAGAGTGCAGATCCATCCTTTTTGCAAAGAAGGCTACTCATAAGTAGATAATATTCAGTCCCTCAACCTCATGTTTCCATCCAGAAAATGTAGTTCTTTCAAGCTTAGCCAAGAGAAAGGATCATATTCTAGATATTCCTCTCATGGTCGCATTCAGGTAGGGATGCTGTTAGATTTCCTCATCTTTGACTTAATGAGAGGAGAACTAAGTTGAGACTTTTATTTCACTAGGCCATGTAGAGAACTGGAATCTGAATCACTGACCTCTGAGTATGTCTGAGTTAGATGACGTTATTGGAGATGTCTGAGGTGAGAGCAGACCCCTCCTAGCCTGGGAAAGGAGCCAGCAGGAATATGTTTCATCCAAACAAAGCTAGCCCTAAGTAAATGCCTAAATCTATGGAAGCTGACTACTGAACACCTACCACCCAATTTCTCCTTTGTAAACTATCTACTGCTCTTGATAACTCCTTCATTTCCCTGATTTCTTGTAACTAAAAATATTACATATCCATTAGAAATCATATTGACAGAAATATTAAGCAGAGTGAAAAGACATTCAGGGATTCCCCTTGAGCCCCTAATTCAGAAAGTGTGAATATTATTGATTCTGGTCACTGTTTCCTGAACTTGCAAAGCCACATTATTTCCTGCACCAAGTTAAGGGTTATGGTATTAATTCTAAGAACTGGTTTGTAAGTAAGGAGGCAGACTATTTCCTGTTAGGCTAAATTAACAAGAAATGCCTGTTACTCTGACAAACAGTGTGATGGGTGTTTACCTATACTTAAAATGCAAGCCTCTCACTGAAGTTTTGAAGGCCTCCATTGGAAAATGACGACTAGTTGAGACTGTTGTTACGGAGCAAGATGTTAACTCTGAGCCATCACATTCCAGCTGGAGGTTGTGGGACATGTGGTTTAATCTCCTTGGGGTTCAGTTTCTGCATCCATAACGATGAAACTTCAAAAGCACTTGCCTTTTGGCTTTAAATGAAAGCTTCAGTGGAGTAGTATGGAAGTCATGATGGCAGGTTCCCAACAGGTGTCTGTAATTGTTCCAACCATCCTGCCTCACTGTTGTCCTTCTGATGGTACTTAATCAGGGACACTGAAGAGAGGTGTGGGGAGGGTTTCATCTCCATCCCAGCTCATGCATCACCAGAGTTCCCAGCATCCTAAAGGGATATTAACAACTGAAGACCAGTTCGTATGGTCCTGACTCATTTTTTTGTCCCAGTCTCTCCTACGGAACAGCCAGTAGAGATGTCACCACTTTCCTCTGAGAAGAGAGGGAGGTGAGGCAATGAGAGACTGTTACCTTCTCTGAGCTCTATTTTTTTTTTAAGTATAAGGAGAACCAAGAGATCTAATGATGAGGCATGGCCTAAAAGAGTCAAGAAAACCAGCTGAGTCCATAGGGTTGTGGCAACAGCGTAATCAGGGCAGTCTGGAGATGGGTGGGCCAAGGGGAGCCTGAGACATTGACTTTACAGTAAGTGGTAGGAGGTCTAAATATGATTCCAGTTGTACTCTGACTCTTCCCAGTTGGAAAGCCAAAGCTATCCTTGGACTTTAATTCTTACCTTTGCCAGAAAGAGAGAGAGAGAGAGAGAGAGAGAGAGAGAGAGAGAGAGAGAGAGAGAGAGAGAGAGAGAGAGAGAGGAAATCAAATTTAATTCAAACAAATGGAACTATTTAGAGAACTCTCAAAATAAGGTTGTCTGCAACTGTAAGAAAGCAAGAACCCCAACATGAGCTGTTCCCACAACCACTCTGATGCATATCTAAGAAGAATAAGGTACTCAAGGGCACAGGGGAGGCAGCCCCAAGGTGCTGACCAAGAACCGGGAGGCTGGGCAAGAGGTCTGTGCAGTAGATAACAGGATGCTAGTGGGAGGGGAGGATAGGTGAGAACCATCACAGGATCTACAGCAAGTGCACCACTCTGAGGCAGCTGACACGTCCTGGGCTCTGTGCCAGCTGACCATCCGCTGCTCAGAAACCACAGTGGAAAGCAATTTCCATCCCTCAGATACCTGTCAACCTGGTCCTCTGCCCACTCAGTTTTGCCTCCCTTTGTACTTTCCAAAAAAAAAAAATTATGTCCATGGACTCAATTGGAATAGGTGTCATCTCTTCCCAACTGATTAGTCGGGCACTTCAAAGATGTCCAGATGACAAAGCCCACCAGAGCCTGGGCATGCAGTGTTTACCTTCTACAGAAACCCAGTGTTCTGTAGTCTGAAATTTGACCCTCTCTGACAGATGGAGAATCAATCACCTTCCTATTGTCTTCAGCCCACTTTCTCTCAAAGCCCTGCATCCCTACTCTTGAGATTGGGCTTCTTTGGGTCACAAAGACAAAGTACACAGGTTCGCCAGGACTACATTATGCGTCTGTTCTGACAATGAGCACAATTTCTCATTGCCATTCTGGGGAAGGCTAGTTGTGGTCTATGCTAGCCCTCCCATTGTGGCAACCCAGGGATGTGGGAACCAAACAGGAAACTTCCGGGGAGCAGATGGTGGATGAGCACTGGAGTGCACATATCAGTAATTCTTCATTCACCTAAATTGCTGTCAGTGGAACATCTAATAACATGACAAAGGATACAAGGTCTCCCTACCCAAGTCAACCAGTCTACAGCCAAAAGGACATCGTAGTACAGTGTGGTCACTGCCGCAGTGGGAGAAGCAAGGGAGAGTTACGTCTTTGTCCCAAAGATGGGACAAAGGAATTAACTCCAAGTCATGGGACTGAGGAACCTTTCTAGGAAGGAGGAAGATCCACGCTTGAGATACAGCCAGCCCTTGCCACACAGAAGCACCTCATGTCGATCTTTACTTGCTTCAAACACATGAGCGGGGAGGGCAGAGAAAAAAAAAACAATCATTATGCAGAACTGTGGTCCCTAAGCCATTTTACACAGTGACTTCCTTGTGAGCCAGAAAGGACAGGAAGTTGCTGGTAAGTACCCTATATCTTACAGACTTCCTGTAAGCAGAGAGCCAACTTGGGCTGGTGGACCAGAGACGGGATTTACAAAAAGAGCTGCTTCCTGCATATTTCAAAGTCTCTCCAGTAAGAAGAGGAAAATAATGTCAAAAGTAAGTAAAGATGAATATCTATTGAATTAGTGGAACACAGAAAAATAGGCATAATTCCCTAGATCCTAATGCCAGCTAGCATCCTCTTACAATGTCACTCTGTATGAAGGTGTCAATAGGAGTTCATGGACATGATAAACAACTGACCTTGATATTGATGTTATCTTTGAGTCCAGTGGTCTTCCCTATACGAGCTGCCATCCTTTTTTACCTGATGATCTCCTTGGCTGCCATGACAGCACCTCATACAGGAGTTTCCTACTTGAGGATGCCTCAGATTGCAGAAGAGATAGCCATGCTTGGTGGTGAGAGACCATGCCCTTCACACACACACACACACACACACACACACACACACACACACACACACACACGTGTGCGCGGATAGAAGGAAGGAAGGAAGGAAGGAAGGAAGGAAGGAAGGAAGAAAGAAAGGAAGGAAGGAGAAAAGCAGAAAATAGCAACCTAAGCCAAAGTACTACAGACTGAAGCCTAATTGTGCCCGTAGGAAGGAAGCAGATCAGATCAAGGGGAGAACATTCCATGATAGGGTTGCAATATTTCACTTCCAGCCAGAGAGACAAGCTGTGACTTTCACTGACTTGCAGTAGGAGGTAAGAGGAAAAGCAGCCTTTGTGTCTGCCTCATTTTTGTGTTTCCATTCTGCTCTGTCTGCTATCAAGGTTCATGATCTATTTGGCTTCATTTCTTAGGTACAACCTCTCCTAGAAGGTACTCCAAGTAAGCAAAAATCTGTCTTCCAAAAGAAGAGCAAAAGTTGTCAAGAAGACAGGGCAAACAAAGGAGAACTTGTGGGTCTAACTTGGCCAACGTCATGCTATCACTGACACAAGAAGACACTGAAGTATCAGTGATGAAATGTCCCTTGAAAGAGAATTATACCATCTACACGAGACCCTAAGCACCTCCTTCCAGGGCCACTTTGCCAAGATCTATCATCTGTCTACACGTGATCTCTAACCCTCCCCTTCATGGGCCACTTTGCCAACCTCTGCCATCCACTCACGATCCCAAAGCCTCTCCCTCTTAACTACTTTACTACATCATCTGAAACTCTCCTGTCATTCTACATATTTAAATCATGATTCTATGCAATTTTATTTACCCCTTTTATGACATTTCACAATGTCTGTCTTGACACTTTATCTTGACATGAACTTCAAGGTAATATTTCTGGGGTAAGAAACCCTCAATTGTGACTTTAAATTTTTGTTCCTATAATAGTCACCTAATGAACATGCCTTTTTTACTTTGAAGAATGTGTAGTTCAGACACTTCCAATAACCAAGAAAATGTTTCTGTTACTCATAATTTGTATTACTATCCCTAAAAGTTTTTTTGATAATCCACCCCAGGAGTAAAAGTTCTGATCATGTGCCCAAAAGTGTACTCACGTATATTTTATATGTAAATAGTTATCCATGTATATAGTAAATATTTTTAGAGCTCGATTTATTTAATATTCATAGAACTAGAAATTCCATTTTCTTTTTTACTCCTATACCATAGAAGATTTTCTTCCATAAAGGATGCTTGTGCCTGGTTTGGAGGCTATAATTTTAAAAATAAGGGTGCTATATTTATCCCTTTTCTTATTGACGTGAATGAATTTCTAACAAGAAGCAACACAGAAAAGAAAAATATTTATGTTGGCTCATGGTTTAAGGCCACCATGGCAGGGAAGAATGGTAGGTAGCTCTCCAGCATGTAGAAGCTTGACCATATCTCAGTGGCTGAGAAAAGAAAGACTAGGACTGAACCAGGTCTTAACCTTCAAAGCTCACCTAGGCAACTTACTTCCTCCAGCCAAGTCCTACTTCCTAGGGATCTCCCCTCTCTCAGGCAGCATCACCTGCAGAGAGCCAAGTGATCAAAACCCATGAGCCTGCGAGTGCTATTTATATCCAAACTAGAGGAGATGCCTTCACTACTCTTGCAGTGACAGTAGCATCATTTCTAACCCTCTCAATAGAACCTGATGCTAACAGATGCTTGTACAAGGTTTTCTCAACCCATAGAACAGAACTCTCCAGTGAACTTAATGAGTGCTACACATAAATAAACTCAAGAGATGATCCTAGCCACTCATTCCAGCCTCTCCTTTTTTATTGGATATTTTATTTATTTACATTTCGAATGTTATCCTCTTTCCTGGTTTCCCCTCTGCAAACCCCTTATTCCATACCCCCTTTCCCTGCTTACATGAAGGTGTTCCCCTACCTACCCACCCACCCACTCCCACCTCACCACCCTGGCATTCCTCTACCAAAGGACATTGAGCTTTCACAGGACCAAGGGCCTCTCCCTCCCATTGATGGCTGATAAGACCATCCTCTGTTATATATACAGCTGGAGCCATGGGTCCCTTCATGTGTATACTCTTTGGTTGGTAGTTTAGTCCCTGAGAGCTCTGGGCAGTCTGATTGGTTGATATTGTTCTTCCTGTGGGGTTGCAATCACCTTCAGCTCCCTCAGTCCTTCCCCTAACTCCTCCATTGGGTTCCCTATGCTCAGTCCGATGGTTAACTATGAGCATCCACTTCTGTATTGGTCAGGCTCTGGAAGAGTCTCTCAGGAGAGGGCTATATCAAATTCCTGTCAGCAAGCATGTCTTGGCATCAGCAATAGTGTCTGAGTTTGGTGTCTGCAGACGGGATGGATCCCTACATGGGGCAGTCTCTGGATGATGGCCTTTCCTTCAGTCTCTGCTCCACTTTTTGTCCCTGTATTACCTTTAGACAGGAGAAATTCTGGGTGAACATTTTGGAGATGGGTGGGTGGCTCTGTCCCTCAACCAGGGGCCCAGCCTCTCCTTTTTCCAGCACATGATTCTTGCACTGCCCAGTGCAATGCTGACGTGGTCGCCCGACTTACACCCATCTTTGACCAATCCTTTGTGGGAGCATCAGTGATCGGTGAAAGGGATCCAGGATCATAAAGGAGGAATGCACATGTTCCCAAACTAGGTAGCTATTTTTAAATGGCCAGCAGTAGACAGGGGAGTCATTGTTCAATTAGACAACCTATAGATTGGTCAGTTCATAAATAGAAAAAACTAGATTAGAAGGCCTATTTAGGTCAGAAAAAGAAAAGATTCCATTTCCCTGTAACTCTAGTGGAGGCTTTTTCTGTAAATTATAAACACAAGAGAGAGAGAAAAAAAGACATGGCCATTAAGCAAGTCCCTGCAGATTCTCAATCAACTTTGAAGAGAAGATATTCTGTAGAGATCCACCCAGCTGGTCTGACTTCACACTTCTCAAGTGCAGAGCTTCAGACAAAACACATAAACATGGGTGGAACAAAGCAAGAGGCAGAAGGAACCTGCTACCAGGCAGGGGCTGCATACAGCAATGCAGCTGTCCAATCTGACACTCCCTGCTAAAAACCACCTCCAAGGCTAGGATCAGTCAAGTTCCACACTCAGTGTAGACCAACCAGACTTCCTGGAGTTGGAGATGGGTGAAAAGGCCTTGGTTATAAACTTTCAGAGATGGGTAGGGCTCAACACTGCCCCCAAGGCATTCATAGACTCTGGGGCTTGTGAGGAAAGAGACTTCTTCCTCCATCCCACCCCACCCCCATGTTTTTGCTTTTTTGAGACAGAGTTCTTCTATGTAGCTCTGGCTGTCCTGAAACTCACTCTGTAGACCAGGCTGGCCTCAGACTCACAGATCTACCTGCCTCTGCCTCTTGAGTAATAAGATTAAAGGTGGGAACCGCTACCCTAGAGGGAAGAGACTTCTTAAAGAGTCTGTTTGCAGTCTGAACTCTGAAATAGCCTCGGAGGTATGGTGTGAGGATAGTAGCCATGTGGAAATTCCATGGCCAGTCTTCGAGTCATTTTGACCTCCCTGTACTTATTATTACTGGCTGTGAAAGAGACAATGCAAAATCCATTCCATGGAGCCCTCATCTGAGTGAGGAGGGGAACAATGTCCCCAGGCTTTCAGAAATCAGGCTGCACAGTTACCATGGTAACTCTATTATAGTCCAGCAAGCATTCTTTGATGAAAATCTGGAAGACAAATGCCAAATATTGCCAAGCATTACTGTAAGCCCTGTCATTTGAAATGTGGACCTTGTCATTTAACAATTGTTGAAATAACTCCAGAGGATCTGACATCAGGAGAAGCTCAGAGGTACATCCTTCACCTTTTTGTTCATAGCAGCTGCAGGACATCATGCATTCTGGTTTTCATTCAAGGATCCATCCCAATCAAACCTTGCTCTTCCCAGTGAAAACAGGGTTGAAGCTTTGAGCTTCATTTTTATCAAGTATTTATCAAACAGTATTTGCCATTATCCTCTGTCTTGAGGATACAGATGTGAGCAAAGCAAGAAAGTCCCAGTCTGCATGGAGTAAGTATTCTGGGGAGTGGTATTGTGCCAGTAGATAAAAATGGAGAGTTATGCCTTCAGGGTGATTTGGTGATCTCTAAAGAGATCCTTACAGACATTGAGTCTAAGACTGAGGGAATGACCCAGGAAATCTGTGCTAACTCATATCAACTGGATCAAAGTCAGACATGGTGGCTTTAGTATTAGAGTATATAGTATTACCAAATATTATATACTTAGTATTATAAAATTATACAATATTATAGTATTTAGTATTATATAGAAGTATAGTATTATATATAATATTGTATATTATAGAGGTGGTGTATTTTGGGAAGAGGGAACAAGAGTTTCCACAGAGGAACACACACTTGTAGGCCTCCTCCTTATTCTGGTGATAACTTAACTGCCTCAGAATACAGACATTTCACCCAGGAGACATGAGGCCTTAGGCAGGCAGGCTAGGAGACACAAGAGGGGGAAGGGAGAGGAAAGGTATTTCCTGTGCTTCAGAGGGAGAGTATTCAGGCCTGTGAGATCCCTGGTGGAGTGGCCATTGGCTGCTTCCCCAGGAGGGAGATTAGAAATGCAACTAAGATGAGGAAGGATATAGGGTTTTGAGCAAGGAGTAAAGGAAAAGGCCGGCTAGCCCAGGAGGCTTAGAAAAGCCCAGCCACTGAACCATGCCAGCGCTAGCGGTGGGAGCCTTAGAAAAGCCCAGCCGCTAAGCCATAAGGCAGGTTAAAAATGAGCTCTGTGTGTGCGTGTGTGTGTGTGTGTGTGTGTGTGTGTGTGTGTGCATGCGTGCGTGCGTGCGTGTGTGTGTGTGTGTGTGTGTGTGTGTGTGTGTGTGTGTGTCTGTGTGATCCACAGATCCAAGGAAACCAGGGCAGCAGCTGGTAGCATAGTCATCCTAGAGCTTAAAGCAGGGTAGTAGAAACTACATGCTACAAATTCCTGTGAAAAGATAACAAAAGGTGGGAAGAATTACCAGCATAACTTAAGTGGAAAACATCTTTTTCCACGGTTCTTACTATTAGGGGAACATTCTTTTTCATTATTTCATCAAATTAAAGAAAAAAAAATCCCATACTGAAGCACAGCTAGGTTTTCTTAGTCTAAGGAAATGTTTAGCCTTTCTTTGTTCCTTTCTGACACTAGCTTTGCTTGGACAGTAACTGAGCTGCCATGAGATAATCTAGCAACCAGTACTGAAAATTATCTAAATACATGAGGGTCCATCCTCATTGCTGAGCTAACTAAATATAGAATCACCTAGGAGACCTCTCTCCGAGTATGTCTGTGAAGAATCTTCTAAAGAGGTTTATCTGGGAAGGGAAGATATGGGTAGCACCAACCCATGGGCCATGGAAATGCATGGAGGGGGGGCGGGGAGCGCTCTGCCTTCCTCTCTGCTTCTTGACTGTGAGTGCAGTACAATGAGCTTCTGCACACTCGCACCACCATGATTTCCCATCATAATGGACTACACACTCTCTTAAATCATGAATCAATCAATCTTTCTTAAGTCGCTTTCTCAGCTGTTTTGTCTTCTGTCATAGCAACAAGAAAAATACCTACCACATCCCTCCTACCTTTACTACAGACCCATCTCCCAATTCACAGAGAGTTAACACCAACATCCTCAGTTCCCTTATGAACACCATGTCTAAGTACCCTAGGTAAAATCACCTAGTATTTGCATATGAACTATTCTCATCCTTTTGTATGCTTTAAATAATATCTAAATTAATATCTAACCCAACGCAAATGTCATATGAAAATTGTTACATTACTTGCTTAGGAAACAATGACAAGAAAGGGAGTCTTTATGTGTTCTGTCCACACATGATTTTAAAAATATTTCCCATCTAGTTCATTCAAAACTCATGGACATGGAAGGACAGCTATGGTTACCCCTCCACCTCTTGATCATCCACATATTTACTCATGGTTGTAACAAAAATGCTTCCCCAGGGAGCCCCCCTCTGGAGAAATCAGTAATGGAGTTTCTCAAAACCCTAAAGATGTAATTACTGTATGAACCAGCGAAGCAACCCCTGGACATACCCCTAAAGGTCTATATAACCTGCCGCAGAAATATGTGCACAGCTCCATTTAGTACTGCTCTGTTAATAACAGCCTAGAAATGGAAACAGCCTAGATGTCCATCAACTAATGAGCAGATAATGAAAATGTAAGACATTTACACATTGGAATTTTATTCAGCCATAAAGAAAAGTAAAGTTATGAAATTTATAGGTAAGTGGGTGGAACTGAAAAAAGTATTTAGTGTAATGGTTAATACTGATCCCAGTGACTTGACAGGATCTACAGAGACTTTGAAGACCAATCTCTGTGTCAAATACCTAATAAAACAGTCTAAGAGAAAAGGAAAGATTTATTATTATCATTGCTACTATTTTCATTACTGTTGGTAGATGTCAGAAGTCAACGTTTAGATTGCTCTCCCCTCTCACCTTGAAGTTGTTCCAAAGAATGAACCGAGGTTACCAGGCTTGTGGGACAGGTGTCTTTACCCACTGAGCCATCTGTCTGGGTCCCAGGAATGCTTATTTTGGTTCACAGTTGCCGAATATTGGAGTCCGTGATGACAGTAAACTGAGCATCATGGAACCGCTCCATCCACAGTGACAGAAACGTGAAGCAGCCATGGTTCCCACTGTGATAGACGAATAAAGCAAGACCAGGCTATCTATACTCACCAAAGCTCACCTTTAGTGACCTGTGGGCCCTACCTCCTAAAGTCTGCAGTGCCCCACCCCGCAAAAGAGCCACCAGCTCAGAACAAGTGCTCAAGATCGGAGCCAGTATGAACCAGTATGAGCCAGTGTAAGCCAGACAGTTAAGATTTAAGCCCTACCACTTTCTTTCACCCATCTTTTACCATCCTTCCCTTCTCCTGTGCCCAACTCTGCTTCAATGCCCTGGGGGGCCTGGGGGAGGCAAACTTTCACTTGCAGAGAAACTATACTAAAAATAAACCCGAGTCCTTTGCAATGCCGTCCTACCTCCCTGACTCACGTTGTGCTTCCTATCTCGCCCCCATGTTACTTCCTCGCCTGCTGCTCAGCTTAAAATTTCCCAATGCTCCAAGTTCGTCCCTGTCCGTTTCCACATTGATTTCTGCCTGCTTTCCTTAAGGGGCCTTATGGGTTGGCAACCCCAACTAACCAAGCAATGGTGGCGCGTGCCTGTAATCCCAGCATTTGGGAGGCAGAGGCAGGCAGATTTCTGAGTTCGAGACCAGCCTGGTCTACAAAGTGAGTTCCAGGATAGCCAGGGCTATACAGAGAAACCCCATCTCGGGGAAAAAAAAATGTTACTTTATTGCTTCCTTTTTTTTTCCCGAAACTGTGGTCACTATTTGGTATTTAAACCACTTTGTTGGCTGACCATCTCCATAAGAAATACATTTTCTCAAAGGCAAGAATTCTGTTTTGACCCCGCTGTTCTCCAAGCCCGCAGGTCCAAGACTGGCATACAACAAAAGTTTCCTCAATCCTCTTTCCCATCCAAAAACAATGTACAGTCTGTTTCCATAGCCTGTCAAAGAGCAATAACAAAAAATAAAAGGAAATTTATAGATTTTTGGGTAAAAATTAGGTTTGCAAAGAACCAGTAATCCCTGAAAAACTGCCGAGAACCCTTCTTCAGAGTTTTTATGTGCCTCTTATCCCTTTTTAATTAAAAGTGTTGTTCCTCAAAGACTTCTACTCAAAATCAGCGTGATTTAATTTAATTTCTTTCTGTCTTCTTTTGTTTAATCTCTGGCCTGATACCCTTGTGATCATAAACTATTTCAAATGCACCTTATTTTAATTATGAGTCATGTTTCAGCTGGGTACCTAATTATTAGTACAATCACCATTTCTATGTGGAAATATTCCTGATAAGGTCCAAAAATCCAGCTTGAAAACATAGATTTTTAATATTAATCTTTCTGCAAATTGGGAACACTATTTAGATGGCTTTTAAAATCTTAAGAATTCCAATTTAATTTTGCTATTCCTTCTATTTTGAGGAACAAAAATAAAATGCCCACAGCAAACATAACAAGGAGAGATAGTCATAGCCCAATTAAGCTGTTTGTTCTGCATGCAACTGGTTTAGATACACTGCTAACTGCTGTACATCTGGACAGGCATATTGATGGAAGTAAGCTATTCCTGTTCAGGGCTCAGACAAAATGGCAAGATGCCTCAGATTTCTACAGGGAGGAACTGTGAGGCCATGTCATATACAGCTTGCCCTATCGGAGATTACATACAGTTTGTCCAGCAGACATAATGCACAGCCAGATGGAGGTAGGTAAATGATGCTTGCCAGTTAAATGATGGCTCTCATCTATGTGGCCAGTACTTTTCCTGTTAATATGAACAGGTGATGTCACTCACTCGATAGAGAGAACCACGGTCCCCTTGCTGACTTGTTCCCACACCAGCTCTCATTAGCACAGTTCTCTGAAGCCTGCAGGGTCCTAACCTGTGATGACTTGGTTTGGAAAGCAGATGATCTGCTGTACAGCCCACACTAAGGAGTCCTCAGTCCACTTCAGGACCACCTACTGTTCACCTCCATCACCAGGAAAGGACCAAATTTCAGGATTCATCTCACTCTGCCAACAGCAAAAGACCCAGGGAAGCCATACTAGAGGTCTTGTGTGGTGATGCTCTAGCAAACTTCAGAAGTGAAGTACCCACCCTCTTGGCAGTCCTGGACATTAGACGGGACAGGGAGGGGGCGTGTCCTGAAGGACAAGTACAAGGTGAACAGTCAGTCAAAGAAGGTAAAGGAAATACGTGCAAATGAAAAACATTCAAAGCCAGAGAAGAAGTACACTCAAATCATGTAAGGTAAGTCAGTGTAGAGACAGACTGGACACGTGGTCAGAGAACAAACTTCAGAGCATCACTAGCTCTGCGGCCTCATAAGAAAAGACAGTATCAGCGTGTGCTAAAGAAAGCTCCCTCTGGCTTCAGTGCACAGAGTGTGGATGGTAGCGCTACAGTAACAGTAGCTAATCCTGTCCGTTTTAAGCCATGGATATATTTATCCCTCACGATGGCCTTGTGAGGTGGGCATGAGTGTCCTCCCATTATAGAAAGAGGC
Organism: Tokudaia tokunoshimensis; assembly: GCA_036184795.1. Classification (NCBI taxonomy): domain Eukaryota; kingdom Metazoa; phylum Chordata; class Mammalia; order Rodentia; family Muridae; genus Tokudaia; species Tokudaia tokunoshimensis. The sequence continues at coordinate 29,621,566 of BTHU01000013.1, read as the reverse complement.
TGGGGCTGAAAGAGGTTTGGCAGCCCTCTCAACATCCATCTGTGGTTTGAGGACTCTAGAACCCAGGCTGTTGCAGTAATCCTGGTAAGGACAATGGCGACTTCTTCAGTAGAAGCACCAAGAATTATAGGAAGCAGGATAGTATTGCCTCCCCCAAATATGTACACCTCTCAATCCCTGAAAATGTCATTGTGTTAGGGCTTGTCACAAAGAGAGACTAAGGTTGTAAATAAAACCCTTCAAATCACTTCAAAATATGGAGATTAACCTGGCCTATCGGGGTGGACCCATGACATCACTTAAGTCCCTAAAAATGGAAAAAGGAAAGAAAGTAGATGAGACAGAGAAATAAATGTGACAGTATAACAGAGGCAGGGAGTGAGCGGCAACACAGCTGGCTTTGAAGATGGGAACAGGGGAACCAGCTAGGGACTGTAGAAACAGCCTTTGGAAGTTGTAAAAGGCAACGAAAGAAATTCTTAGCATCTCCAAAAAGAAAGACAACCTGGTACCTTAAACTGGCCCCAGTGGGATGCATGTGAGACTTCTCCCTGCAGATCTGAGGACTAGCACATTTACTATATTTTTTCTAATTTAATTTTATTTTTTAGTTATTCACTTTACATTCCTCTCTCTGCCCGCCTCTTGGTCACCCCCTTCCGCAATCCTTCCCCCATCACTTTTTCCTCTGAGGAGGTGGAGCCCTCCTGGGTTATCTCCCCCACCCTGGTGCTTCTCCTCCCACTGAAGCCAGACAAGGCAGCCCAGCTAGTAGAACACATCCCACATACAGACAACAGCTTTTGGGATCGACCCCGTTCTAGTTGTTCACGACCCACATGAAGACCAAGCTGCTATACGTGTGGTGTGAGGCCAAGGTCCAGCCCATGTATGTTCTTTGGTTGGTGGTTCAGACTCTGAGAGTCCCGGTTCGTTGACTCTGTTGGTCTTCCTGTGGAGTTCCTATCCCCATAGAGGCCACAATCCTTCCTTCTATTCTTCCACAAGAGTCCCCAAGCTCCATCCACTGTTTGGCTGTGGGTATCTGTATCTGTTTGAGTCCGCTGCTGGGTGGAGCCTCTCAGAGGACAACACGCTCCTGTCTGCAAGCATAACAGAGTATCAGTAATAGTGTCAGGGACTGGTGCTTGCCCATGGGATGGGTCTCAAGTTGGGCCAGTTATTGGTTGGCCATTCTGCTCATCCTCCGCACCTGCATTTCTTGTAAGTTGCCAGGTTGGTGGTTACAGCAGCAGCAGAAAATTCCTTAGGAATGGAAAAGATACCACAGATCAAAACACCACTGAAGGGAAGTTCCCAGAATTCAGAGATTCAGAAGATAACTAGTGTCTCACTTGTTAGAAGTTTTAGGGTAGTATAGAGGCAACAGAAAGGAATGGTAAAGACAAACACTGGAGGTGACCTGAGAGCACTCACTGGGTCCCCTGGGTTCTCCTGGTGCAGAGCCTGTCCCTGGGTTCTCCTGGTGCAGAGCCTGTCCCTGGGTTCTCCTGGTGTAGAGCCTGTCCCTGGGTTCTCCTGCTGCAGAGCCTGTCCCTGGGTTCTCCTGGTGTAGAGCCTGTCCCTGGGTTCTCCTGGTGCAGAGCCTGTCCCTGGGTTCTCCTGGTGCAGAGCCTGTCCCTGGGTTCTCCTGGTGCAGACCCTGACCCTGGGTTCTCCTGGTGCAGACCTTGACCCTGGGTTCTCCTGGTATAGAGCCTGTCCCTGGGTTCTCCTGGTGCAGAGCCTGTCCCTGGGTTCTCCTGGTGTAGAGCCTGTCCCTGGGTTCTCCTGGTGTAGAGCCTGTCCCTGGGTTCTCCTGGTGCAGACCCTGACCCTGGGTTCTCCTGGTGTAGAGCCTGTCCCTGGGTTCTCCTGGTGTAGAGCCTGTCCCTGGGTTCTCCTGGTGCAGACCCTGACCCTGGGTTCTCCTGGTGTAGAGCCTGTCCCTGGGTTATCCTGGTGTAGAGCCTGTCCCTGGGTTCTCCTGGTGCAGACCCTGACCCTGGGTTCTCCTGGTGTAGAGCCTGTCCCTGGGTTCTCCTGGTGTAGAGCCTGTCCCTGCATTCTCCTGGTGCAGAGCCTGTCCTTGGGTTCTCCTCGTGTAGAGCCTGTCCCTGGGTTCTCCTGGTGCAGAGCCTGTCCCTGGGTTCTCCTGGTGTAGAGCCTGTCCCTGGGTTCTCCTCGTGTAGAGCCTGTCCCTGGGTTCTCCTGGTGTAGAGCCTGTCCCTGGGTTCTCCTGGTGTAGAGCCTGTCCCTGGGTTCTCCTGGTGTAGAGCCTGTCCCTTTGACCCATACTTTTCTGTCATCTGACTTCTTGCCTCCAGCTTTACTGTTTGCATCAACCACACCACTGGAGATCCTGTGTTCTTTTTTAATACATAAAAAAATGTATTTGTTTATCACATACTCTCTATACGTAAAGCCTACTTAGGAACACCACTCTATTTGCTTCCTACACTTATCATATCATAGAGAAATAACAGGTTTCCTTATGGCATTGTCATACACACTTAGTTTTGGTTGACTCTCCAACCCCTCCCCACTATGTCCCTCTCCCCATCCCCACTACACCCACCCTCCCCCCAGTATGTCCCTTCTGCTTTCACATGGCTTATGCTCCTTTGCCCACCCCACTTTCTCTCTCAAAGCCCTTAAGACCTCCCAGTCCTGTTCACCTCTCTTTTTTCCCATCCCATGATTACCTGAGGCAGAGCTTCTGTAGACAGAAAAGGTAGGCTGTGACCCCTGCTGCTTCTACCCACCTCCTGGGACATGGTCAGTCTTCCTCTCTGTGCACTCCTACATGGGCTATTACCTGCTCAGGTAAGGACATTGCTCAAGGGATTTGCATTCCTGGAGAATCACATCCTAACAGTGAAGTGTGACATCCTGGGACTTCTTTCCTTATCTACCTAGGGAGGAAGAAGAGGGGGAAGATACTTCTGTGTTTATGAACTTAGAAAGAAATTCCCTGCCACACCTCTGTACTGGCTGGTTTTGTGTCAACTTGACACAAGCTGGAGTTATCACAGAGAAAGGAGCCTCCCTTGAGGAAAGGCCTCCATGAGATCCAGCTGTAAGGCATTTTCTCAATTAGTGATCAAGCGGGGAGAGCCCATTGTGAGTGGTGCCATCCCTGGGCTGGTAGTCCTGGGTTCTATAAAAAAGCAAGCTGAGCAAGCCAGGGAAAGAAAGCCAGTAAGGAACATCCCTCTATGGCTTCTGCATCCACTCCTGCCTCCAAGTTCCTACCCTGTGTGAATTCCTGTCCTGACTTCCTTTGGTAATGAACAGCAATGTGGAAGTGTAAGCTGAATAAACCCTTTCTTCCCCAACTTGTTTCTTGGCCATGATGTTTTGTGCAGGAGTACAAACCCTGACTAAAACAATCTCTCTCAGTTTTTCTACCTTTTGACTTTGCAAGCAGCAAAACATGCAGCTGAACAGCTCTGAGCTGGTCTCAGATGGACTGAGTGGGAAAGTACAGGCATCATGGAAGCCACTGAGAGGACCCTGATAGGAGTTTTAACTTATCCTGTCAAAGGAAAAGACATATGGAGGAGCTATTGGGTTTCTCACGTTTAAATTTGATTTATAACAAAAAATAAATAAAATTTCTCAGTTAATGAGAATAGACAATAGATTTTAAAGTCATAAATATATTATGAATGGGTTACTGTCTATTCCTTTCATTTGGCTCTGTTTTCTGTGTTCAGAATGACCTTACTGATCTGTGCGCTAGGACAGTGGCAAGGGCCCTGATCACTTAGGACTCACTATCTAGTTGGGAAAACAAAACACACAGCCTGGGGCACAGGATAGCAGCCACAGTTGTGTTTGTTTCAAAGTTCCGGTCTTTGATTTCACCTGGAGTTAAATTCCTAAGGGCATTGGAGCAAATAAGCTGGCAAAACTCCAGAGATGGGGGGGTTGAAGGAACCGGCAGCCAGCCATGGAAGGATGGGGGGAGGGGGCGTGGCTTAGGTGAGCGGAGAGTGGGTTTGTGGGTTCAGCCAGACTGTGAGGATGGACTTGAAAATGAAAGAGTTATCCTAAACATAAGCAAAACCAGACACACAGAATATTCCTGCTGACTGATGTGGAGGGGAACATCAATAGACCTATTTGGCCAAAGTGAATATTAACAGCGAGGGTGCCCTCACTGCTAAGAGCAGCTCTGCTGGGGGCATCAGAAATCACACAAAACCACCCTCACCACTCTCAAGTCAAGCATCAATTTTCTCTGAAGCTTTGGGAAGTCAAATCTTTTAACTAGTTTTGCATAGTATTTTTGCAGAAATGCGTACATTAGTTAGTACAGCCAATACTTTATGTTTTGAGGAAACACTACACTCCCTAGAGAAGCCAAAACATAATGAATTCCTCTGAAGGAATTTTGATACTTTATTACTATTTGAGGAGTAATTTATCCTCTATAGTTTTCAACTCGTGTTCCTTGAAAATCATCAGCAATCTGCCAGCATTTTATGGTCTGGAAAACTATTTATTTTGCTAGGATTGAAGAAGTAGCTCAACGGTTAAGAACACTTGCTGATCTTCTAGAGGACCAGAGTTCAGTTCCCAGCACCATGTCAGGTAGCTCACAGCCACCTTTAACTCCAATTCCAGGGGATCAGGTGCCCTCTTCTGGCCTCTGTGCACAACTGCACACGTGTGTCATATACCCACTCAGAAACACACACAAACACATTAATAAAAATACGTCCTTTAAAATTATTCTGCTGGCACTCATGACTACAATCCCAGTATTATTAATTATATAATAAGTTAAATGAGTTTCTTTCTAGCCAGGGCTTCTGAATGAGACCCTCTCTCAAGAGACCAAAAATAATTAAAAAATTGATTTATTTTTTAAATTTTAATAAAAACTAATTTAGAGACAACAGAGCTCGGATGTTTTATTTTGCATTGTTTTGGTTTTTTTGCTCTTGTACTTCCAATCACAAAGTACAAGTTGCCTAAGAACACTCCACTGACTTTGACTGCTGCTGTGCTAGGCATTGTTTTAGGGGCCAAGGATGAAGACGTGAAGGAGACACAAGCTGCTCTGGAGAAAGCACAATTTCATAAAGTATCCATTCCCTGCACATTGCCAAGGCCAGTTCTTGGCTCTGGGGGAGAATCTGGCAGCAATTATACCAGGAAATAAACCTAATGGAACCCAAACAAGACAGGTGCTCGGAACACTTTCCTGCACAGAAGCAAGTCTTCATGAGAATAAGATATGAGGTGGCTTCTCTCTGAAACTGCAGGACCATGGGCTCTCAGACTTCTCTGTAGTATGCAGTAACCTCACACACAAATTCTGCAGAATAGATGTATGGAGTTCATAGCCAACATCTGGAATATAATACATATCATATGGAATAGAATATGTAACATAGATGTGAGATATAGATATAAAACTTAATCACTGTAATTCAGTAGTTCCCTTAGCCTAGGCCCAGTTAATTCTGCTGTGAGTTACCTCTAGCAAGACCCATCTCTGCTCAGTTATGTTATGTTTTGTTTGTTTGTTTTTTGCTTTTCTCTGCTCAGTTTTTACTTGCCTTATTCTTCTTCACCTGCCTCATTCATCCCTTTAATTTATTCCCATGGGCCTGTACCAGAGCTAGTTCTTGAAGGTGTGAGGTAGTCAGTGTCTGTCTGCTTGGCTGTAGTTGATGCTGCCTTCTCCACAGATACCTGAATCCTTACTAAGTTACATCTCAGGTTCTGTCCAGAAGTCTTTCTGTACCAGTTAAATACTTTCCTGTCATTCTGCCAAAGCAATTTTACCTAAGAGCATATCCTCACCAAATCTTATTCATCTCCTTAGTCTGCCTTCTGGGTTTAAAGCTTATACCCCCACCACACCACCACCCCTTTATATCTTGGCCACTTGGATGAAGTAAATAGGGTTCCTGGAACAGATGCAAACACTAACACTAACTGCAAAAACAGAAGTAGAACTAGAGAGCACCAGTCCAAACAGAGAAACACTAGAGGAAAGAAAACAGAGTGAACTCTAAATCCATGGGTCTTCACAATTGCCCGAAAAGTGTATGAAACCTTGTGAGTTGGGTCAGAAATCTCGACCACATGTATCTGTGGAAGCTTCAAAACTACCAGCCTAGATGCAAAGAAATTTCGCCCGCTTCATGGGAGAAGTTGTTCACACAGCTGCCCAAGACCATCCACCACCCCTGAATCCAGAGGATCCCTGGTCCAGCCCCACTGTAGATTCCTTGACTCAAATGTCAACTCACTATGAGTAAGAAGGGTCCACCCTCATTACTCCTTGCATTCCCTGTCTTCTTCCCCCACTTACTTTTCTAATAGCTCTCAGGCCAATTAACTAGCCGAGTTTCTACAAGCAGACTAACTCCAAGATGGCAAAATCACGTTTAATGATCTGTTTTCCCCAGCAACCAGAGCCATTCTGGGCATGCTGTGGCCTGAGACATGCAGACAGGTCACCGGAAGCTGCTATTCCATCACTCACAGCTCCACATGCCCACCTTACAAGGACTCGGGTGGACCCTTAGCCTTCTCAACAAGCCCTTCCCCAGTCCCCATCTCTATCTACTTCAGTATATCAGCACATTTCAGTCAATGGGGACTGTGGGTGGATGGAGATTGGCTCTTTATATAGCTGTAGCAACATGATTCAGCCCCCAGCTATGCACCACCCTTAGTTACTTTCCAGTTCTTGTGGCCACCTCTGTCCATTCTCCTTCTTGAACACCAGAACAGTACGTGGTCAAGAGTTCTGACACTGAAGAGACATGGGTTCAATTCCCAGCTCCTCAACTTACATCAGAATGAAATTGCCATGACCTGGTCAATTTTACAGAGCTTCTGTAAGATTACATACATTAATATATACAGAATGCATGAGAGCGAGGCTCTGTAACACTCCCATGTGGACAATGGCCACCTTGCATGCCTCATTTTCTCTTACTATCAACGCACATACAGTTGCCAGGGGGGTTACTGCTGACTGACTCCTCCAACGTGGTTGAATCCTCATACAGATGTGTTCTGTTTTTAATGCCTGCCCCAAAACATTGATGCACACCCTCCTTACAGCTGATATTTAGGATCACAATTGAGAACATCACCCCTTTCCCCTCCTTGGGCTGCCTGTTGTTTTTAAATAACCAAGAACCCCACCCCATGCTGTTCCAGTTGCTATGGGCAACATGGTCACAGAGATGAGTCAGCAGCTCACCTGCAGCCTGATGCTCAGAACTGGCCTGGGCCCACAATGCTTGGCATGTCTTAAAGTGCCCACATCTGTGCCCAGGGACCCTCAGCAGCATCCACCTGAGGTGCTACAGCTGTCACGAGCACACACTTCTTTGCAGCTCGGAGCATTTGCAGCCTGATTCCTGCTGAGTGTGTTTTACTTAGCAGTCTGTATGCTTTTGGTCATGTCTGCTCCCCAAAGCCTTCAGTGCAGGAATCAGAGTACATTCCTGCCAAATACAATCCTCAACAGGATACCCCGGATGCTGTATGAATACCAGGGCAAAGCAAACGCAATGTTCTGTTCTTCGGCCTAAAAATCATCCCTTTCACATGACTGTGTCTAGGCAATCCTGAAGACGTAGGGTGGGAGCCAGCAAGATGCCCTGGCCGGTAAAGGAGCTTCCCTGGAAACCACATGGTAGGAGGAAAGAACGGACTCCCACAAGCTGTCTTCTCTCTACTAAAAAAAAAATAACAGAAGTGCAGTGGGAAAAGTGGCAACCTGGGAGCTGTATTTGCTTATTTGAGCTGAAAGGAAAACAGACTCTGACAGTTGTTCTTAGTAGACAATGAACTTGATAGTGGACTATGTTGACTTCCATGTCCTCCTCAACATCTGGCCATATACAGCAGGTGCTCTTGACAGGTGATGACTGCTGATAACAGTGAGGGCCACATCTTTTAGCTAGTGGTGCAAAGTTATACACCATACACACACACTATCACCACCACCACCACCATCTCTACCTCCATTATCACTATCAACACCATCACCACGGCTACCACCATCACCACCACCATCTCTACCACTATTATCACTGTCAACACCATCAACACCACAATCAATACCACCATTACCATGACCACTGTCGCCACTACCACCACCACCCCTAATTCCTTCATCACTACCACCCGTGAGCCATACCCCCTTTCCACTCTACCAAAGACTTCCAGTGCTTCCAGGAGCAAAAGACAAGTTCACTCTGTCTCCACTAGAACTTAGTTGACTGAACTTGCCTTCAAAGCCAAAAGATATGAACTTCAGTGGGAGACCGCCAGGGCTGGCTCACCAGCTATATGAAGAGCACACACACACACACACACACACACACACACACATATTGCTGCACAATGAGCATCAGTCTCGGCTCCCATGGTTTCCTCAGTGGGCTGGGTCACCGAGAGCACCAACACTGACTGTGGGACTAGAAGTGCAGAACTCCCATGACTGCCTCTGCCTGCCTTATACAATTTTCTCTTCCAAGCAACTCAATCTTGATAATCCCTTGTGTGTGCACACTCTTTCTCTCATATACACACACTAGTAATTAATCACAATCAACTGTGGACCATTGATAAGTGATCCACCTGAAGCCAAGTGACCTTACCAGCTCCATCTTTTCTATTTCAGTAGACACTTCCCTTCACTGTGGAATTTTTTGGCGTTAATCATGGGGCAGAGGGCATCTCTTAATTTGTCCTGAAAGTGAACCTAATATAAGGTGTTTCCCATATCCAACGTCTCTCAAATAAAGGCCCATTCTTCTGGGCAAGAAGGGTCTTCCAGGTTCCTACCTTCCTTACATCCCCCAACCAGGGGACATCGTCTCACTCAACCTGGCACATAAAACCCCAAGTCCCTCACCTTTCTATATGGCCCATGAGAAGTATATTTTTTTGTGCGTTTTTGTTCTGTGTATGGTATGTACATCTATGTATGTGTGTTTTTATGTACGCCCAGGTATGTGTGTGCATGTGTGTGTGCATGTGCGTGTGTGTGTGTGCGTGTGTGTGTGCATGTGTGTGTGTGTGTGCGTGTGTGTGTGTGTGTGTGTGTGTGTGTGTGTGTAGGCCATACTTTCTACCTTCTACACTGAGGCAAGGTTTCACACTTGAAGCCAGAACCCAACAATTCAATTAGTTTAGTTAGCCTTCTTGCTCCAGGGATGCCCTGTCTCTGCCTACCAAGCATCACTGAGATAGGAAGGCCTCCACACTCACCCAGTGTTTACATGGGTGCTAAGCATCCAAATTCCTCCAGTTCTTATCTTTACTCAGCAAGGACCTTACTTCTGAGCCAGTTCCCAGCTCCCTGTGGCAGTAGACTTACCATACTGAAAGGCCGAGTGGCTCTCCTCTGTCATAGCCTAAAGCCCAGAAAGATACAGAAGGTATCTTTAGCTGAAGACTAGTTACCCTTTAGAAACACAGTCATCATGCTAAGGTCATAGGAAGGGGACCATGCCTATCCAACCTCATCAGTACAGGAGCCCAAGTCCAGGTAGAGCCTCTGGGTGTGCTAGGATGCTGACATCTGGCCAACAGTTATGAGCAGTGAATTTTTGCCCTGTTCTCCTTGAGTAACTAAAGGCTGCTAAGCCCTTAGAGTGCTTGCATCCATCCCCTGCTCAGGCTGAAGGTAGGCAAGCTGCAGGCAGCCATCTGTTCCAGGAGATGGAGCGCCACCTGCTGTCTCTGAACCCTCTCTGCCTAAAGCAGATAAGATAGATAGATAGATAGATAGATAGATAGATAGATAGATAGATAGATAGATAGATGCATAGATACATACATAGATAGATAGATGCATAGATAGATAGATAGATAGATAGATAGATAGATAGATAGATAGATAGATAGATAGATAGATAGATGCATAGATAGATAGATAGATAGATAGATAGATAGATAGATAGATACATACATAGATACATACATAGATACATACATAGATACATACATAGATACATAGATAAATAGATGATAGATAGAATCAACTCTTACTACTTGAAAGTTTTAATCTCTTACTTGTTTCCTTTTTTTTTTCTTTCTATCTTTCTTTATTTTGAGAAAAAGCCCAATGAACTACTGGATAATCTTCAAACTCAGGATCCTGCCTCCATTTCCTGCTGGCTATGGTAACAGGCATACCTATGACACCCAGATAAGGGCTTTGTTTCCAATCACTTCTCTTAAACAGGTGAGATGTAGAGTAAATGGTTTTGCAGCCAACACGGGTCCCTGCTGTTTCTGGGTGGTTATTTCTTGAAACAAAAGAAAGCAGATCCAGCTGTGGTCTCTACTTGTCTGTGCTGCTTTCCCGCCACTGATGAAGGAGCTTGAGAGCAGAGGTGCGGCTGCGTAGTTTTGAACAGGAAACACATACACATAATGCCATGACTTCTACCAGAGGAGGTGTCACACACAGCCTGCAGAGCCTCAAGGGACCATGGTGTCTCACATTCAGTGTCTGTAAGGTGGGAATAATAAGAAGAGTTTACCTATAGGAAAATCCTCATGTCATTGAGGATTAAATGAGACAATTGCATGCTTCAGTTTTACTTGTCATAAGGAGGCTATCTGTCACCACAACAGCCTTTCTTTCTAGAAGCTTCCCCTCTACCAAAGATCCGTGCTCCTCGCTTGGTGCTCAGTGTTGTAACAAAGCCCAGATCTACTGTGAATGGTGATTTAATTAGTTAGGAAAAATGATTTCATAAAGCAAGCTGTTGATGGCAAGAGAAGAGAACAGAAAGGGGAAAAAAAACCCTCAAGGAAATCGACAGGTGCTCGGCTAAAATACAGGAGTAATGATTTGGAGAAGGAGCCAGGGACTGAGTGCCAGTGGGGTGGAGGGTGGGGGTTTCCTTTCAAAGCCTGGGAGGCAAGGGAAAGTCTACAAATCTCATTATTCCATTTCAGTAGAAAATGGTCATGAGGCAGAACACGGCTTTTGTATACTTCTCATGGGTCTTATCCATGCAGCTTTGCCCATGGACATTGGACCAATTTCCTCTTTGAAGAAGGAAGACAGAGCTACTGTCCTGGCAGGGTACCAGCTCCAACCCACCCTCCCGGGCTCTTTGCAAGCTCCGCATGCCAAAGAACACTTGCCCTGTGTACTTTTCCAACTTGCACAAAGGGCAAGTGGTTGAGACTTTCTGTGCAGGTCCTAAGTTGGCAATGTGAAGGTGACGGCTCTCCCCAAGCACTGAGGGCAGAAAGAGGCCATGAGAGAAGGCACATTTGCCATGGAATGCATGCGTCCCTTCACGGTTCATCTTATTATCTTCTGCTGATGAGCAAGAAAAGGCAACTAGTCTCAGTGGGCATAGGTTGTCACAAACACTTGACAGGGAGGAGGATTTAGGAGGATGTTTCATTATTCACTCTCATGCCCAGGCCACCCTGTATACTAGGGCACTGAAACTTTCTTTGCTAGGCATCAAGGACATCTGTTAGCTAGACAGCTGGCAGTGAGCAGGGGGTTTAGCAGGTGAGCCATCTGGACACACTCAGAAGGGGTGAGTCTATTTTCCAATATACTGCATGGCTTTGGTACCCACTCACACCCTAAATAAGCAAAGAAAGTCACTAGGCAGAAAGCTGATGCCAACTAGGAAAACAACTTGTATGAACCTGGCAATGAAGCTTGCAGGTATTTTTAAGGGGGACCCTCAGCTCCCACAGCTCAGTCTATGATGATATTGCCCTCAGTTTTGCCAGAATCACACAATGGTGAAATGACTTCATAACAAAGCACAAGCAGACACTGACATTCTTCACCATGAGATGGAGATGAAGATGTGAGACTACTTTGAAAATAGACCTTATAAGGAACCACATCTTTATTTCTGCCTTTTGATTGTTTTAACTAAGCTGCAACCCCCTTGGGCTACTGTTTCAAAGTGTTAGTGCTGCTTTCCGTGGCTTCGTTTTCTACACGACAAAGTGAGATGAATGCTGGGCCCATCTGTAGCAGTCAATGTCCGCAGTAACACTCAGATCACAGTTGGATTTCTTCACAAAGCAGTCATTTGCTGCCTGTTGAGCTTAATCCTGAGCCCAAATGTTCTTGGTTCCCAAAATATGGGTAGATTCCTCCATTGCATAAGGTTTTTGATAAAATTAGAGAAACTTTAGCTATACTGAATCTAAAGAGGTCAGCTCAGAAACTTTGAAAAATTCCACCAGACCCCTCCCCTCCTGAGAAAGAAAGGTCATAAAGAACATTGGCATTCCTCCCCTCCGGAAGGGAGGGGCTAATTACAGGGAGGAGGGACCGACTACCAGCCACCTGTGGGTAGGGGAGGCCCAGAGCTCATAGACATATTCCGTGACCATTGGCCACCTACCTCATTCCCTAAAGACCAATCAGTTTAAAAGTCACACTGTTCTGCCAATCACATTGAACCTAATGGCTGCTACCTTGAGAATTGTATAAAGGCTCGCTGGACAGGCTGCGTGTGGTCGTTCTCTTCCCATGTGCAGGACAACCCCAACATGTTGGAACAATAAATTCCTCTTGCATTTTGCATCAATTCCCAACTCTACGTTGTTCACTCAGGGGGTATCCAGTAAGCTAAGGCTCGCTAGAGTTTTACAAATCTATTTCTGTATAGAGGAGATACAATCAGTTCCCAGCCATTCCTGAGCAACTCAAATCTGGTGCCTGTACATACACCAGGGTAAAACTTTGAAACAAGAGTCAAGCTAGAAAAGCACCTATGCCAGTTCTGATTCTTTCTAAATGGGACAGCCAATGGGAAAAAAAAAAACACTCAATCTTCATAGCTAGCTAGCTAGGTAGATAGATAGATAGATAGATAGATAGATAGATAGATAGATAGATAGATAGATGATTTATAGAAAGATGTGATATCTAAAGATATAGATATTAAGCACAGCACACCTGAAGTATTCATGGGCTTCCTGTATACTCCTCTTGAAACTCTGCCCCTTCCCCCAACTAGTACAAAGTTACAGCTAGAAGTAGTTCGGGATCACCTATTTAAAACTCCTTCCCCAGTATCTCCATTTCACACAAGGATAACTGGGCTAGGCTAGTCGCCTATTAAGCTAGAACTCAGAGTTTCCAAGCTGAGTTCCACACTCACTCACGTCAAGCAGCCAATAGAGCTCTCAGGTAGGATAGTCCAGGAAGTGCATTGTATGACTGGTTGGCATGCAGGAAGAGTCTGGGGGTGCTCTCAAGAATAATTAAGGGAGCAACAGAAGCAAGACTGGGGAAAGAGAGTGGTTAAAGCTTACAGGAAGCTCAGGGCCTGGAATGTCCTGCAATGCTGTCCTGAATCCAGCCCAATGAGCAGACAAATGGTATTCCATACCATTCAGTCATTGGATATGGGTGTCCCTTTGAGGAAAGTCAGGCTTCCTCAGATGAGAGTAGATAAAGGAGATTCTCAGGTCATTAGTAGCCAAATACTCTCAGCATCTAGAAGACAAATACTTTAGCGCTGCATGAGAAATCTGAGTAATATTCAAAATCCAGCACAGCGTATCATCACTGGCTTCATACTATAAGTTGCCCTTCCTCTGTCATTCTGGCTGCTTTGTCCACCTGGGGAAACTTTCAGATTAGTGGGAGTGGGACAGACCACCATTATTGCATCTGACATGGAGGCACCAGCTGACTCTTGTTTAGATAATAGGCTCCTCTACTATCCATTTGAGATGCTTCTCATTGTTGTAAATCCCTTCTGATGGCCTATGTACCAAGTGAGGCTACACAAACCTTTATCCCTAAGAGGCCGAGTCCCTGATCGCACTGCCCCTGGCTATGGATGCCATTCTTGGCCACTCGCTTTCAACTGGGCACAAGAGAGGTCCCAGTGTTAGCCGTATGTCTTCCTGTTCCTTTATGTGATAATGACACTATCGATGCCTCTTAGGGGGCCCTTCACACCTGTCAGGATGATGGAGCTTTCCCCTTCCTATTGCTCTCCTAGTACAAAAAGCTTAGACTATAATGAGACCTTATCCACTGATGAAAGCTCTCATCTGGGAACCTGTTCTTCCGGACTCTGGAGTTTACATTGTCAGGGAATGAGGTCACATTTTCCACTGGGAAGAGTAGAGAGCAAGACCACCCTTGTTTGTACTTCTCTCTTGGATCCTGAATTCTACCTCTTGAGGCCACACGCCCCTATACCGGTTGTTTACTTACAATATATGACATGGATCCTCTCAGTCTCTGCCACTACATCCATGACTACTGTAATCCATATATCCATTGCCAGATACTGGGTGACAGAAAACAGTGACTAGGTGGTGCCATTCTGTTGGGTTGCCCAGTGCTTCTTTCAAGGTGGTTTCCTTCAGGTGGTATTAATGTGCAACACAAAGATTTTTTAAACCCTTAGATTCTGTACTGGCTGATTTTGCATGACAACTTGACACAAGCTGGAGTTATCGCAAAGAAAGGAGCCTCCCTTGAGGAAATGCCTCCATGAGACCCAGCTATAAGGCATTTTCTCAATTAGTGATCAAGGGAGGAGGGCCCATTGTGGGTGGTGCCATCCCTGGGCTGGTAGTCTTGGGTTCTATAAGAGAGCAAGATGAGCAAGCCAGGGGAAGCAAGCCAGTAAGCAGCATTCCTCCATGGCTTCTGCATCCACTCCTGCCTCCAGGCTCCTGCCTTGTGTGAGTTCCTGTCCTGACTTCCTTTGGTAATGAGCAGCAATGTGGAAGTACAAGTTGAATAAACCCTTTCCTCCCCAACTTGCTTCTTGGTCATGATGTTTTGTGCAGAAATAGAAACCCTAAGACAGATTCTCTACCATTGGCTTATCTGCATGCCTCTTCCTACACTCCTTTCTCTTACCAGGCCAACTGCTCAAACTATATGCTCCTTCTCAGGAACTCATGCATATTCCTGTTTCAACCCATCTCTACAAGAATGACTATGTCTACTGCCCAGAGCATTGCCTACTTAGAATATTTTGAAGACCCATTCATAGCGGTTCATTTGTAAGCTTGCACCTACATGCAAAGTCAGCTGCTATGGTTTCCTGCGGGCTAGGTAGAGAGGTGTTGAAGGGTGGAGCCTAATATAAGGTAATTAATTCATTAGAAGTGTTACCCTCAAGGGGAATTAAGATAGTTTCCTTGGACTTCATTGCTGGCTGTCTGCTGGCAGTTCTAGGCAAGAGGAGAGAACGTGGTCCAGCCAAGTCGGGGGCTAAAGAAGGATGATGAGTGTCGAGGCTCCAAGCTCCTGCCTCTGGAGAATAACCGCCCCAAGCGGGGAGTCTGTCAAAGCAGGAACTCGTTTTAGTGTATCAGGTTTTTTTAATATAGGGTTGAGGGAGGAGGTGGGGATTTTTGGTGGGGTGAGATGACATGGGGGCGGGGAAGGGTGACAGGAGGTATGAGGTGACTGACAGAGCCAACAAAGTTATTCCACCTCAGTGTTAGATAGGCAAAGGCGGGCTTAAGCAGGTCATGCTGAGTCACTCCAGTACGGAAGTGACCGAGACAGGCCTCAAAACTCGAGCAAAGGCTCAGGCTCCCTCACTAGGCCTCAGCATCTGGCCAAATAAGGCCCATCACTTCAGTTAGTTCTAAGAGAAAGAACAGGGGAATGCAGCCCCTCCCTGCCCTCTGGCTTCATGCCTTGCCATGATTTCTCCTGCTCACAATGCTCCTCCAACATGATGCCATCTACCATGAAGTAATATAGCCAAGGAGCACTTGCAATTCCATTTGACCTTGCAGCCTCCAGACTACAAGCCAAACAAACCTTTCCTCTATACAAAGTCTCCAGCCTAGCATATTTTGTTACAGCAATAGAAAATGAGCTAACGCAACAACCCATCTGTAATGCAAACTTGACTTTTTCTTCTTCTATAAGATGTTCATAAGGCAGTGTCCATCAAAAAAACAAAACAAAACAAACAAACAAGCAAAAAAACCTTAGCATAAATGTCTGCTGGTAGAGAGAAAACATGGTGGCATGGGGGAACCGAGCCACTTGTTCATGTGGCTTCTTTGGAATCTTTGGCCACTGTGATGCATACCCAATGCAGTTCCTGAAAGATGAGTCGGTATACATTAAACTGTGGCAACTGGGGAAATGAGTACCTTGACTTTAAGAGAAAAGTCTGTGTAGGGCCCTGTAGAACATACTGTAGCATAAAATGTTTGTCATAAACTCAGAGGATTCTAGAGAAGGCTTAACATCTCCATCTTGCAAATAATCCGAAGGAACTGGATGTTGAACAACTTCTCCAGTTAATAGATTGTCTTAAAGCAGCTTTGAACAGTCTCAGAATCTGAACAACCCAACAGAAATATGGTGTGAGCCACACATGGCATTTTAAATTATCTAGTAATACCATTGCCAACAGTAAGCAGAAATAGGTAGAATTGTTTTAAAGTCATGTCTTACTTAATATATCCAAAAATATTGTCAACTCAGTGTAATGAATATTTTACATGACATATATTCTTTCTTATCATGCTGTCTTTGAGATCTGGTATATGGGTTTCACATGTACAGCACATCTCAATAAGCTATCTGCAAGTACTCAGTAGCCATGAGCACCTGGTAGCAAAAGTCTCAAAAACAACAGCTCTAAATTCTGCTCAGTTCTCTGCTCCCTTCCCTGATATACTCCTTCCATGACAGATCCTAGAGTCTAGGAGAAAGATGCTTGGGCAATAACCTTGCCTCTGGTGGCAATCTGAGCCCTTGGCACTTCCAAAGCCTTGGCAGCCCCCGTCCTGTGCCCTTTGTGCTCCACCACCCCCACTCAGCTTCATGAGTGCTGCTGCCACTTTCTGAGAAGGTTCAGGTTGGAAAGAAAAGGAAGCCAGGCAGGGTAGACAAATGTTTAACTCCATCTCTGTGTGTACCCTGTAATTTAATGCTAAATCCAGCTCAATTCGGTTTCCGTGGCAACCAAAAGAACCAGCTTCTTCCTGGCTCAGCTCATCACTCCTTGTCAGACTCCTAAACATGCGGTGCCTACAAAACATTCAGCTTCCCAAATACCTCAGCTCTGATGTTCTAGAAACCCTAGACCCTGAGCTCAAGCCACAAATACAAAGACAAAGTATGGAGCCCCTAATCACAGAGCAGGTAGGAAAGGCAAGAGTGAGATTAGCGGAGCCTTCCTCAGAGCAGCCTTTAGAAATGAGACCGATTTCCTCTAGGCTGGGAAGACTCTCTTCAGATCATGGTTTACCCAAGTGTAGTAGCTCACACTTACAGTTCCAGTGCTCAGGAGCATAAGACAGGAAGGAGGCCTGCGAGTTCCCTGTTAGCCTGGCTGCATACTAAGAAGGTGGACTTCGGGGGCCTTAGGCTTGATGGAGTCTTTGACAACCTGCAAAGCCACTGGGTGCAGACCCTCTGCAGGAGGGCCCTGTGGCAGTCATATGCCATCCCTAGCAGTTTTTCTCCTTCCGTTTACTTCTCTTCAGCATAGAGTGTGCATGGGGCTTGAGAGGCAGGGCTTGAGAGGCAGGCTTAATTTGGTGTTAGCCTTGAACTCGATGCTTCTGGGCCTTCTTTAACTTGAGGTCTGACTTGTGGAACCATCCTGGAAAATCCTTGGGTAGGGGTCCTTCTGACAGCCCTTCCCTGTCTCTGCTAAGCTCCTGTTTCCTCAGAAGTCTCTGGAGCAGTGGCTTCAAGGCATTCACTTTTCTTTCTAACCATAATCCACAAACAAAATACAAAGGACATCATAAGCCACCACCAGACCTATGTATCTTCACAGTAAGTTCCCCCCAATGCATTCTGCATGTACATTCAATGTACTCTCTTCAGATCACAATGTAGCCCAGCATAGTAACTCTCTCTTGCAACCCCAGCACTCAGGAAATTAACACAGGAGGGTTGTGAGTTCCTGGCTAGCTTTGGCTGTGCAATAAGACCCTGTCTAAAAAGAATAATTCATTTAATTTAATTTTTTAAAAATAAACAAAAAGAACAGAACTCCACCATAAAACTCCTTGGTTCCTCTGGTGAGCTCCCATTGTCCTCAGAATAAAAGTGCTAACCTGGCAGAGAATGCAGGACTTAGAACTGGTCTCTGGTACCATAGTCTTTGCAGCCTCACCTTATACTCTGCCCTAAGACTCGCAGGCCTCTCCTACCTCAGGCTGGCTCAGTCTTCCCTGTCTGAGGTCCTCTTCCATCCTGGCATGCACAGCCCCCTCTCTTCTGTGTGATCTTACTTGCCCTTGTTCTCACCCCTGGTTTCATAAGCCAGGAAACCTGTACATGTTCCCCCTTGACCTACCCTGTCACCACGATGATTTTACATCATCTGGCATACTGACATGGGAGCCTCTTAGCTCTCCCACTGAACACTGACTGAACTTTGAAATGCAGAAGTGCTTTCTGATTTTGTTCAACTATTTATCCCAGTGTCTACCGCAGTACTTGTCAAAGAGTAAATGCCTAAAGATTGTTTGCTGCATGAATGACTAAGGAATTTCAAGTGACAACTCCTGACTAAGAAAAGTATTTTTAGGCCACTTTGTTGAAAAGACATCTAACCGTATGTAATCCTAGCTACTGGGAGGTTGAGGCAGAAAGACTACAAGTTCAAGGCCAGCTCAAATAATTTAACAAGACATTGTCTCAAAACAAACAGCTACAGCTGGGACTCAGTGGTACAGTACTTGCCCAGCTAGCTTCTGTAAAACCCTGAGTTCTCCTCTCTCTCTCTCTCTCTCTCTCTCTCTCTCTCTCTCTCTCTCTCTCTTCCTCCCTCCCTCCCTCCCCCTCCTCCCCTCCCTCCCTCCCCCCTTCCCTCCCTCCCCCCTCTCTCTTTCTCATTTCCCTCTTCCCCCCTTCCCCCGCACCCCCTTCCCCTTCCCTCCCCTTCTCTTCTCCCTTTCTCTCTCTCAGTGATGAGTCCATTCTGGCAGAACATCTCTCAGTTCTGGACTCTGCTTGCAGCCAGAGGCCTTATGAATACAGACAACAGTCTGTGCACAGTGTAGGAATGTATAAAGCCATGCATTGAAGAGAACCCGCCTTCGCCTCACCCACAGCACTGCTACATGTCAAACATCCCCTGACCTTCATTCAGGTGTCCACTCAGCTCTCTCACTCTGAGACTGGATTTTTCTTTCAAATCCCTTGACAATCAGTGGTAAAATCAACCCAGCCTCGGGCATGGTGGTCCAGAGACTAGCCAACAAGGGGGAGATTTGTATCTAAACTGCCACATACATTCTCTCTCTCTCTCTCCTATTTTCAGTGAGACATGGGTGTGGTGTGACCTCAGGACACAGGAGAGCGGAGGAGCTGGTTGGATGCTATAGTCTAAATTCAAAATACGCTCCCCAACAAGTTCATGTTACAAATTTGGTCTTCTGCTGGTTGTTTGGAGTGGTTCTGGAAGCCTATGGGGGTGAGACCAGGTTGAAAGATGTAGGTTACTGGGGTGAGTCTTTGGCATATATGACCCCTGGCCACTTCCTGTTGCTCCCTTGTTTCTTGTGAACTCTTATTCTCTGCCCCTCGCGCTCTCTACACCAAGGCAGACAAAGCCCTCTGAAACTGTGAGCTCACATTAACTCTTCCTTCTGTTAAGTTGTCATGACACAACAGCAGTGAATACGGTGGGGGGACATGTAGCCTTTGCCCCTGTTTTCCATGTGGAAAGGCTGCCTGACCATAGAAAACCGGCAGACTGGCCCAGGAGCTTTGGAATCCTGATCTGTTAACTCTCTTCTTCTGCCCTATGATGCTGGCTTGTACACACTAGTTATTAGGGACTGTGTGGGTGGGTGGGTGGGTGGGTGGGGTCGTCCTTACTCTTAAAGTTAAGCCGGAGTTCTCAGGGGACATACTCCGTTCCTGGACCATTCTGTGGAAGGGGCAGACAATTAGCAGAATGAATTTCAAAAAATACAAAATGTGACATCTATAAACAATGGAATTTTTCAGTCCTAAAGAAGGAAACCAGGTCATTTACAAGAAGGTAGGTGTAACATGATCACCATATTAAATGAGTTAAGACGGTCTCCGAAAGACAAACATCCTACACTTTCTCTCGTTTGTGATTCCTGTATCTTCTGTGGACATAAAATTGTGTATATATGACATGAAAGTGGAAGTAAAATTATCTAGAGGGTTGAAGGGAGGACTAGGAGGGAGGAGCAAGGAAAGGGAGGCTAGAGAAATGGGTGGAGTTTGTTTAACTTGCAGCATACACTTGTATGAAGCTTAAAAAATAAATTAACTTAAAATAAAGAAAAGCCCTTTCTATGTGACCTTGAGATGTTTTATAGAGGATGTGTCCTGTCATCTATAAATTGTAGCTCACAACATCTACCATTATCAGATTACAGTAAATATTGCCATGGTGCGGTACCTGGCACAAAATGATAAAGATATTAGGCCCTTATCAAGTCTCCTATTTAATTTGGTATGAGATGTGTCTGTCATTGAGACATGACAGCTTTGATACAGGTATAGAATTCTGATGTCAGGACATCAAGGTCCGTGGGCCTCTGAAATACAGACCGTGTATTTATTTATTTCTGAGCTTCAGGATTTATAATCTCTCAAGTGCTAAGATCCCTTCTGCATCCAGGTTCGAAGGAAGGTCTGCAGAGGTCCTGCTAAATAGCTCTGCCTCCTCAGTGCACAGCTCCTAGCATGGCACTAGGCACAGGGTGAATGTGCCATAAAAGGCAAGTGGGTTTTGGAGGTGAGTTTTCATATAAGGACAGCCTAACGAGCTCTGGCTGCCTCTGGGCAGAGGCTGCAGAGGGCACCAGCTGGTCAGTCTTCAGCCGCCTGGGTGCCATTCGCCTGGCAGAGGCAATCAGGCAAACTGCTATTGGTACCCTAGGTGAGTCAGCCATTAATTACAAAGTCATACAGATCTGCAGGAACAAAACGGCTTGAGCCCATGGCCCCAGGTAAAAAGGACAAGACTGAGCATCTTCTATTTAAGCCTCCAGAGCTGTTTTAGGAGCTGCCCCAATTTTCTAGACAAGGAAATTAAAGCCTACATGAGCTCATCCAAGGTCACATATCTAAGAGGCCAATATCTTGGAGTGGGGGTGGGTCCTGAAGAAGGTAGAGGAGGAGGGGGAAGGGGTGAGGGAGGGCAAAAGAGAAGGGAGAAAGGGGGAAAAGAAGGGAGGGATGGAGGGAGAGAGAGTGTGACTTCTCCAGCTAGCTTTCTGCCACGTCCTGAGCAGAGGGAAGATGTTAAGGCCCCTCCCAGGGGCGGCAGTGAAGTCTTGCCTGCTCTGGGCAGGGAGCTCAGTGAGTCACCCATCCTGCACTCCACCCTTTGTCCTCCCTTCCCCTCAGCACCGTTCTCCCAGCGTGCTCCCAGCAGCCGGCCTCTCTGCAGTGCCCTTGCTCCCCGTCTGCAGAGCAACATTTGTCTTTGGCAAATCTGGGCTGCCAGGCTCCTCCCCTGCAGGCAGGCTGAAGTGGTTCCTTAGAAGGTAGCTGCCTGCCTGCGCTGGGGCCTGTCAGAATGAAAGATTCCAGAGAGGCTGGCTCTGTCTGGCTTCTCTCTCCCACCTGCCCCCTGTTCTCATTCTCCTGCTTGCTGTCTCTTCCCTCCCAGTGTGTCCTTCCCTCCCTGCTTTTCATTTTCCTGATATAGTACACCAGGGTGCCGCTGCTGCATTCCAAAAGCAACCCTGGACCAGGGCTTTTGTCTTTGCTTGTCAAGGGCCTTCCTAGGCTCTGTGTCCCAATAGCAGGACATAACCCTTGGTTTACTGGATAAAATGTGGCTGGAGATAGGTAGATCGCCCTTAAAATGTAAATTGCAGAGAAGATACCAGAATAAACATTTGTTGGTGTGATTATTTCTTTTAAAAAGCAAATAAACAAACTTCAGACATAGTTGATTGATGAGAGACAGAGGCAGAGATGAGATAAATTGAGTTAAAAGCCCCCTAGCCAACCTCTGACCTCTTCCAAATGCTGTATTAGCATATTCATGTTATTCTTTTGTCTTTGGTGGTTGTTGTTTGCATTTGTTTTGTTATATACTCTCGCTTTATAATCCAGGTTGGCCTTGAACTCATTATGTAGTCTAAGTTGACTTTGAACTCACAGCAACCCACCTGCCCCACCCTCCCAAGTGCTGATATTACAGCACGAGCCACCACACTGGGCTTCAGTTTGGCTCCTCCCTTTCTGTTCTCTGTCCTCTGCAGCCTCTAAATTACCATCTTTTAGAGCCACCCCATTGCTCCTATTTCCCTCTAGCTTGTGAACTCTCTCACCTTGAGTACAAACACCACCAGTGGCCCTCCTTACCCACAAAATCAAGCCCAACTCTACAGGAGATTCCAACCCCAGCCTGGAGTACTGGGCAATACCCAAAGGTGAAGTTCTGGTTTTGCCTTTGCCTTGCACATTCCCATCTCTACCTGGAGAGCTCCTACCCCTGCTTCCTGGTCCACTCTCACATTCATCTGCTGTGAACATCTGCTGGTTCTGGCCTTTGCCCTTACTTTCACACACACATGCACACATGAGCACACATATACACCCCACTTCCCCCACCTCTGCATTCTTACTGTTTCCCCCCCTATATATCATTAAAAGAAAATAACATTGTTTCTACATATCCATCTATCTATCCCCCAACACTCTAATGATATGGGCCATGCCTTGGTTTAATCATGGACTGGTACTCAAGGACTTGAACATGAATGGTCAACTGATACTTATTAGATGTACACACACACGCACACACACACACACACACACACACACACACACACACACACACTACAAGTGAATACATAACAAATTGCAGTCTTTCCAACAACCATTACAGAATTACAGAATTTCTCTCACCCTATCATAGGATCCAAACCATGCTTGTGGAATTAGCTGTTCTTTGCCTATAGAGTGACTGCTTCCGGCCTGATAGCTTTCTGAGGCCAAGACTGCTTACACAGCTGGAATCAAGCTTTCTGATAAGGCAGCTGTCACTTCCCATTCCGCAGAACGTTTCCACAAAAACCATCCCAAATGCTAAAGCTTTCATTAGTGGAAGAGCTGATTCATGGGCTTTAAATTAGGACTTCTATGCAGCAGGATAATTCTGTTGCAGCAAATGAAAGGGAAAAAGAACAAGTTGCTATAGTTGAGTCTTTTATTGAAGTCGTGTGAGCACAGAATATCGTGGACCCTGGACGACCAGCTGGAAGAAGGAAATGTTGGAGATGAACTCCCCAGGTTCACATCATTTTTGATGCTGAAAGTCTCTGTACAAAGGCACAGCTCTTTCAAGATCATTATCTCCTCTCTAGGACAAGATGAAGTTCAAAGCAAATCATGCTGGCCTTCTGAAGACTAAGACCTCAGCACCCATGCCTAACACCTGGGTTTGGCTACCAACTCAGCAAAATATTTTAGTGACAATATCATAGAACTGCTTTGGGATAGGATGTTGGAGCCCATCCTTGACTGTCTTCCTAAAGTGTTTGCTCACATCTCTTGGGCAACCCTTTCTGTCAATGAGCATCTTCCAGTTGACTTTTAATAACAAATTCCTTTCATAAAAGAAGTGAGCTCTTTCAGCCCTCTCCTTGGTGGTTCCTTCTCTCCTGTACTTTACATGCTAGGATTCTTCTGGGCTCATCCTTGCTCTCTGGCAGCCAAGATTCTACCTCATCAGCTTCTACATGACACAGCATTCCATGTCCAGCCCAGAAACTCCCATCCATTCTGTGCCCATTGACAAGATGACATCTAAGTAACTCTGTTAGCTGTCTCAAAGCAACTCAAATTAACTAGGACCAAAGGCGAGTTGACTTTATCATATTCCATTCCTAAGACCAAGAAACAAAACAATAATGTAAGACTCAATTCTTTTAAGGTTCCTACCTTCTTGAATGATGCCAGCCTGGTATGGGATCACCTGGATGGGGGAGCATAAATTGTAAAACATCTTCAGATGACATCATCTTCTCCCACTCTAATTGCTATGATAGCATCAAATCTTACCAATGTGCCACCTAAATATCTCATGGACCCCTCTGCTCTCCATAGGTGTTCCTTCCCATTATAGACCTTTCCTATGCTGCTGTTCTACATTCTAGAAAGTTCTTCCTTCTACCTAGCTATTTAGATCAATGATCATTTACTCAAGAAAGAAAAGTCTGACTTCCTATTGGGGTCAAAAATCCACCATCCCCGCCCAACTGCCATAGGTCTGTTAATCTTTCCAGTTCTCTGTCTGTGGTATGGTGATCTGGTGGACTCGCATCTTCTAATACTGAAAGCTTCTTGTAGACACTCACAGACTCTTGCATTGCAATCCTCTGCAGAAAGCAGGAGGCACTTCTGCTTTGTGCCGCTGTATCATCAGCAGCAGCAGCAGCCATAGCTCCGCCCACCCAACCACTTGCCATATAAACATTTGTTTGATGAGTGAATAAACAAATGAAATATTTGGACTGCTGGTGACTGTCACTGGGGAGGTTTTTCAGCACACTGTCACCCATAGACATCTTGATCACCTAGGACAGATTTCATCAACATCTCTGCGATTAGGAAATAAGTAATACAAAGT
The DNA here is from genome assembly GCA_036184795.1 of Tokudaia tokunoshimensis. Taxonomy (NCBI): domain Eukaryota; kingdom Metazoa; phylum Chordata; class Mammalia; order Rodentia; family Muridae; genus Tokudaia; species Tokudaia tokunoshimensis. Next base: position 29,596,979 of record BTHU01000013.1, on the reverse strand, counting down.
TTGAAGAAAATCAGTACCACTTTTTTATGGCAGTGTTAAAAAATTAATAATAATAATAAAAGTTTTTTTTTCTGACATGTTAAGCTATGAGATATCTGGCATGGAGAGTTTGATAACAAAGACACAGTTACAGACACAGGCAGACACAAACAGACACACACAGACACACAGACATGAGAGGGCTGTGGAAGTCTAAATGCCCAGGGCCATGATAGGAAATTTCCTTTAGACATTGATTCCCAGTTTTTGAACAAATCACCATTAGCCAACCAATTCCCCCAGAGAGTCAATTCCACAGACTGACTTTTAGAGCAAATTGGTGGGCCTCTGTGCCGAAGTGCCACCCAGAGTGCTCCCTAAAAACACTGTCCCAAACCTGGAATTCTGAGTTAAACACCAGGCAGTTCTCCCATAAGCTGAAATCCCAAAGCAGGGCTGAGGCTCTAGAGAGTAGTCAGCCGGATTCACTGCCTTTGAGTGTCTCCCGGCAACTCCCTGAGCCTTGCCAAGAGCCTGACACCTGCTGTAGTGACAACATTTCTCCTGGAACACAAAGATATCTTGCTTTTTCAATCCCATAGGAATGAATTTGCCTTAGCAAAAAATCATTTGGATCCTAAGGCAATTAGAGAAAATATTTCTCTCACTGAAGTTGAATTGAGGGTGCTGTTGTTTCTAAGACCCTTTGGCCAGTTTGGAAGTTGGGCCAGCAAGACGGAAACCTCACAGGGCTTTGGAAGTACATCTTAGGGAGAGGCTTTAGCCATGAAGACCTGCAGAACTTGCAGGTGAACCACATATATGTGATATAATATGTATATGTATGTGTATATATAAATATATATGCTGTAAAAAAATTGTGATAAACTATTAGAAAATAGAAGATCCAGCCCATAAGTCCTCATAGTTAGCATTTGTGTGAGTGTGGAAAGGGTAACAGATTTAAACATAGTTTCTCATTGTTAAATATTATCACCTTGTCATATAATGGGACATCAGAAATATGCCTCTTTTCTAAATGTAACGTTTTACCTGCTGATCAACATCTCCCCTTTCCAACCTCACCCAACCCCCAGATCTTTTTCATCTGACCATTTTAGATCCCACATATTAAATGAAATCATGTGGCATTTGTCTCTTTGTGCCAGTCTCATTTTATGTAACATAATGCATTGTACTAGTAATTTCAAAACAGTTGAAAGGGAGAGTTTTAAATGTTCACACACACACACACACACACACACACACACACGTGCAAATACAGATAATTTGGGTGGTTCATTGCTAATAAATACCAAACTATTACTTTGCAACCCATCAGTAGATATAACTATTTGCAAATTAAAAATAACACTAGAGTCTACCCCCACGGCAAACTAGAAGTATCCAATATAGTATTGTCAAATATGATCCTTACCTCATTCATTGGATCACCAACATTTATCTTTCTTAATGAAGACTTTGTACGCATTGACAACATCCACTTTTTTCCTCCTTCTAGTTCTTTGCAACTCCCCTAATCATCTGCTTCTGTAGTCTGGACTACCCTAGATCCCACATATAAAGGAGGTGGTCGTAACCCACGTCCACTATCACTGTACATCTTTCTCTCCTTCAAACAGCTAACACATTCTGCAGGTATGCACCAAGAAACACTAAAATCACAACTCTCAGTGTTCGGCTAGCCCCTGCCACACGTGATGTGTCAATGGTCATGAATAATTGACCTGTTTATGCCTACATGCCAGGTTAGCTGAAAGCATGCTCTCGGGCTAACATAGTGGAGAACTTCAAATCTGCTGACCGGCAAATCTCAGCGTAAGGCTGGCCAACAACAGAGTGGTCAACAACAAGGAAACCAGAGCACCCGAATGATGGCTTGTATTTGTCCCTTTTTGAATAAGCCAGCTTGGGAAGGTTGTTGGAAACCACTGGAAAACTTGCATACAGACTAAGTGTTGGCCAATAGTGGAGAATTATTATTTACTCTGTTAGATTAAAATGGTAGCGCGAGCTGGGTGTGGCAGCACACAGCCATGATCCCATCACTCACATGGTGCCTCACAACCATCTGTAACTCCAGTTCTGGGAGATTCTACGCCTCTTCGGACACCAAGCACACACATGGTACACAAACATACAAGCAGGCGAAGAAACTCATTCACAAAATAAAATACATATTTTTTAAAAGATCCATGCTTAGTAGAAGTAAAATAAAATGTCTTCCTGCTGAGGGTGTGGCTTAACTGGCAACATGTTTACCAGGCAAGTAGACTGCCCTAGATTTAGTCTTCAGTAACACATAAGCCAGGCCTGGTGACCCATGCCTATAAACCCAGCATTCTAGGAGGATCAGAAGTTCAAGTTATCTTCAACAACATAGCAAGTTTGTGGTCAGCCCGGGCTACCTGGGACCCTACCAAAACAAACAAGCAAGCAAGCAAACAAACAAATGCAGCAATAGCAAAAAATTATGTCTTTATTCCAAAGTCTTCAGCAAAGTAGGGCATGGTAGCAATAACTAAGGCCTGTAGCTACAGTCCTGGGAGTAGGGGAAGTGTAGAGGCAGGAGGATTACCATACTTTCTAGTTCAACCAAGATTACATTGTGAGACCCTGTTTTAAAAAAAAATAATACTTCAAGCAAAAATAAAACTAAAAAGAGGTTAAATTGCATTGCAAATTTTAATTACTATAGAGATTATAATATATAGATCATAGTTAATTTCACCAGTCTTTCTACTTTTCAAACGTTAAAAGTATTGATAATAATAGTATCCTAAGAGCTGTGGCAGCAAGGAATAGAAAAGAAGTCCAGTATTTCTGTGCTTGGCCTTTTACGGACCCCTCTCTGACATTATCTGATTTTGCTGTGATGTTAAAAAATGAAATGGTGACAAGCATGGTGGCCCACACCTTTAATCCTAGCACTTGGGAGGCAGAGGCAGTGGATCTCTGTGAGTTTAAGGCCAGCCTGGTCTATGAAGTGAGTTCAGGACTACCAGGACTACACAGAGAAACCCAGTCTCATAAAACCAGGGGGAAAAAAAAGTAAAATATTGACTTTTCTAAGATTTTGAATCTCCACTTCACAGAATAATGGGTGAAAGTTTAGACCTTGAGTTAAGTGAATTTATGCCTCTGCCTATAAAGTCATCTCTGAGACTAAGGACTCTACTTCCTGGGAGTGAGACTGGACCATTCCAAAGGTGTTCTGTCCATTGTCCCTTCTGAATCACTGAGATTTCGAGTGTTTCTCAGAACACAACAGGAAGATTCAGAGTGCTTTCTTGTTGTCGTAGAAGTCTTCTATGATAGAAAAGCTCTGGCAAATCCTTTCATATAGATTTTGAGAGACTTTCTGATGGAAGTAAACACCTTTTCAGCGACTGGACAGGAAGGAGACAAGCACTCCAGTAATCCTAGATTTGGGAGGCAGAGGCAGGAAGACAGTACTACAGGCACCAGGTCAGCCTGGCCTATCACACAGCAAGTTCTGAGCCAGCTAGTGCTGCAGTGAGATCTGGTCTCAGCAAGGACAAAGAGGATGGAAACACAGCTCTGTGGGAGAGCAAGGAGCCCTGGGATTAACCCCAGCCCCACTAAAGGTTAAATACTCAGGGTTTCTTAATAGCCAGAAATGGCAGCGCATGCCTATAACCCATGAGGTTGAGGCAGAAGGATCAGGAATTCATGATCATTCTATACTACATAGTGAGTTCAAGACCAACCAGAATAGGGGGATATCAAAAAGGGGAATATCAAAGCAGAGTCTTCTCCACTCAACATTAGAAGTTTGAGGATCACACATTCAGGCCTCCATCCTGGGCTCGCATATGCATGCTCCTCACACAAGTGTGTGATGTCACAAGAACTGCTGGGGCTTTTTGATTCATGACTGACACCAGTTCTGTAAGTAGGGAAACAATATGAGCACCAGCTTCTTGTGCCCGCCCCCATCCAGCAACCAACCCAAACAAACAAACACTGGGCAGACTTTGCCATTCGGTACTCATGAGATGATAGACCAGCTTTCCTGAAAATACGGTAGTAGATAAAAAGAAACCAATTTATGAAAACTGGAAATGCAGCCAGCACATGCTGACCTACTGTGAGGATAATGTCATCATGGATAGACCTCAGAGATGCAATGATTCCACAGGCTCAGCCCATTGGAGCAGAAACCACAGGGAAGCAGGCACACATTTTTGTTTGCTTCCCAATGCAAATAAAGTTTGCATTTACGCTGTGTGTCAGATAACGCACATGGCCTTATGCAATAGAGCCAAATCTAAAAAAGTGCATATCTTACTTTAAGAATACTTGATTGCCAAACACTAGGAAGGATCATCTGATTATTTGAAAAAAATAAAACAAAATCAAACAAACAAAAAAACTAAAACCATTAAAAAAAAATGATGCTTACAAACTTGTCAAGTTGCCTCTCTACAAACCTTCAGTTTGTAAAAACACAGTATCTGTGATTCACAATAAAGCAACTCACAAGGAAACAATATGCATCTGTTTCTGCAATATACGGAAGGAAAAATAAGAACTGCAAAATACCTGTCTCGGGAGCTGCGTGTTATTGCTATTGAAGTCCCTTAGCTTCTATCAGGACTGACGTCGTACAAAGTCATTTTATGGATGGAGTGACAGCCACATTTCTGAAAAGAGGCTTCAGAAAATACTCCCTTCACACCTTGATGGGTCCCTGCATCCCTTTAAAACATGAGCATTTAGACTTCTGACAAAATGAAACAAAAAGCAGAAAGTCATTCTGGAAGTGACTGTCAGACACTATACCATACCATACAACACCATACCATAAAATACCATACCATTCCATACCATACTATACAGAGAGGAAGAGTGAATGCAGCATCCTCCTTCCTTTAGAAGGACACTAATCCCATTCACAAAGGCTCCGGCTTCATGAGTTAATTGCTTCTCATAGCCCTCTGCCCATCACACTGGAGGCCAGGGTTTCAATATACAAACCTAGCATGTAGCACTGTGACAGTATCACAAGCAACAAGGACTGAACTGACTGCATGGGGACCATCCAAAAATGTGAAGATATCTAAATGCGTTACAGACAAGGAAAGAAATACTGTGTGCTGGAGACGTGAGAAGGCTCTGGGGACAGCTGGAGGGTGACAGAGAGCCAATGACCACAGAAGAGAAAGGCATGGACACACAGACTCACAGAGATGGTGGCAGTATGCACAGGGCCAACACATGATCAAGTTAGATGGGGTCCCAGAACTGAGAACAGGAGGTAGACTCAATCTTCCAGTCCTAACCAATAAGCTAACCTCCAACTGATAATTAAATTAGTTTTCTACAATGGAGTCTCACTGGGTATACTTAAGGGCATACTTAAGGGCAGGCCCCATGCCTAGCAGTTGCATGGCCAACACAAAAATCAAAATCAATGGAAATTTTGTAGATTGTTTTTGTCTCATATTACTTTGGGCATTTTTGTCTTACTGGTCTTTTGCCCGTATACTATATGTTTTCTGGTTTTGTGTTTTTATGACTTTGGGCTTTTGGAGGGAGGGTATTTTGTTTGTTGTGATCTTTCTTTGTTTTTATCCTGGCTTGTTTGGTTTTTTAATTAGTTTTCTAAAGAGAGAAAGAAGGTATAGAGGTGGAGGGTAGAGAAGATCTTGGAAGGAGTTGGGGGAGGAAAAATCATGATCAAATACGAAAAAATTCTCAGTTTTAAAAGAAGTTTCATACTGTAAGGTCAAGGGTCAAAATGGTGCCCAACACGTGGTGTTCAACCTTCAGAGAAAGTTAAAAAATAAAACAAAAATAAATATTAAATAGAAGCCGAGGGTAGGATCTTGGTCCTCTTGCTCAAGAAGTCACGACCCAGCCATAGGTGAGAGAGTGAAAGGGCATGGGATGGTCTCCGGTTTCTGAGGCAAAGTATTTTACACAATTACACAGATGTCTGCTAAGATCGAGGGCAGCAAACTGCTCAGAGCAATAGCTCTGCGACTATGTACAAGTGTCTGTAAAGTCCAATCCTTGGTTTCCTGAACAAGGAATGAGAGATGTTGGCAACCGGAAACTCATAGGAGCACATGTGAAAAGAAGATGACATGAAGGGGGGAGGGGTGTAAAATCTCTGTCCATTATTTTGCAGTCTGGACGCAATATTGTATTGCTTGTATCTTATTCAGGAGGATAACAAAATAAAGAGTAAACCAACAAAACCCCAAAAGAAACTCCACAGCTGCTCCGCTTCCTGGTCCGATGCCATGACATGATCCAGGCTCATAAGGGCCTCACCTCGCCTCCAGCTTAACAGGAGTGCAGAGCCTGCCAGCTGTTCTCACCCTGTGGCCCTTTCTGCCTGCTGGGGTCCAATCAAGCGCCGCCATGTGAGTAGGATGCTGGTGACTCTGCACCAAAGTTTGGCTGCCCCAGGGACCCCTTAGTGTTTTATTTTCCCTCACAGTAGAATGACCCCATATGGATTGATCAGTGGCCCCTTCCTAATGAAAACTTAATAGCTGGACAGTAGTGGTGCATGCCTTTAATCCCAGCATTTGGGAGGCAGAGGCAGGCAGATTTCTGAGTTCGAGGCCAGTCTGGTCTGCAGAGTGAGTTCCAGAACAGTCAGGGTTATACAAAGAAACCCTGTCTCGAAAAAAAACAGAAAAAAATTAATACAGTCCCAATTTCTAGAGCAGGCACAATTCCAAGGAGAATATATAGAACATTTAGGCCCTTGGAATTCCTCTATTTTTTTATTAAAAAAAAAAAAGGCAGGACTGGAGAGATGGCTTAACGATTAAGAGTTCCAGCTGTTCATCCAGAGGTCCTGAGTTCAAGTCCCAGAAACCACAGGGTGGCTCAAAACCATCTGTGATGAGATCGAATGCCCTCTTCTGGCACACAGGTATACATGCAGATAGAGCACTCCTGTTACATAAAATAAATAAATCTTTGGAGGCTGGAGAGATGACTCAGCAGTTAAGAGCACTGACTGCTCTTCCAGAGGTCCTGAGTGCAATTCCCAGCAACCATATGGTGGCTCACAACCATCTATAATGGGGTCTGATGCCCTCTTCTGGTGTGTCTGAAGACAGCTACAGTGTATTCATATATGTTAAATAATTGAAAATAATTTTTTAGCCCTACCAGCCGCCATTTGCACCAGGGAGCCAGGCAACTCCACAGCCTTCTATGCACAGCCCACCAGGAAAGAGTGATCTCCCAGCAGTGCTTTCACTTCTGAGCATGGAGGTGAGATCTCCACCTTCTCTCTGGAGGGGAACAGCTAGGACTGCACAGGGCATACGATCACTGGAGCTGCTGGGACAGGAGTCTTCCCTTTCGGCCACCACTTGCACCAGGGAGCCAGGCAGCTCCACAGTCTTCTGTGCACAGCCTGCAAGGAGAGAGTTGGTCTCCCAGGAGTACAGACACAGGCTTACAGGCCCATAGGAGGGACAAGCTCCAGCCAGAGACAACAAGACCAACTAACACCAGAAATAACAAGATGGCAAAAGGCAAGTGCAAGAACCCTACCAACAGAAACCAAGGCTACCTGGCAACATCAGAGCCCAGTTCTCCCACCACAGCAAGTCCCAGATAGCCCAACACACCAGAAAAGCAAGAGTTGGATTTAAAATCTCATCTCATGATGCTGATAGAGGACTTCAAGAAGGACATAAATAACTCCCTTAAGGATATACAGGAGAACATGGGTCAAATGGTAAAAGCCCTTAAAGAAGAAACACAAAAATCCCTTAAAGAAATACAGGAGAACATGGGTCAACAGGTAGAAGCCCTTAAAAAGGAAACAAAAAAGAAAAAAATCCCTTAAAAATTACAGGAAAACACAAACAAGTGAAGGAACTGAACAAAACCATCCAGGATCTAAAAATGAAAGTAGAAACAATAAAGAAATCACAAAGTGAGACATCTCTGGATATAGAAAACCTTGAAAGAATTCAGGAGTCATAGATGCAAGCATCAACAACAGAATACAAGAGATAGAAGAAAGAATCTCAGGTACTGAAGATACCATAGAAAACATTGACTCAACAGACAACGAAAATGCAAAATGCATAAACCTTGTAACCCAAAACATCCAGGAAATTCAGAACACAATGAGAAGACCAAACCTAAGGATTATAGGTATAGAAGAGAGTGAAGATTTCCAACTCAAAGGGCCAGTAAATATCTTCAACAAAATTATAGAAGAAAATTTCCCTAACCTAAAGAGAGAGATGTCCATGAACATACAAGAAGCCTACAGAACTCCGAACAGACTGAACCAGACCAGAAAGTCTTGCACTAGAGACCTGGAAGGTGAGAGACTCTCAGGACTCAAAAGGAGGGACCTTAGATGAAATGCCTGAGAGTAGGGAGAGGGAACTTAGAGAACCCACCTCCAGCAGGAAGACAGGGCATCAAATGAGGGAGAATGGGCCATCCCACAGTCACAACTCTGACCCATAAGTGTTCCTGTCTGAAAGAATTACAGGGATGGAAATGGAGAGGAGCCTGAGGAAAAGAAGGTCCAGTGACAACCCAAAGTGGGATCCAGCTCAAGGGGAGGTCCCAAGGCCTGACACTATTACTGAGGCTATGGAGTGCTCCCAAAAAGGGACCGAGCATGACTGCACTCCAGAAGACCCAGCAGACAACTGAAAGAGTCAGATGCAGATATTTACACCCAACCAATGGACAGAAGCAGCTGACCCCTGTTGTTGAACTAGGGAAGGCTGAAAGAAGCTGAGGAGACGGGCGACCCTATAGGAGGACCAACGGTCTCAATTAATCTGGACCCCCGAGATCTCTCAAACACTGGACCACCAAACAGGCAGCATACACCAGCTGATATGAGGCCCCTAACACACATACAGTAGAAGACTTTCGGGTCTGTGTTCATTCAGAGATGATGCACGTAAACCTCCAGAGACTGGAGGGAGGCCCTGCAAAGTTTTGAGGTCAGTTGGGGGTAGGGAATGGGGATATCCACATGGGGACAGGGTGGTGGGGAGGAGGTATGGGATGTGGAACAGTCTAAGGGTGGATGTGGGGGGGATAAAATATGGAGTGTAAAATAATTAATTAATTTTTTTTAAAGGCAAAGAGTAAATTTCAACTGTCACATGATCTCAGGGGCATACATGCTACCATGAAAACAAGGGGGACCTCCAGTCGGGGCTCCCAGCACCTACTATGATTCTCAAGGGCATTATATACTTGACTTAAAAGACTGCCTCTCCTGTTTTCCACTATACCCTGATGGTAAGGCATGTCAGCATCCTCAATTACTACATATAAACATCATCATCATCAATGACCTTGTATCAGTGGAAAGTTTTACCACAAGGGATAAAAAGTTGCCCCACATTGGTTACCACTTTCAGTGTGGGGTCTCTGCAACCTTCAGAGATCTGCAGAGAGAAGCTGCAGGAGACAAGAAGGCAGTTCAGTTTAACACAGTAGCAGGTGTTGGTTCAAAGAGAGTCTGGCCCCAGGTGGTTTACTTTAGGCATATTTGAGCACAGCACATTTTGGTGAAAACTTCATCTAGTGGTAATTACCCCAGTCCCTCACATACAGCAAAGCATATACAAAGTAAGCTAACTACAGACCAGATGCAACGGCATTCAAACTCATTATAAAGTCCACAAAGATAGGTTCTATAGATTGACAAATGCAATCTTATGACAAGGGTCTAGGGGAGGCTCCACTGTGGTCTCCAGCCATACAGATAGGCTAGAAAGCATGTTAACCCCCCCCCATCCCAGTTTCTGGGCAGATAACAGGTATTGTAGTCCTTCCCTTGAAGGAACAACAAAGACTCTGCTCCCCTCACACCCCCACACACCCAACATAATCCCAATACTACTATAAAAAAAAAAAAAACTTAAGAAGACCTCAAAATGTGAACCGCAGGTCTCTCTAAATGGTGGGATTATATTGTATCCCCATGTTTTCAAATCTTCTATAATGCACTTGTCCTCTTCAAAATCAGGAAAAATAATTTCAGTTGGAACACCTGGTACATGGAAAAAATTAAATCCATCTTTTCATCTCATTCAAGGCCAAAGAAGAAGCTTGCGTATGAAGACAGAAGCACCTGGGGGGAGGGAGGAGAGCCAGGTCATCAAGAACTCAGTAACTAGGAGGCTGCCACTGCTCATCTTGGTTGTCACCTTGGCTACCTCTGGAATCAACTAAAACCCAAGCAGCTGAGCATGCCTGAGAGTGACTTTAGTGACTGGATCATTTGAGGTAGGAAGACCCACCCAAAATCTAGGCCATACTTTCTGGTGTTAGCCCGCATAGGAGGACATGGGGGAAGGAAACGTTTGTTTTTGCCTGCTTGCTCTCACTCTTGCTAGCAAGTTCATCCGTTCTGTTGCTGGGACATACATTCACTGCTGCTAGAGCCTGTTGATTTGGGATCCAAGGTAGCCTAAAAAGCAGAAATAGTGGCTATTTCTGGTTGTCAACTTGACTATATCTGGAATGAACTCCAACCTGGATCTTGGCTTGGATATCTTGAGGCATAGTGGCTATGAATCCCAGAAGATTAAGACAGGGAAATCTCTGAGTTCAAGGTCATCTGGGACAAAGCAAGTCCCAGATCCAGGAGTGGTGGCACAAACCTTTAATCTGAACCACACCTTCTGCTGGAGACCTACGTAAGGACATTAGAAGAAGGAAGGTTTGTTCTTTCTTCTTCACCTGCTTGCCTCGTGGGACTGAGCAACTGCTAGATCCTTGAACTTCCATCCACAGCTGCTGCTGACCATTGTTGGGAGTTGGACTAGAGACTGTAAGCCACCAACAAATTCCCCTAACTATATAGAGACTACCCATAAGTTCTGTGACTTTAGAGAACCCTGACTAATACAGGCCCCCAGGTTGGTGGACTGAACAACCACGAGATCCCTGGCCTTTCTGCTGGGAGACAAGTCATTGTTAGACTCGCTGGAATGAAACCTGTTAACCGCTCTAATAAATCTGCTTTTAAAACATAAATATTCCGGCTGGAGGAATGTCTGAGTTGTTAAGAGTACAGCTTGCTCAGGTGTTCTTCCAGAGGACCTGAGTTCAATTCCCAGCACCTGTATGCCATTTGCAACAACGTATACCTCTAGTTCCAAGGGACCCAAAGCCCTCTTCTGGCCTCTGCCTATGAGGACACCAGGCACTCATAGGGCGCACAGGCATACCTGTAGGCCAAACACTCCAACCCACAAAATAAAATAAAAATGTTTTTAAAAGTAAAATTAAGTATAATGTATATATTATTATATATTTATATATAATTATATCCATCTACTTCATTCTATCAGTTCTGTTCCTTTAGAGACAGAATAACAAAATAAACAGAAGCTTTTTCGGCAGGAAGAGAATCCTCTCCTTGGGTAAGATAGACACTTTGTCATTTTTGTTCCCTTTTAGAATTTTAGCACCTTTTAAATGAGAAGCGTCTGGAAGAAGGATGCTGAAACTAATCTGCAGTTCAACTTTTTTCCAAATTTAACAGAAATCATTAGGAGTCCACAGCCTCTGCCGCAGACTGATTAATAAGCGAAGTGGGGCAGACCTCTCGGTTTTCTGGTAATTATGCCCGGCCGCTATCACAACAGCTGCCCATCATCAGCGATGCGCTTGCCCTGAAATTAAGTAATCAACAGTAACTCATAGTTCGTATCCAGCTAATGGGCTTAGCTCTCATCCAAAAAAACAACAAAAAAGGCGTGACTTGGACATCTGAGAACAGCCTTGTCCACACAGTAGGAACAGAGTAAGCATTTAGCTTTAATTCTCCACAGCCACACCCCAGGAACTCAGCGGTCTTGGGGGCTCCTGCTTTTCTTGGTGGGAAACAGAATCCCAATCCCTGAGAAGTGACTTGACTTCCCCAAAGTCTCAGAGCGGGTTGGTGGCACAGTCAAGGAGAATCCAAGCCTACAGCTTGCAAGCATCTCTCCCTAAGCGCCCATTTTCTGTCCTCGTGACAGGGGTATCAGAATAGCAGAATGAGCAGCGGATTGCATTTTCCAGAACCATTACTGAAGATGCCCCTTGCCTAGGACTGAGCAGAACATCACCGGAGGGAAACAAGAAAAAAAGTAAATAAAAAAGAGGCGCTGACCTTGGGAGCCTTGGTCCTGGTGTCCAGAGCAAAACCTCTTGAATAATTTATCTAAACCTTTTCTAAAACCCATCTGTATCATATAGTTATATTTCATATCTTGTATTTATATGTTTATATTTATAACTAGGAAGTGTCAGGTACCACAGAGTCAGTCTCACTGAATAGCCCGATGCCACAGCTTCCTATCCTCGGCACCGGCGCGCCAGGGCGGCCTCGTCAACAGACAGTATAATAAAAACAAAGGTTTCCTCCCGAGCACTCACGTGTGTCACGCACATGAAGCCACACACACTGAGCTTTTGCTTTGGCAAAAAATAATGAGCAAAGCACCTAAAGAGGTCAACGTGAGGGCTCGGGGTCAGAAAGTCTGCAGGGTGAGTGGAGTGTGGAAGGAAGGCGGAGGTCCTGCAGGGGGGTAAAGGGCAGTCCTTCCTCCGCTGATCCTGTCTCCTTAACTGTGGAACAGACAGAAACAAGCACGTCTTTGCTTACATGGTTGGCCTTTCGGATTAAAGAGATGGTGCTTATGTAAAGCAGGCAGCATAGAACTTAACATACAGTCAATCTTTCATAAGATAAGGACTAGCATGATTCTAGAAAGCGATACTAAATTATGACAGTAAAAAGACAGGGAAATTTTTTTGTTTTCTATAATTCTTTCTAGAGAAAAATTTTAATTACAAAAAATGATGGTGATGATGGTGATGATGGTGGTGATGATGGAGGAGGAGGAGGAGGAGGAGGAGGAGGAAGAGGAGAGGAGGAGGAGGATAACCAGAACGACATTCTGGATTAGAGACATTTGTGTCATTTTTGGCCCATAAACTGCAACCTCAAGTTATACATAGTCTGAAGTCACTAGTAAAACTAAGACACCTTCCTTTACCCATCTCTTTTCTGGGAAGGGGGTCTCACAGAAGCAGTAACTATAGGTAATACACTCCACACCATAGAGATCCTCCAGACCTCAGAGAGCGGGTCTCATGTCTCCGCAAGCAAACTTCTTTTCTTAATTCCAAAGAGACCCTGGAGAAAGGTACTGACTTGCTCTTTAGGAGTCTGTATTAGTCAGGGTAACTATCGCTATGCTGGGACACCATGACCAAAAGCTAATTGGGAAGGAAAGGGTTTACTTGGCTTACACTTCCACAGCACTGCTCATCACTGAAAGAAGTCAGGCAGGAACGCGAGCAAGGTAGGAACCTGGAGGCAGGAGCTGATGCAGAGGCCGCGGAGGGATGCTGCTCGCCGCCTGTTCTCTATGCTTGCTCCACTTGCTTTCTTATAGAACCCAGAAAGAGCTACCAGCCCACAATGGGCCGGGCCCTCCCCTATCAATTATTGATTAAGAAAACGCCTTACATGCTTGTCTACAGCAGGATCTTATAGCGTCATTTTTTTTGACACTAACTGAGTATCCCTAGTTTGTGTCAAACTGACATAAAACTAGACAGCACCGAGTTCATTGGCGTAATCGGTCAAACAAGAAGAGCAATGACGCTCTGACGCCCTTCCGGGAGGACTCTGTTACTATACAGAGCAACAACCTCGCCCAGCCTGCTCGGCTCCGCTCGCTCTCAGTGACTGAGATTTTTCTTCAGCAGTCTGCAGACACAAGCCCCAAAAGCCCTTTAGAAAACCTGGGTTACACCACAGGAAACATTTGCCTAAGGAGATGGTAAGTCAGAGCAGAAAACCTGCAGGACGCTCACCCACACATCCTGAAATACTTTGGTATGGGTCAACGTTCTCTCGCTATTCACCTCCAGCATGGGGCATGGAGTGGCAGAGCCCCCCCCCAGCTGAGTACCCATCATGCACCTGTGGATCCGAGGTGCACAAGGCATGAATTATCTCATTTTCACAGCAGCCTCACCATGTGGGAACTGGGGGAGGGGTACGGGGGACTTTTTTTTTTTTTTTTGGTTTGGTTTGGGGGTGTTTGTTTTGTTTTGATTTTTGGAAAGAGGGTCTCATTATATGGACCAAGGTGACCTTGAACTCACAGAGATTTGCTTGCCTCCGCCTCTGCCTCTGCCTCTGACTCTCAAGTGCTGAGATTAAAGACACTCATAATCTAAGTATTGTGTGACAAAACTTTCCCTGGGGAGATGTATCACACACATCTACCTAGTAGGTTTTTGCCCAGATAATACACTTCTCCACCGACATAATATATAAGCCAAATCAAACCAAAGTGAAAAGGTTTAAAAGCAGGTTTATTAGGAGCAACTCCAGGACGGGTTCAATGCCGGAGAAGTGACACACTGGAGAAGGGGCTTTTATAGATCCTAGGCAACAGGTGATGACCTGTCAGCTAGGAGCTGGGATTGTGCCCTATGTGGGCAGAAGCTGAGAGCAGACACTCTTGGGTGGGCTGGTGGGTTGCATCAGCTGTAGGTGCCTTCCCTTTGTTTAGATTTTTATTTTTTTAAAGCATGGGCGAATTGGGGAAATAGAGGAGGAACAGAGCTTCCTAGACAATACAGGGGGTGAACCGGAGGCTTCAGCCATACGCTGCCCCCTCCCCTGCATTACTGACTAAAGTATGGATAACACCGAAGTTCAACTTTTGAGTTTTATTGGGGTTACTTACAGAAGTAGAAATGACTCAAAGACAGCTGCATCACCAAAGGCCGTCCCAGCGTGAGCGACAGCTCACAAAAGCTAGGAACCTGGAGCTGGGTGCACAGTCTACAGACAGCTCAACAGGTTAGAGTGTCTGAAGGGTCTCAACAGGTCCCGGCTCGGCAAGCCCGGTCCCCATTCCCTCTGTCTTGCTAAAAACCATTGGATTACATTCCAACGCTAGCCATCAAGGTCTGCTCCCTTATTTGGCCACTTGCTTCTCCTGAGGCTGACTACCAAGGTCCAGCTATCAAAATATTGAAGTCCAGCAATCAAAAGCCCCCATTTGGCTCACCAAATTAACATGTCCAATTAAACACATCTTCCTAGCAAGGAATAGACCTTGATGACTAGCTTTAGGATTGTAATCCAATGGGTTTTAGCAAGACAGAGAGAACTGGGGAGAAGGGCAAGCCTCCCAGAGCCAAGTATGCCATGCCCGGACCTGCTAGAACCTCCACATTCAAGAAACAGATTAATGTAGTACCCAACTTGTTTTCGCCTTTTTATTCAGTTTGGGACCCTAGCCCATGGACTGTGTTAGCAACATTCATGGTAGTTCCTCCCTTCTTAGTTAAACCTCTCTTTAAAGGCCTTCACACATCTCTGGGTGTGCCCCCTAGGTGATTCTAAAGCCCATCAAACTTATAATCAAGTTTAACCAGCATACCATCCTACCCAGCTCCCTGGGAAAATATATACAAGCAAGCCTTTGGAGGCAGGACATAGAAGCATAACTCAGGCATAAAGATGAAAATGCTAGTGATTGCAGGACAGATGATAGTCAGAGATGGCTGGTGGCATTAAGATCATTCACTGTTCACAGTCAAATGAGAGACTCAGTCACCTCTCCTGAGACCTCTTTCCTGTGTGCCTCTTTCTTATTTCCTTTTGAGATATCTCCATAGCTTGACAGTTCCCCTACCTGAGTGCACTTGGTCTCTTCTTTCAGCCCACAGATGGTGCCTTAGGGGATAAGCACTCACACTGCATGGGGTCCTCAGAAGATCCTTCTTGAAGGTTAGGGGGTAGCTATAACTAATTATGACAGGATCTAGCAAGCCTGAATGTGGCAAGCATGGCTCTGGCAAGCCTTGTCCTTCTCCCTTAATCCCCTCTTGCTAAAAACCGTTGAATTACATTCCTAAAGCTAGGCAGTAAGGTCTAGCTCCTTATTCAACCACTTCCTCCAGAGGCTGACTACCAAGGTCCATCCACCAAAGAACTGAAGTCTGGCAATCAATCGCCCCTTTTTGCTGCACTAATTAACCTGTCCAATCAAAATTAAACACCTCATCCTAACGCAGGGTTCCCCTTTTTACCTTTTTAAACCACCATTTGCCTATGGACCTCATCTGTCTCTTCTCTATCCAGAGGCAGTCCTTTGTCCCCTTTTGCCTTGTGGGGGCACAAATACCCCTCCCTCTCTTCCTTGCTCCCTTCCCCTTCTCCCTCATCCTCTATCTTGACTTTGTCTCTCACTCCCTACCCTTTGTCCTTCTGTGGCAAACGAATCTCCTTTGAGTTGAGAATTTGGTCTTGGGGAGTCCTGAGCAGATAGATACTGGTCCCTTCAATGTACTACGGTAACTTCTGACTAAAATGTAAAGATTAAGAGCACCGTGGCCTATGGTCCAGGGTCCATTGCCATGTTCATCTCAAGACCAGTCCATCCTGGTGGGACTTGAACAGAGGGACACTGGGGTCAGGGCAGAGAGCTGCTCACAGCAATATAAATTTAAGCAACACTGCTCTAACAATATTGCACGAATAATGGTTTCATTGGTGTAGAGTCTGTTTTGTAAATTGCAATTCTTACTATCTCATCAGTAATTTATTTATTTTTTAGTTTTCAATTATAAGACATTTTTTCATTTATTTGTAGCAAAATTATATTGCAATCATACACTATATATAGTTCCTTGGCATGTCGGGTTTTCTTTCTCACCTTGTACAGGGAAAATGTTTGTGAATATTGTATGTGCACTTGAGAGTCATCAGTTCACCTTTGTAAGAATTTGTTCTCTGGAAACCTTTCGGGTAGGTTAGAGTGGTGTGTTCTTCAGCCTTGAATTTTTGCTGAGTTTTGGCTGATTGCTCCCTCTCTGATAGGCATGCAGTCAAGGCATCCATAATGCTACTTCTGGGCCCTGAGGTTTTCAGAATCTCTAAGATACGCGTTTTTGACATTATATTTAGTAAGGAAGCTTAAAAACACCCTGGATTCCTGGTGTGGTATTCTCTTGTCATTACCAATATATTATTTTCACTAATGTTTTTCCTCTTAAAGTCTATTTTATCCAATATTAATATAGCTACCTTAGCTTTCACTTTCAGCTTTAGCTTTTAAGGTATATTTTTCCAATCTTCTTTCAGCAGTCTTTCTAAATCCTTTATAGAGGCTGCATCCCATAAAGAGTGTAAAGTTTCTTCTTAGCCTAGTCTGATCACTTCAACCACAATATCTATTTCAGTTACACGACATAATTTGACACATGCACGTGTATGTCTCACATTTGATATGTGCTATTTTATGCTTTTTTCTCTCCATTTTCTATGCATTTAATTGCTTTTATTTCAAGTATTCACCTTTCCCTTCTATTATAAGCATTTGTGACTCATTCAATAATTACCCTTGAAGTTACAATATTTGTGGATCTTTATCAAAATTTGACATTAATAATCTTATCCTAGATAATGCAATGTCCTTATATCTTTTAAACTCCACTCTCCTTCCTAACTCCATCTTTACTTGTGTGCTACTGACAATCTGTATTTCCTTCTGCGCACACTTTTCTCTTCTGGTTGGCATGAGGATGAGGGAGATGATGACAATCACATGTCAACATCCATGTCCACCAAGACACAGCTCACCATTGTTGTCTTCCTTTGTCTCCAGCTCTGAATTCTGCCTTACTCTCCTCCTGTCTGAACTTTACTCAGTGTCCCCTCTGTTGCTGACCGGCTGGTGACCAGTTCTCTGACTCGGGTGTCTGTAAATGTCTTTATTCTCCCAGTATGTGAAACTCTACCTCACTTCTTTCTCTTTCCAATTTTTGAGTCGTTCCTATTTGGACCACCATGACTGCCATTGACAAGTTAGCTACTGGCTGGACGGCCGCCATTTTCAAGTCAATGCTGGCAATTCACTTGGTCTCTTTGGTGTTGTCCATAGAGTTTCAGATATGTTCGATATGAAATGTATTCCCTTCTTAAAACTATGAATATTATCTCCTTTCATTTCCAAAAGTTCTCAGATACTATCTCAAATGTCATTGTTGTTCCATTAGAAGTTTCCCATAGATGCCCTGCTTCCTCCCCTTCCTGGGAGTCACCTGAAGTGATCGCTCTCAGTGGGTTTCCTGTACCTCTTGCCTTCTCTTCAGGTGTTTCCATCCTTTGGTCTGAGCAACTTTATTCTTCATACATTCTTTGAAACCTTTAAAAGAGCTGTTTTACAGCTTATGTCTGAAAATTCCAGCATCTATATCACCTATGTGTCTGGACAGTCTTCAGCTTCTATTCTTTCTTGGTATTTTATTTCCTTGTGTACTACATCATTTTTAATTGGGTGCTATACATTTTATCTGAAAAAAAAATATTGGAATAATTTGAGGCTTAAGATGGCAATGTCTTCCCTGAGCGTTTTAGAGACATGAACAGTGGAAAACCATGTTCATCTTGATCAAAGGATTTGAGAGCTCTAAAATAACATACGATACACAAAAAGTCCAGTTTGAACAAGAAAATGAATTTCTGGTTCATCTGTATTCCTTTTTTTTTTATTTTATTTTCTAAGGTTTTTTTATTTACATTCAAAATCATTTCCCCTTTCCCGTTTCCTCCCTCCCCGAAAGTCCCATAAGCCCCCTTCCCTCCCTCTTTTCCCCATTCAACCCCCTCTCGTTACTCTGTCCTGGCGTTCCCCTACATCCAGTCTTTCCAGGACCAGGGGTCTCTCCTTCCATCTTCTTAGAAATCTATTGATATGCGAATTGTGTCTAGGGTATTCCGAGATTCTGGGTTAATATCCCCTTATCAGTGACTGCATACCATGTGTGTTCTTTTGTGATTGGGTTACCTCACTAAGGATGATATTTTCAAGTTCTGACCATTTGCCTAGGAATTTCGTGAATTCATTGTTTTGTTTTGTTTTTTTTGTTTGTTTGTTTGTTTTTTGGTTTTTTGGTTTTTTCGAGACAGGGTTTCTCTGTGTAGCCCTGGCTGCCCTGGAACTCACTTTGTAGACCAGGCTGGCCTCGAACTCAGAAATCCGCCTGCCTCTGCCTCCCAAGTGCTGGGATTAAAGGCGTGCGCCACCACTGCCCGGCTGAATTCATTGTTTTTAATTGCAGAGTAGTATTCCATTGTGTAAATATACCACATCTTCTGAATCCATTCCTCCGTTGAGGGACATCTGGGTTCTTTCCAGCTTCTGGCTATTATAAATAAGGCTGCTATGAACATAGTGGAGCATGTGTCCTTATTGCATGCAGGTAAAGCCTCTGGGTATATGCCCAGGAGTGGTATAGCCGGATCCTCCGAGAGTGTCATGCCCAGTTTTCTGAGGAACCGCCAGACTGCTTTCCAGAGTGGTTGTACCAGCTTGCAATTCCACCAGCAGTGGAGGAGTGTTCCTCTTTCTCCACATCCTCGCCAACAACTGCTGTCTCCTGTGTTTTTGATCTTAGTCATTCTGACTGGTGTGAGATGGAATCTCAGGGTTGTTTTGATTTGCATTTCCCTAATGACTAAGGATGATGAACATCTCTTTAGGTGCTTCTCGGCCATTAGATATTCTTCAGGTGAGAACTCTTTGTTTAGCTCTGTACCCCATTTTTTAATAGGGTTACTTGCCTCCCTGGAGTTTAACTTCTTGAGTTCTTTGTATATATTGGATATTAGCCCTCTGTCGGATGTAAGGTTGGTAAAGATCATTTCCCAGTTAGTTGGTTGCCGCTTTGTCTTTTTGACAGTGTCTTTTGCCTTGCAAAAACTTTGTAATTTAATGAGGTCCCATTTGTCAATTCTTGATCTTAGAGCATAAGCTATTGGAGTTCTATTCAGGAAATTCTCCCCTGTGCCCATATTTTCAAGGTTCTTCCCTAGTTTCCTTTCTATTAGTTTCAGTGTGTCTGATTTTATGTGGAGGTCCTTGATCCACTTGGAGTTGAGCTTAGCGCAAGGAGATAAGAATGGGTCAATTTGCATTCTTCTGCATGTTGACCTCCAGTTGAGCCAGCACCAGTTGTTGAAAAGGCTTTTTTCCACTGGATGGTTTTAGCTCCTTTGTCAAAGATCAAGTGACCATAGGAGTATGGATTCATTTCTGGGTCTTCAATTCTGTTCCATTGATCTACATGCCTGTCACTGTACCAATACCATGTGGTTTTTAACACTATTGCTCTGTAGTACAGCTTGAGATCCGGGATACTGATTCCCCCCAGAGGTTCTTTTACTCTTGAGAATAGTTTTAGCTATCCTGGGTTTTCTGTTATTCCAGATGAATTTTTGAATTGCTCTTTCTAACTCTATGAAGAATTGAGTTGGGATTTTGATGGGGATTGCATTGAATCTGTATATTGCTTTTGGCAAGATGGTCATTTTTACTATATTAATCCTGCCAATCCATGAGCATGGCAGACTTTTCCATCTTCTGAGGGCTTCTTCAATTTCTTTCTTCAGAGACTTGAAGTTCTTGTCATACAGATCTTTCACTTGTTTGGTTAGAGTCACGCCAAGATACTTTATATGGTTTGTGGCTATCGTGAAGGGTATCATTTCTCTTACTTCTTTCTCAGCCTGCTTATCCTTTGAGTATAGGAAGGCTACTGACTTGCTTGAGTTGATTTTATATCCGGCCACTTTGCTGAAGTTGTTTATCAGCTGTAGGAGTTCTCTGGTGGAGTTCTTTGGGTCGCTTAAGTATACTATCATATCGTCTGCAAATAGTGATAGTTTGACTTCTTCCTTTCCAATTTGTATCCCTTTGACCTCTTTTTGTTGTCTAATTGCTCTAGCTAGAACTTCAAGTACTATATTGAAAAGATATGGAGAGAGAGGGCAGCCTTGTCTAATCCCTGATTTTAGTGGGATTGCTTCAAGTTTCTCTCCATTTAGATTGATGCTGGCTACCGGTTTGCTGTAAATTGCTTTTACTATGTTTAGATATGGGCCTTGAATTCCTGATCTTTCCAAGACCTTTAGCATGAAAGGATGCTGAATTTTGTCAAATGCTTTCTCAGCATCTAATGAGATGACCATGTGGTTTTTTTCTTTGAGATTGTTTATATAGTGGATTACATTGATGGATTTCCTTATATTGAACCATCCCTTTATCCCTGGGATGAAGCCTACTTGATCGTGGTGAATGATCGTTTTGATGTGTTCTTGGATTCGGTTGGCAAGAATTTTATTGAGAATTTTTGCATCGATATTCATAAGAGAGATTGCCCTGAGATTCTCTTTCTTTGTCGGATCTTTGTGTGCTTTTGGTATTAGCGTAATTGTGGCTTCATAGAACGAGTTGGGTAGTGTTCCTTCTGTTTCTATTTTGTGGAACAGTTTGAAGAGTATTGGTGTTAGGTCTTCTTTGAAGGTCTGATAGAATCCTGCACTAAAGCCATCTGGACCTGTGCTTTTTTTTTTGGTTGGAAGACTTCCAATGACGACTTCTATTTCTTCAGGGGTTATAGGACAGTTTAGATGGTCTATTTGATCCTGATTTAATTTTGGTATTTGGTATCTGTCAAGGAAATTGTCCATTTCCTCGAGATTTTCTAGTTGTGTTGAATACAGGTTTTTGTAGTAGGATCTGATGATTTTTTGAATTTCCTCAGTTTCTCTTGTTATATCTCCCTTTTCGTTTCTGATTTTATTAATTTGGATACTGTCTCTGTGCCCTCTGGTTAGTCTGGCTAAGGGCTTATCTATCTTGTTGATTTTCTCAAAGAACCAACTCCTCGTTTTGTTGATTCTTTGTATGGTTTTATTTGTTTCTACTTGATTGATTTCAGCCCTGAGTTTGATGATTTCCTGCCTTCTACTCCTCTTTGGTGTATTTGCTTCTTTTTGTTCCAGGGCTTTCAGGTGTGCCATTAAGCTGTTAGTGTATGCTGTCTCCCGTTTCTTTTTGGCGGCACTCAGGGCTATGAATTTTCCTCTTAGCACTGCTTTCATTGTGTCCCATAAGTTAGGGTATGTTGTGTCTTCATTTTCATTAAATTTCAAAAAGTCTTTGATTTCTTTCTTTATTTCCACCTTGACCAAGTTATCATTGAGTAGAGCATTATTCAGCCTCCATGTGTATGTGGGTTTTCTGTTGTTTTTGTTGCCATAGAAGACCACCCTTATTCCATAGTGATCTGATAGGAGGCATGGGATTAGTTCTATCTTCTTATATCTGTTGAGGTCTGATTTGTGACCAATTATATGGTCAGTTTTGGAGAAGGTACCATGAGGTGCTGAGAAGAAGGTGTATTCTTTAGCTCTAGGATGAAATGTTCTATATATATCTGTTAGTTCCATTTGGTCCAAGGCTTCAGTTAGATTCACTGTGTCTCTGTTTAGTTTCTGCTTTCCTGAACGATCCATTTCAGAGAGCGGGGTGTTGAAGTCACCCACTATTATTGTGTGAGGTGCGATGTGTGCTTTGAGCTTTAGTAAAGTTTCTTTTACGAATGAGGGTGCCCTTGCATTTGGAGCATAGATATTCAGAATTGAGAGTTCTTCTTGGTGGATTTTTCCCTTGATCAGTATGTAGTGTCCTTCTGTGTCTTTTTTGATGACTTTAGGTTGAAAATCAATTTTATCTGCTATTAGGATGGCTACTCCGGCTCGTTTCTTGGGGCCATTTGCCTGTAAAATTGTTTTCCAGCCTTTTACTCTGAGGTAGTGTTTGTCTTTGACACTGAGGTGCGTTTCCTGCATGCAACAAAATGCTGGGTCCTGTTTACGTATCCAGTCTGCTAGTCTATGTCTTTTTATTGGGGAATTGAGACCATTGATATTAAGAGAGATTAAGGCATAGTGATTATTGCCACCTGCATTATTGATGCTATCTTTATGTTTGAGTGGTTATCTACTTTTGGGTTTGAAGCAAGAAGGTTACTATCTCATTTTTTCCAGGGTGTTGTTTCTCTCCCTGTATTGGCGGTTTCCACCTATTATCCTTTGCAGGGCTGGGTTTGTGGAAAGATATTGTGAAAATTTGGTTTTATCATGGAATATCTTGGTCTCTCCATCTATGGTGATTGAGAGTTTTGCTGGGTATAGTAGTCTAGGCTGGCATTTGTGCTGTCTTAGTGTCTGCATGAGATCTGCCCAGGATCTTCTGGCTTTCATAGTCTCTGGTGAGAAGTCTTATGTGATCCAGATAGGTCTTCCTTTATGTGTTACTTGGCTCTTTTCTCTTACTGCTTTTAATATTCTTTCTTTGTTTAATACATTTGATGTTTTGATTATTATGTGACGGGAGGTATTTCTATTCTGGTCCAGTCTGTTTGGAGTTCTGTAGGCTTCTTGTACGTTCATCGGCATCTCTCTCTTTAGGTTAGGGAAGTTTTCCTCCATAATTTTGTTGAAGATGTTTACTGACCCTTTAAGTTGCAAATCTTCACTCTCATCTATACCTATAATCCTTAGGTTTGGTCTTCTCATTGTGTCCTGGATTTCCTGGATGTTTTGGGTTACATGTTTTTTGCATTTTGCATTTTCTTTGACTGTTTAGTTGATGCTTTCTATGGTATCTTCAGCACCTGAGATTCTTTCTTCCATCTCTTGTATTCCATTGTTGATGTTTGCATCTGTGACTCCTGATTTCTTCCCAAGGTTTTCTATCTCCAAAGTTGTCTCCCTTTGTGATTTCTTAGTTGTTTCTACTTCCTTTTTTAGATCCTGGATGGATTTGCTGAGATCCTTCACTTGTTTGTTTGTATTTTCCTGTATTTCTTTAAGGTATTTTTGCGTGTCCTCTTTCAGGATTTCTGCCTGTTGACCCAAGTTCTCCTGCATTTCTCTAAGTGATTTTTGTGTTTCCTCCTCATGGGATTCCATCTGTTGATCCATTGTCTCCTGCATTTCTTCAAGCAGTTCTTGTGTTTCCTTTGTAAGGGCATTTATCCATTGATTCATTTCTTTAAGCAATTTTTGTGTTGCCTCCCTATGGGCATCCGTCTGTTGACCCATATTCTTCTGCATTTCTTTATGCAATTTTTGTGATTCCTTTGAAAGTGCATCTACCCGTTGATTCATTTCTTTAAGCGATTTTTGTGTTGTCTCCTTGTGGGCCTCCATCTTTTGATCCATGTTCTCCTGCATTTCTCTAAGCGATTTTTGTGTTTCCTTTGTAAGGGCTTCTAACCGTTGATTCATGGTCTCCTGTAATTCTTTATTAGATTTATTTGTGTCCTTCTTGTGATCCTCTAATAGCATCATGAGAAGTGATTTTAAATCCAGATCTTGTCTTTCGGATGTGGTGGGGTATCCAAGACTTGCTGCTGTTGGAGAGTTGGGTTCGGATGGTCCCATATTACTTTGATTTCTGTTAGTAACGTTCCTACGTTTGCCTTTTGCCATCTGGTTACCTCTGGTGTTAGTTGGTCCTGCTGTCACTGGCTGTTGGTTGGACCTCCTGTGAGCCTGTAAAGCTATTTCTGGCCCCCCTGGATTACCAGGATTCCCCTGGCACCGATTTCTGGGGCCTGCCCTGCTCCTGAGTGACTTTGGAGCCCGATGTGCCTTGCCCCAAGTGATGTTATATTGGGGAGTCCCTGCACATCCAAAGGCTCAGCGTAGTGGATTCCCGGAGCAGAGGTCGCCAAAGGGAGGCTGGTAGGCTCCTGCCCTGTGCAGAGGTGTGTGATCTCTCCCAGAGGGGGGGAGGGGCTCCCAGAGAAGGGGGAGGGGGCATCCCTCTGCAAGGCAGAAGTCCCACAGCAGAGCTGGCGCGCTGGTTACTGCAGATCTGTCCAGCTCTTGGGAGCAGGGTACACACAAGTCACCCAAGACCCAAGCGATATTATGCCTGTCTGTCTCTGAGCCTGGTGGTCCCAACTACCTGGCCACTGGAGCGAAGATGGCGGAGTGCACTCTGCACTCTCTTGGCAGCAGGTCACCCTGCAGAGGGGATGGCCCACAGCAGAGCTGGCGCCCAGAGGACCACAGGGCTGTCTTGTTCTTGGGAGCAGACGGAAGCCCCAACAGGCCGTGTCCCAAGCGATGTTATATTAGGGCGAACCTGGGTACCTGTCTCCTCAGTGCAGTCGATCCAGGAACAGAGGTCGCCAAAGGGAAGCTGGTAGGCTCCCGCCCAGTGCGGGGGGGGGGGGTCCCTCTGCAAGGCAGAAGTCCCACAGCAGAGCTGGCGCGTTGATCACTGCAGACCTGCCCAGCTCTTGGGAGCAGGGTACACACAAGCTGCCTGAGACCCAAGCGATATCATGCCTGTCTGTCTCTGAGCCTGGCGGTCCCAACCACCTGGCCCTGTCTGTCCTGTATTCCTAACATGTAGCATTAGCTAGAACATACCTTTGGAAGTTACCACAAATATCACTCCTCTGTTCTCCTTTGGTCTGACATAAATTCCTCCTAAGGCAAAGGGCCCTGATGTTCCTCATTTGACTTTCTGGGTTACAACTTGGCATGACTCCCTGTCTGATCAGGTCTCTGATAATGGTGAAAAAAATTGGTCCCCACACTTTTCAATTTTACCTTTAGTAAATCTGGGTGGCCAAAATTCCCTTAACTGTTATTATGAAAACTAGAATTCCTCCACAGTGCCCAAATCTATGCAGTCTGTTTTATGAAACCAAGAAGTAGGTGTATACCTTACAATTTCCTGTTCCCTGAAGTAAAATCTAATTCTACCATCAGCATATGTATCACATAGAACACAGACAATAGGCACTGTGTATATATTGTATAAGAATATAGATACTGTTCATATTCCTATTTTCTCTTCCCCTTTTTCCCCTCCTTCCTTCTCTCTCTTCCTTTCTCCTTCTCTTGCCCCTACTAGCCACGAGCGATCAGATGCCCCAATAGCTTTCAAACTCACCTGAGGAAGAAAGCAACATGGCCACTCCACTCTTGCAGACACTTCTGGAGCATCCTCCTTCTGCTTTGTGAGAAGGGAGGGGGAGATGCGGAGTCTTACTTGTAATCATAGATGCTGCACGATGCTAAAAGTCTGCTCTTCTCTCCTCAGCTCCCTTCTCTATTTCCATGTAGTCAAACTCCCTTGAAAGCGTAACTGAGTCCAGACAACTGATTCTGGTCCCTGAACCAAGAATATAGAAGTTTAGTTTCTTCTGGCATCAGCTTTTGACTTTGTAAGAATACTAAGAAACATACACTATATAGTTAATATCATCCCACTGTGCTCTATGGGGAGATATTTTCTCAATAAATATTAAAAATATGCACAACCCACAGTGGTTACGGTGGTTATGGAGGACACCTACACCTTCATAGTATTTTCTTACCGTGAAGATCATCGTTATCCACATAAGCCACTTACTTTTTAAGCTGTACCTTAATCTTTTAATCTTTCCTGCCAGACCAAACCAAAGCGATTGCTGCCACACACTCTGAGTTTGCCGTACTTTCCCAGCGTCTGCTCTTTCCCTAGCTAGCCCTTCTCTCTCTCAGCCAATCACAGGGGTGTTGTCTGGATCCCCCAGATCCCTGCACCCTCCTCACACTCATGAGCTCCTCCTTCCCCTTCATCCTTGAGCAAAGGGCATCTGAAAGAACCTGTAGTTTGGAGAGAAGGAAGTAGAAGATTTTTAAAAAGTGAGACAGGGCTAAGAAGATGGCTCAGTCAGGAAAGCGTTTGCTCTGCCAGCATGAGGACCTGTGCTTGATCCCGGTAGCCCTATAGAAAGCCAGGTGCAGTGAGGACTGTTTGCAATTCCAATGCTGGAGCAACAACAATAGGTGGGTCCCTGGAACTCACTGGACAGCCAGATAGCCTGATTGGTGGACCCCCAATTCCAGTGACAGACCCTACTTCACTAAGCAAAGTTGGGGGTGCCTAACCAATAACAACCAACCCTAACTTCTGACCTCCATATTCATGCACTTGCATGTGCAAAGCCACTGCATATGCATCTACACACACACACACACACACACACACACACACGGAATGTCAGTTTGCTGGAATTGAGGAATTGGTGTTTTTTCTACATTGTCATGTTTTGCTTAGGAATTTGTTATATGGGGTTTTTTTTTTGTTTGTTTTGGTTTGGTTTTTGGTTTGTTTTTTTTTTTTTGTTTTTTTTTTTTTTTTGGTTTGGTTTGGTTTGATTTGGTTTGGTTTTTGAGACAGGATCTCACTATGTATCCCTGGCTGGCTTAGAACTTGCTATGTAGGTCTGACTGGCCTCAAACTCGCTGATCCCTGCCTGCCTCTACCTCCCAAGTGCTGGGATCAAAGCTGTTTTGTGATATTTTCAAAGTTCTATTTGAACAACAAACCACTAACCTTTGAAGAATGATCTACTGATTTGTTAACTCAATAGAGGAACTGATGTCTCAGATTTGAACATTAACTTGGAGGCATATGATCAGAAGCCCTAGATACCCGTGGTTAGGAGGGGAAACCCAACCAACCCTCTTGTTCACTCACAACAAGGTCTTGTGTTCTATACAGCAATAAAAAATGGAGACTCTCAGATGCAGGTGCCCGTTCTCTCTTAGGTACCTCTCTCCTCTTTGACACAGTGGGAAATGTCTCTCTCCAGTCCGGGCTGAGCCTTGCAGCAATGCTCTCACTCCGTATGCCACCTCCCCTTCCTCAGACATCTGTTCACTCTGTCACGGACTCAGGATGGTGCACTTAAATGTGTTCCGGGTTTTCACATCATTAACAAAGGAACACTTCCCTTAACACAGTCCCATTTCTTTACTACCGCATCTCTGGATTTCATTTGGAGTTTGCACTTTCTTTTATGTGGCCAGAATTGTCCAAGCCAAGACTAAATCTACTGCTTTTCTCCCTTTCCTAGGAACTTCTGGCACCTCAGCCACGTTCACTTAGTGCACTGGCCTGGAGTAAGCTGGTGACACTGACCCCTGATGTAATGGCCTTTGGAGGTGGCCCTTTGAGAGCCAGTTAGGTTAGAAGAGTGGACCTTCATGAATGCAATTAATGTGCCCAGGCATGGTCAGAGTGATAATTCCAGGACTGGGTCCTACCCAGCTAATCTATTGTCTGTGCATAACAGAGGCAGGCAGATCTCTGAATTCTTTTGCAATGTTTAAAAAAACAAAATGTGCTTACTGTCTCCTAAGAATCAAGGAGCTGGGGTCACAGGATGCTGATTCATAAGATAAGCAAAAGGGAACCTGGAATAATAACTGAATTGATATGTAAATAAAAGAAACTGGGCTTTTGTCTGTATGAGATGAGCCAGCAAAAGCAATAACAGTTCTTTTTTAGAATTTTTTTCTCTCGTGAGAGCTGAGCTGTCTGGAGATTCTCTTCAAGAATTTTTTCTTATAAGATTTCTGGTTTTAGTCAGACAATCCGTGGAGAGCGAGCACAGCTCTTTTAGAATTTTTTCTGATATGATTTCTCCCAAGAATTGCTTAGAGCTGACGCAGCTCTGTTGGATGTTTTCTAGCAGTGTCTGGAGAAGGCTAAGAGAAGAGCAAACACAGCTCTTTGAGATTTTCTTTTCTTTCTTTCTGATTTTGATCGGAAAACCCAAGAATTACATTTAGAATTTTTTTTAACAGGATTCTGACTTGGTTGGAAGACCCATGAATTTCTTATAGCAGCTTTCCTGACATGGGTCAGAAAACCCACGAGCTATCCGGAAAACTTTTAGGATTTTGACTAGCAGAGAGCGCTGTCTCAAGCAGAAAGCTAGATGCCTCAACCACAGACTTTTTAGAACAGGAAGAAAAAGCTGTCTAGAGCAGAGCAGAATACAGAGAGCAAGCAGCCTGGAAAGCCGTCTCAGCAGAGCATAGGCCTCCAGCTTAGATTCACAAGTTGACTTTGAGTCTTTTTTACACAGCTCTCCCAGGAACCCGGACCGAGCAGAGGTTGGACCTTGGCATCTGACCTCATAGTATTCTTCTGTTAAGGCTCTCAAAATGTCTTCAGCAATTCAGAGCAGAAACTGACACCCACTTTTCCTTCAACCCTGGATCTGATCCATTCCCATCCCCTGGTCTGCTCCCCAGATATATCTCAAATCTATCTTTTCTTCCACCACCCACTGACTGCTGACTGAACTGCCTATATAGACCTTACTCCATCCAATCTACTCTCTGCGGCAGTAAGCATGATTTTTATAAAGATACAAATCTGAATCCATCACACTCCTGCTAAAAATGCTTGGGTGACTTCCCAATGGTCTTTGGGGAAAACACCCAAAGACCTTCTAACAGTGTAGTGACAGGATTCTATTTTGGAACATACACACGCTCCACACACTTTTCTCTTTCGCTTTCCCTACAAGTAAATATCTCTCTCACAATGACCAGAAGCAACCATCTGCTCAGGGAATGATCTGGGTTGTGAGGGAAAAACACAAAGAAGATGGGAGGAATGTGCTTGTTCCAAGTTTATATTTTCAAAATGGTATTGTGCAGCAATCTACTAGCTAGATAAGACAAGATTTTCTGAATTTCTTTACCCCCTTTTGTGACTTAATCCAGAATCAAGTCTGGATGTCCAGACTATTGAATTCTCCAAAGTACAAAGAAGGCTCCCCTTCCATGTTCTCTGGTAGAAAACAGAATGCCCAGTCCACACTATGTATGCATGTAGAAACATGGTGTCAGGTACAGTGGCAGTTCATTGTTGAGGTTTGGTCTGTTGCTGTGTGTTGTAATGCTAAGTGCAGGCCCCAAAGACCTGATTGCCCCAGAAACAAGAGAATCCGCACATAGACCCAAGTGACACTATGTGACCTTGCCCCCAAGTTATTTCTACTTGGTAAATAAAGATGCCTACTGCTTATAGCTGGGTAGAATTGAGGTAGGTGGGGCTTAGTGAGGTCAGAGGAAACCACCACGAGAGAGAAGAGAATGAAGAGAGTAGAAAGACAAAATGGGTTAAGAGTCAAGGAAACATGGCCCTGAGGGCTGGCCAATTGGAGTTAAGAGCAGCCCAGATGAAACATAGTAAGTAATAACTCAGAGTTATTGATGGGAAAGTAGATTCTAACAGTATAGAGGGTAGATATCTGCCCAGCTCTAGTGCTGATTAAGGCTTATTATAAAATACATATGAAGGTTATGTGTATGTTTCATCCAGGAACTAAATGGTCAAAGGCAGGGTAGAAACCCTGGATTGGGATAAAATTTTTCTTCAACAGTTCATGGGGTTCAATAGCCTATACGACATAGAAGAATAGAAGCCAGAAGATGCTTCTCAAACTTCAGGCAAAGGTGATTTGGAGTACATGCAGAAATGCAACAAGAGCTAAGGCAGAGTTGGAACTAGGTTCTGACCAAGTTGACAAGAGGTGAAGAGAATCAGCCAAAAAAGCACACACGCAGTAGGGCTATGGCCTTCAGCAACAGCAGAGACACTGGCACAGGAAGACAGGGGACACTGCTACAGAAATCAAAGGAGGCAGGGGACATTCCAGGTCACTGTATAACTCCAAGGCCTTCTTGTCTCTGTTATTACAAATGACCAATACAGCAAAATCCACAATGACTCCCTCGGAAGCCATCTGGAAGGGTTCTAGCAAGGGCACGTTCACTCAGAAGACACTACGTAGACTTTGACCTCACTCTCAGCTTTAAAAAGGCCAAGACATTTGCCTAGACTCCAGGTTTGGAACAAAGGGAAACCTGTGATATTTGAAGTGATATGTATGTGTGTATTCATATGCATACACATATCTATTTACATGCAATTCTAATTATAAAAGGGATTTTATTGGATTGGTTTACACCATAGGAGACTGGGGGTTGGGTAGCCCAACTATGGCAACCTGCATGCTGGAAAGTCAGAGACTTTAACAGCTGATTATCCTAAGTTGAAACCCTCAGAACACAGCCTGTAAACTTTCCAGGAGTCATGGAAGGATTGAAGAAGCAAGGGACCTGATATAAAGAATGATCAAGGCAGCAACAAGCTTACCCATGAAGACTAGAGTTAGCACATTCCAGTGGGCCTTCCTTTCATCTGTTTATTCCTTCTTGGTTCCCGTCCTATTATATGATACTGCCTGCCTCAAGGTGAGGCCATTTTCCAAAAGCATAAGCTTGTACCTAAAAACAGAAGTAATCACCTCCTAAAAATCACCTTGTCCCCTCAAGCAAATAGGACCTCTTTCAGATCACCTTCCTGGACCAAGGCTGAGACACTGATCAAGACCCAGACACTGATCTAGACCTGGACTGCTTAATTATATACACATGTACCCTTTACATACATATCCTTTGCAATATCCTATAGACTTAGACTCTCTGGGCCCTTTTATCCGTTCTTCACAATGTGGACACAAAGTATAAGTCTCTTTTCTCTGCTTTCGGCCATTATTTGTCTCTTTAGTTGGTGTACTGAGGGTGGGTGGGCAAGCCTAGCATACCAGATCTGTCTGGACCTAGGTTTTTACCCTGAAAACTCCAGTTATACAATCAGTTTAAGTGGAAAAGCCCAGGGCAGCCCAGGGTCTCACCATCCAAGCAGAGCATATGGGTATCCTGATCTCACTATGTTCAGCAGGTGGTAGATGCTTGCCACCCATCCAACAAGGAAAAGTCGGTGGACATACAAGAAACATGCACTTTGTTCAGACCGCAGCCACTGAGGGAGGATTGCTTTTCCATTCACTGCTACTAGTGTGGTGTGGGTGTGTGTCTGTTTGTATGTGTGCATGTATATATGAATGTATGTGTGTATGTACATATGTTTTTACATGCATGTGTGTGGCTGGAATACATAGGTAAAGACAAGAATGGGACACAAAATTGAGGCACCAACTGATGTTCAATATAAAGTTTCTAAATCAACGTCAGAAGCAATGTAAGTACTACAAAACAATGGAAAGGGCCCCTCTCAATGTGGCTGCTACCCAAGTCCTTCTCCTTTTTTTTTTCTTTTTTTTTTTTTTTTTTTTTTAATTTTATTTTATTTTAAGTCCTTCTCCTTAAACCTGTAACAAAAGGGCTATTTAGAATATTTTTCCTTGGGTTCTTTAAATAATTTGCCTCTAAAAAACTTTTATTAAAATTTAAATGCCTTAGGAAGGGAAATACGTAAACATCTGTCACTATATTTGAAGAGGATTAGGATAGATAACTAAGAAGGGCCTGGAAAATCAGACTCTAACTTATTTTATGGGTAGAGAAAAAGGCAGGACAGGAGGAGCAGCAACCCTGAAGGGAGAGAGTACTTGTGTCGAAGGTGAGCTCTAAACCCCATTTCCAGTTCTTTTGTGTAGAGTCCCCAGGGGCAACTGCACGAAACACGTTGCAGATTGCTGAGACACACTGAATTGGTTCAGGCTACAGTAGTTGAGAAGCAGGAGCTAGCCTGGCTGGAGGACTTTCTGATTAAGAAGAAACAAACAGTGACTGGGCTGGAGAGATGGCTCAGACTTATAAAGGCCAGGCTCATGACCAAAACACCAAGAACAACCCGTGGCTTCTTAGGAGCTCTGTAGCCTCAAACTCTTTGCAGCCTGGCCACTGCTAGATGCCATTATCGGTGCATCAAGCCATAGACGGGTGGCGAGATGGGACCTGCAATATGTGTAAGGGGACCAGGTCCAGGTGGGCAGCCTCCAGTGTGAAGAGAACCTTGGGGAGGAGGTGCAGAGAAAGCAATGAAGGGTGGACGAAGGAGGAGAGCAGGAGCAGAGGAGTGGGGAGGGAAGGTTAAGCATCTGGAAAATTACTGCAGTCTCAGGGCTTTAGCTGCCTCAAAGCCCAATGAGTCATCAGCTGGTTGCCTAGACAACAGCTATTTTCCTTCTGTTGCTGATCGATTTCATCTGCACAAATGTCCCATGAAGCCGTGAGCTGTGAAGATAATAGACCCGGAGTCACAGAAATCCCTGCCAAACGAGGTCTGCATTTTAAATGTTCTGAGCCAGACTTTATGCATATCCGCTGTCTCCATCCTAACCACAGAGAGACAGCCAAAGAGGAGCAGGAACAGGCAGAGGAGGGGACTGTCACCTGTTATCCTAGTGACAAGCCCAGGGACTGCAGCTACCGGACTCCACCATCTCCAGTTTGACAGGACAGATATATAGTCATCTTTGTTACATTTCTCTGAGCAGAAATGGATGTCTGAATGGTGAAGCAGCCCCAGAGATCAGTCCAGTGCCCTTCAGCCTGTACTCTCAGATTCAGAGCGGAAGACGGTGCTCAGTGGTCCATACTTCATTCCTGTGCCTTATTCATCCCCCACCCCATCACCCCCTAGCATTTGTCACTGCATTTAATATGTAAATGTATAATTATTTGTGTGTTTTCCCCCCATGGAAGCAAATGAGGACAGTCATTTTTTCCTATGCATCAGGCATCCTTATCTTCTGGCCTGTCTCATCAGCCTGTACATATTAAATAATCAGAAGTTTGCCGAGCAACAAATGAACAGATGACTTTTTTTTTATCCAGTCACTTCTGTACTAGGGAATATGGCAGTAGTTATAATATGACAAAGTCAGAAATTGTCATAACTTTTGTGTTTTCTATCATTCAGTCTTGTAAGCTACCCCCCTCCCAAAAGAATAGATCTGAGTTTTATATAAACATGGTCAGCTGGTAGCACAAAAATGAAAGAAGTGCCACGCCCTTCGTATGTCGTTATCAGTCAGGACATGCACATTCCATACATGTTCTCACCGCATCAAGGATTTTATAACTCCCATTTTACAGATGACAAAAGTAAGACTAAGAACAGTTACATAGTATATGGAAGGTAGCCTCTGCCTCCCTGCAGGTGGCATTTCTCAGAGCACATTACTCCTCCTTCAAACAGCCCAGATGCCGTGTCAGCCTGAAGGGTATTTTATGGGCACTGCTTTCTTGTTTTCCAATGCATATAAGGCCTAGCTAGGTATTGACATAATTGTGTGAGCCTCCATACAGTCCTGTTTGCTGACTGGGAAGATATCACCGGCCACATATTATAGATGTAGGAAACAGAAAACAAAAAGACTGATGACTTGCATGAAATAACTGAGCTGAATGCACCTGGGACTCACACGCTGGTGTTCAAATGCTTTCGGACTCACTAGCCCAAGAGCTTTCTGGATAAACAAGTCCCTGAGGGTCACAGTGTGATGACCACATGCCACCTGCTCTTCAGAGCTGTCCCTAGGAAGCTTCAGAGGGGCAAAAGCACTGACTTTTGTCAGCTAACTGCAGGAACCTTCTCCTAGAAGCCGTAATGACAGTAGAGCAATCTAAGATTGAAGAGAAAAATCTGAGGGTCTGAAGAAGAATCCAAAGCTCAGAGCTTAGTTTGGAAAAGAAACGGTACCAGATATTTCAGCTAATTTTAGCCTTCCCTTTCTCGTCCTGATTCCCCA
Organism: Tokudaia tokunoshimensis; assembly: GCA_036184795.1. Lineage (NCBI taxonomy): Eukaryota > Metazoa > Chordata > Mammalia > Rodentia > Muridae > Tokudaia > Tokudaia tokunoshimensis. The sequence continues at coordinate 29,562,683 of BTHU01000013.1, read as the reverse complement.
AGCCCCAGCCCACTCCCACGCATCCCTGTTGCCTTCCAAAAGAAATGACATTGCATTATACATACTGAACTAAAAAGGCTTCGAATCTTACCGCTGTGAACGTGATTCTGGGAAAGCGGATCTTAAAGGCCCTGTCAGCCTGCAGGCTAGATAGGAATGAGTAATGAGAAAACACAGAATTATACATTCTAATGAGAATTTTCATGTGATGTCACATCTTTCCAGAAATTGAAGCATACAAATGAACCTGTTAATGATGACCCAAAATGGCAAATTGTGCCAGTTTGCTGTTAAGTGGTTTCTTGAACCGTCTTCCTTAAGAAAAAAAAAATCTTAATTCAAAATTAAGTCTGATCTCAGTCCACCATTGGCTTGGGCAATTCTCTTTTGTCATCATAGCTTCATTTATCTGTGGCCTATATGACTTTTGCCTCCATGTTTGAGCCCACATGTTTTGTACATGTATCTGCACACTGACATGAGCAAGCATGGATTGAGGTAAAGACATGCCACACTTGCATGCCATATACAAACCCATTTGCAACCTACAGCAGGTTCCTAATACAGGTGTAATAGCAACAGTAGTGCTGTTCTCCATTTAAAGATGAAGAATTTGATGTTTAAACAGGCTAGAGAATTTACCTAGCAACTTGTGAGAGCTAATAAAAGTGATCCTATAAATAGACCTGAGATAATAACCAGATGTCAGCACTAAAATCGTAGATGAGTTCATCCAACAGCATTTCCACCACTTTATCCGTGATAGGATGCTAACACTGAGGAAATAGGGAGAGAAGCATATGTTGAATCTATAATGCTGTTTCTTAAGAGAGCAGTAATAATGATGTTCATCTCAATTTTACTTTAGCCACAGTTCATTCCCTGTATTTATACATGGTTTAACACTCTCAAAAATCACTATGTTAGAAATCAAAATTATTTAAAAACCCAGAGATCTTTTGGGTTTCTCTAACCCACTCTGACGCTCAACTGTGATTGCAAGATGGTGGTTGATCACTACTTTTCTAGGAATGAGTCATTGCATTGAGTCTAATGATGATCTATGAAGCAATGTTTGGGTATGAAAATTCATTTTTTTTAATGATTGCACTATTGCTCAACTAAGCTTAATAAAATAGATTAATTTAATTCAAAACTAAACATGATCCGAGTCTAACCTTGCATGGGATTATGTATCTGAAGAAAGAAAGGTAAAGTGGAAACTTAAGGGTTCTTTGGAAAGTCAGTTATGTTGGATGGTGTTTTACTGGGGCAAGCAGGTGAAGGAGTGTTTTCTTGAAATGGACACAAGTGAAAGGTTAAGACAAACTCCTGAAGGAACATTTCACTGAAGCACATACAGGAGAGAGTATGTTTTCCTAAAGCAAGCATGTGAAAGGACACGTGATGAAGAATTCTTTGCTAACAACACACATGTATTGGTCCACCTTACATTACATAGTTGAGCATATTTGTCAGGACTCCATAGAGAGAAAAGCACAAAAAAACTTCTGGTGGTGTGTTATGGTTTCTTGTCACTTCCTTGGACTCGGGCTGACTGGAAGAGTGATGTCAGCTGAGACAGACACACATGCTAAGACAATAGACACATGATGAGGCAAGACCCGTGGAGGACACGTGATGTTTGGAGGGAGTATGAATAGACTCAATGGACTGTGATGGAGGCTGGGCTAGGCTTGCACATAGAGCTAGCTGTGCAATGCTTGTTGGTCTCCATGTCTTCGCTAATCTTTGGTTCACTGAGAGACACAGCTGAGAACTTCTCCTGGCATTCCTGCTGGTCGCTTCTGCCAACTTGTGCTTAGGGTGAGGTCTGGCTATCTCTGCTAGGTCATCCCACCATTACTGATTCATATTTGATATCCTGACTCTACCAAATCAGACTGTTGGTGTATCTGTGAAGTGTTTACGAATGGGCAGAGGTGCCACTGTTGACCTGTGAACTGAACTGCCAATTTCCAGACAACACAGATGGGAGTTGCTCCAAAGAACCCTTCTACAGGTCCACTTCTCCCATATCCTTTCTTCTCCACTACCTCTGATGGGTGATGGGCTAAAAAGGAGGTTAAAGTGTCTAAGAAACAACATTAAAAGTAGCCTTTGAAGAAAAAATTAAGTTACTGTAAGGTTAGAAAACAAATGCATTGGTTTGCTATCTAATCTTTTTATTTATATCTAATCTATAACTTGACTAACATCCTCATTACACTTTTGGGTTAATAAAATGTATGTGTCATTGTTTAGTCTAAAAATGTAGGAGCAGAGTTACCAGTGCTCTTACAAGAAGCAGAATAGTCTCACATTATAGTTTTTCAATTTTAAAATTTTTGATAAACTTGTTCACCTTCCTTAAAGCTATATACTTTCCTTTAGTCTATAATTATACTTAAAAAGTTGAGTGTAAATCACATTATCATATTTATTGCTGTGTATGTGTTCCCTGTTATTTATACTATTGGTTTATGTACATATTTTCTTAAATTAACTTTTATTCAATATAGACCTAAACCCTTGGTTATAAAAATACTAGGTTTTTAAATATTAATCTTAAGAAGATCTGGGGGAGGGGGGACAAGAGAGATGGCTCAGCGGTTAAGAGCACTGACTGCAGCCTCTGTCATCTTTGCTCCAGTGACAGACCAGACAGGGACAACCAGGTACACAGAGATATCCCAAGTATAACATCACTTGGGGCAAGGCACACCAGGGCTCCAACGACACCCAGGAGCAGGGCAGTCCCTCAGCAATCTGTGCCAGGGGAAACCTGGTCATCCAGGGGTGCAGAAAGAGCCTTACAGGCTCACAGGAGGTTCAAGTAACAGCCAGTGACAGCAGGACCAGCTAACACCAGAGATAACAAGATGGCAAAAGGCAAATGTAGGAATGTTACTAACAGAAATCAAGGCAATATGGTACCATCCGAACCCAACTCTCTGACAACAGCAAGTCCTGGATACCCCAACACACCAGAAAGGCAAGATTTGGATTTAAAATCCAATCTCATGATACCATTAGAGGATTTCAAGAAGGACATAAATAAATCTCTTAAAGAAGTACAAGAGAACATGAATCAACAGGTAGAAGCCCTTACAAAGGAAACACAAAAATCGCTTAAAGAAATACAGGAGAACTTGGGTCAACAGGCAGAAGTCCTGAAAGAGGACACACAAAAATATCTTAAAGAATTACAGGAAAACATAAATAAATAAGTGAAGGAACTGAGCAAAGCCATGCAGGATCTAAAAAAGGAAGTAGAAACAACTAAGAAATCACAAAGGGAGACAACTTTGGAGATAGAAAACCTTGGGAAGAAATCAGGGGTCATAGATGCAAACATCAGCAACAGAATACAAGAGATAGAAGAAAGAATCTCAGATGCCGAAGATTCCATAGAAAGCATTGACTCAACAGTCAAAGAAAATGCAAAATGCAGAAAGCTTGTAGCCCAAAACATCCAGGAAATCCAGGAAACAATGAGAAGACCAAACCTAAGGATTATAGGTATAGATGAGAGTGAAGATTTCCAACTTAAAGGACCAGTAAATATCTTCAACAAAATTATGGAAGAAAACTTCCCTAACCTAAAGAAAGAAATGCCCAAGAACATACAAGAAGCCTACAGAACTCCAAACAGACTGGACCAGACCAGAAAATCCTCCCAGCACATAATAATCAAAACATCAAACGTACTAAACAAAGAAAGAATATTAAAAGCAGTAAGAGAAAAAGGCCAAGTAACATATAAAGGAAGACCTATCAGAATTACACCGGACTTCTCACCAGAGATGATGAAAGCTAGAAGATCCTGGGCAGATCTCATACAGACTCTAAGAGAACACAAATACCAGCCCAGATTACTATACCCAGCAAAACTCTCAATCACTATAGATGGAGAAACCAAGATATTCCATGATAAAACCGAATTTACACAATATCTTTCCACAAACCCAGACCTGCAAAGGATAATAGGTGGAAATCACCAATAGGAAGGAAACTATACCCTGGAAAAAGCAAGATAGTAGCTTTCTTTCATCAAATCCAAAAGAAGATAACCACTCAAACATAAAAATAACATCAAAAATAACAGGAAGCAATAATCACTATTCCTTAATATCTCTTAACATCAATATACTCAATTTCCCAATAAAAAGACATAGACTAACAGACTGGATACATAAACAGGACCCAGCATTTTGCTACATACAGGAAACACACCTCAGTGTCAAAGACAAACACTACCTCAGAGTAAAAGGCTGGAAAACAAATTTACAAGAAAATGATCCCAGGAAACAAGCTGGAGTAGCCAATCTAATATCGGATAAAATTGACTTTTAACCTAAAGGCATCAAAAAAGACATGGAAGGACACTTCATACTGGTCAAAGGAAAAATCCACCAAGAAGAACTCTAAATTCTGAACATCTATGCTCCAAATGCAAGGTCACTCTCATTTGTAAAAGAAACTTTGCTAAAGCTCAAAGCACACATTGCACCTCACACAATAATTGTGGATGACTTCAACACTCCACTCTCTGCAATGGACCGATCAGGAAAACAGAAACTAAACAGAGACACAGTGAAACTAATTGAAGCTTTGGACCAAATGGATTTAACAGATATATATAGAACATTTCATCCTAAAGCAAAAGAATATACCTTCTTCTCAGCACGTCATGGTACCTTCTCCAAAATCAGCCATAAAATTGGTCACAAAACAGAACTCAACAGATATAAGAAGATCGAACTAATTCCATGCCTCCTATCAGATCACTGTGGAGTAAGGGTGGTCTTCAATAGCAACAAAAACAACAGAAAGCCCACATGCACATGGAAGCTGAACAATTCTCTACTCAATGATACTTTGGTCAAGGAAGAAATAAAGAAAGAAATGAAAGACTTTTTAGAATTTAACGAAAATGAAGGCACAACATACCCTAACTTATGGGACACAATGAAAGCAGTGCTAAGAGGAAAACTCATATCCCTGAGTGCCTCCAAAAAGAAACTAGAGAGAGCATACACTAGTAGCTTTCCAGCACACCTGAAAGCCCTGGAACAAAAAGAAGCTAATATACCCAAGAGGAGTAGAAGGCAGGAAATCATCAAACTCAGGGCTGAAATCAATCAAGTAGAAACAAATAGAACCATACAAAGAATCAACAAAACCAGGAGCTGGTTCTTTCAAAAAATCAACAAGATAGATAAACCCTTAGCCAGACTAACCAGAGGGCACAGAGACAGTATCCAAATTAACAAAATCAGAAATGAAAGGGAGATATAACAACAGAAACTGAGGAAATTCAAAAAATCATCAGATCCTACTACAAAAGCCTATACTCAACACAACTGGAAAAACTGGAGGAAACTGACAATTTCCTAGACAGATACCAAATACCAAAATTAAATCAAGATCAAATAGACCATCTTAACAGTCCCATAACCCCTAAAGAAATAGAAATGGTCATTGAAAGTCTTCCAACCCAAAAAAGCACAGGACCAGATGGTTTTAGTGCAGAATTCTATCAGAACTTCAAAGAAGACTGAACACCAGTACTCTTCAAATTATTCCACAAAATAGAAGGAACACTACCCAATTCATTCTATGAAGCCACAATTTCACTGATACCAAAACCATACAAAGATCCAAAAAAGAAAGAGAATTTCAGACCAATTTCCCTTATGAACATTGATGGAAAAATTCTCAACAAAATTCTTGCCAACCGAATCCAAGAATGTATCAAAACGATCATTCACCACAATCAAGTAGACTTCATCCCAGGGATGCAGGGATGGTTCAATATATGGAAATCCATCAATGTAATCCACTAGATAAACAATCTCAAAGAAAAAAACCACATGGTCATTTCATTAGATGCTGAAAAAGCATTTGACAAAATTCAGCATCCTTTCATCCTAAAAGTCTTGGAAAGATCAGGAATTCAAGGCCCATATCTAAACACTGTAAAAGCAATATACAGCAAACCGGTAGCCAGCATCAATCTAAATGGAGAGAAACTTGAAGCAATCCCACTAAAATCAGGGACTAGACAAGGCTGCCCTCTCTCTCTCCATATCTTTTCAATATAGTACTTGAAGTTCTAGCTAGAGCAACTAGACAACATAAGGAGGTCAAAGGGATACAAATTGGAAAGGAAGAAGTCAAACTATCACTATTTGCAGATGATATGATAGTATACTTAAGTGACCCAAAAAACTTCACCAGAGAACTCCTACAGCTGATAAAACAACTTCAGCAAAGTGGCTAGATATAAAATCAACTCAAGCAAATTAGTAGCCTTCCTATACTCAAAGAATAAGCAGACTGAGAAAGAAATTAGGGAAATGATACCCTTCACAATAGCCACAAACAATATAAAGTATCTTGTTGTGACTCTAACCAAACAAGTGAAAGATCTGTATGACAAGAACTTCAAGTCTCTGAAGAAGGAAATTGAAGAAGACCTCAGAAGATGGAAAAATCTTCCATGCTCATGGATTGGCAGGATTAGTATAGTAAAAATGGCTATCTTGCCAAAAGCAATATACAGATTCAATGCAATCCCCATCAAAATCCCAACTCAATTCTTCATAGAGTTAGAAAGAGCAATTTTCAAATTCATCTGGAATAACAAAAAACCCAGGATAGCTAAAACTATTCTCAACAGTAAAAGAACTTCTGGGGGAATCAGTATCCCAGACCTCAAGCAGTACTACAGAGCAATAGTGTTAAAAACTGTGTGGTATTGGTACAGTGACAGGCATGTAGATCAATGGAACAGAATTGAAGACCCAGAAATGAGTCCACACACCTATGGTTACTTGATCTTTGACAAAGGAGCTAAAACCATCCAGTGGAAAAAAGATAGCCTTTTCAACAAATGGTGCTGGTTCAACTGGAGGTCAGCATGCAGAAGAATGCAAATTGGTTCATTCTTATCTCCTTGTACTAAGCTCAACTCCAAGTGGATCAAGGACCTCCACATAAAACCAGACACACTGAAACTAATAGAAAAGAAACTGGGGAAGAGCCTTGAGCACATGGGCACAGGGGAAATTTTCCTGAACAGAAGACCAATAGCTTATGCTCTAAGATTAAGAATTGACAAATGGGACCTCATAAAATTACAAAGTTTCTGTAAAGCAAAGGACACTGTCAATCAGACAAAAAGGCAACCAACAAATTGGGAAAAGATCTTTACCAACCCTACATCCAACAGAGGGCTAATATCCAATATATACAAAGAACTCAAGAAGTTAGACTCAGGAGAGCCAAATAACCCTATTAAAAAATGGGGTGCAGAGCTAAACAAAGAATTTTCACCTGAAGAATATTGAATGACTGAGAAGCACCTAAAGAAATGTTCAACATCCTTAGTCATTAGGGAAATGCAAATCAAAACAACCCTGAGATTCCACCTCACACCAGTCAGAATGGCTAAGATCAAAACTCAGGACACTGCAGGTGTTGGCGAGGATGTGGAGAAAGAGGAGCACTCCACTGCTGGTGGGATTACAAGCTTGTACAACCACTCTGGAAATCAGTGTGTCGGTTCCTCAGAAAACTGGGCATGATACTACTGGAGGACCCTGTTATACCCAGCAACCACATGGTGGCTCACAGCTATCCGTATATACCCAGAGGCCTCCCTGGCATGCAATAAGGACTCATGTTCCACTATGTTCATAGCAGCCTTATTTATAATAGCCAGAAACTAGAAAGAACCCAGATGTCCCTCAACGGAGGAATGGATACAGAAAATGTGGTATATTTACATAATGGAGTACTACTCAGCAATTAAAAACAATGAATTCATGAAATTCTTAGGCAAATGGTTGGAACTGGAAAATATCATCCTAAGTGAGGTAACCCAATCACAAAAGAATACACATGGTATGTAGTCACTGATAAGTGGATATTAGCCCAGAAACTCGGAATAACCAAGACACAATTCACATATCAATTGATTCCCAAGAAGGAAGGAAGGAGAGGCCCCTGGTCCTGGAAAGACTTGATGCAGCAGTGTAGGGGAATACCAGGACAGAGAAGCCGGAGGGGGTTGACTGGGGAACAGGGGGAGGGAAGAGGGCTTATGGGACTTTCGGCGAGACGGGAACCAGGAAAGGGGAAATCATTTGGAATGTAAATAAAGAATATAGAAAAAAAGACCACTGACTGGTCTTCTAAAGGTCTGAGTTCAAATCCCAGCAACCACATGGTGGCTCACAGCTATCCATAATGAGATCTGATGCCCCCTTCTGGTGTGTCTGAAGACAGCTATAGTGTACTTACATATAACAATAAAATAAATGTTAAAATAAAATAAAATAAAAAAAGAAGATCTGGGAAAACCCAAAGACAGGGCATTGAGTCAGAACAAGGAAGAAGAAAAAAATTAGTAAATGTAGGCACATGACTGAGGAATATTATCAGAGTAATGGCTTTATGTGACAAAGAGATGAAGTTGAACATGTGAGCCAAAGCCAGATCCTGAACAGCTTCACCACAGAGCATGTGCAGAGGAAGAGTTCACTGGAGGAAGATGATAAGCTCAGACACTGAATCTAAGAGTGGTGCCGGCCAAATGGATGAAAGACAACCCAGAGGGCAGGAAGAGTAGTTACAGCAACCTGTGTGAGAAGCAACAAAGGACTAACCCGAAGAGGACTGTGGGAACTGGGACACGATGACAGATGCACCAGGGGTTAAAGAGGCCGTGGAGCTTGTGAACTGGGAAAGAGAGGAAGCACAAGAGATCAAAAGAACAGATCTTGAAAAGGGGCAACTGAGGGGGCCCTGGAGAACGTGTCCAAATTTCAACACAGTGAATTGAACCGGGTATCCAGTCTAGACAGCTCTGTGGATGACTGGTCCTCCTCTCTGGCCATCAAAGCAGATTTAAATGAGTCACTCGGCATCAGGTTTCCACAACCAAGAGAAACAGTGGCCTTTAAGTGTACAAAAAGAAGCTTCCATGAAGGAAATGAGGCTGAAAAGAACCTGAAGATAGGATGGCTCAGAAGTCAAAAGGAATCAAGGCCAGGGATAGTTGAGGCAGGGGAATGGGAATTGAGCTTTGCCAGGAGGGGACTGTAGGGGAGGGACACGACAGGCCGATGACAATGACAGTGAGACAGTATTTCATAAATATTTTTTTAAGCCAGGCGGTGGTGGCGCACGCCTTTAATCCTAGCACTTGGGAGGCAGAGGCAGGCGGATTTCTGAGTTCGAGGCCAGCCTGGTCTACAGAGCGAGTTCCAGGACAGCCAGGGCTATACAGAGAAACCCTGTTTCGAAAAACCAAAAAAAAAAAAAAATTTAAAGGACAGAGAATTTCAGGATGAAAATGCTGTACACTAACAAGAATCACAGAGCAAAAATGGCCATTGCCAGAGCTTTGGAGACTCCGTTTGAATGCGTTCCTGAGGGCGGACAGAAGTCAGAACATAAATTCAAAAACTGGAGGGGAACAAAACACAAATAGAATGAGATTATTTTAGCCTCATTATTTCCTAGCAAATCAGTTCTGGGTGCTTTACTTGGAATTATAAAACAATATATTCATATTATGTAAAGTTTTAAAAATAGAAAAAACAGGAAACTCACCTGAAGTTTGGACATCACAGCAAAGCCATAGTGCTGTGATTTTTCCCTTGGCTTTAACCAGGGAAGGCATGCTTCACTTTGGAGCATTAGCCCTTAAAGTACCTTAGTGGGGAGACCTTCAAAATGTTCCAGCACTCCTTAGAATTCATCTACAGTCTCCCCTAAATATTTGACTTAATTCAAAACATCCTTTCTATAATAATGTGAGAGTAAATAGCAAAGTAATCCTCCTTCTGTCCAGGTGAGAAGTTTCATTACAGCCTGGTGTTGAAATTGGAAGTTCATCCAGGGTTTCTCTCCTCCTCCCAGCACTGGTGCTTCCCACAAGCCCAGCACCCAGTGACAGCGTAGGGTAAATGTAGTCTAGTGTCTCCCGGTTCACCTGCCCAAGGTGCAGCATTCCTACACCACAGGAGCAAGGCAAAACTCAGAACCACAGTGTGTCATCATGGACGTGGACTTTAAGACCCTCATCCCAGCTCCCTGGAAGGCAGTCTTTTCCTGTTTGCCTTCGGAAAAAGATGTAGAACTCTCAGCTCTTCCTACATCATGCCTGTCTGGATGATGTCATGCTCCTCCTGCCTTTATGATAATGGACTGAACCTCTGAACCTGTAAGCCAGCCCCAATTAAATGTTGTCCTTCTAAGAGTTGCCTTGGTCATGGTGTCTGTTCACAGCAGTAAAACCCTAACTAAGACACCTGGGAAAAGGGAACGGGTCTGGGAATTGACCTGTTGGGAACAGCTTCCTTCCAACTTCCACAGTCCACTGTAAGCATCCTCCAGCCTCAAGCCTTGATGGCTGCCTGAGCTTGCTGAGAGAACTAGAAAGGTTCCAGTTTGTTTAAGCTGTTCTCACCTTCAGTAACTTTGGAAAGGCTGCGTCGCTCCAGTAACCATCCTCCTGCCTCTCTGATAGCAAAACTCCTTCCAGGTTTACCCTGGACTGATGAGGAGAGGGTTAAATGGATAAGGGTGATTCAGTTCCTGAATCCAAGCTTTCTGATGGAATTTACCAGGGAACAGGAATGCATACGTTGATGGTAGAAATGAGTGAGGATTTAAAATGTCAAAGGTCTTTATTTCTAGTAATAAAGGGCACCCAGGGTGCTAACAACGCTAGAAGGAGAACCACTTAAATATTTACATTTTGCCACGAACTCCTTAGAGCCCCAAGCCCTAACCCAACCTAGCACATAGTGTGTACAACTAGACAAGTATAGTCTGGCATACTTTGTAGTAGCCTGTCTGTAGTGATCTATCTGTAGATCTAAAACCAGGTACTTCAGTTACTGGTTATTTCTTTTACAGAGATTCGTGACAAGCCTTTAGCTACAAAATGCTATTCCAAACTGATAAAAGGAGAGGCCTCAGCTCTTGAGATCACGCCTATCCATGTGAAAACTACTAAGAGGATTCAGTTCCCAGTCTTACAGGTGAGGAGACTGGAGCCCAACAGGGAAAGAAACTGGCTCAAGTCACACAGCTGTTACAAAGACCTCTGGTCTTCCCAGATGCTACTTCAGAACGGCCCGGCTTGCCTCCTCAGTTTACACGGACTGCTTTCGAAAGCGCATCCCTTGGGGACCATGAAGCCATCGGTCCTGATGCTGCGTCTGGATGATGCTGTGTGTCACCGCAACACTGAGAACAGAGCAGATGCAACCTCCCATCTGTAGCTCCTCTGCCCGCTTCCCCCATGGAGACTTAGAATTTAGGATGCAAATAAATTTTAAGTGGCCCTAAAGAGCTGGGTCAGCGCTCATTAATAAACGATGAAGTTCAATTGCCTTTAATTCTCTTCTGGTCCCTCCTGAACACACAAGCAAAGTGCTTATAACTACTTCATCACTGGACACAGGAAGAGCAGAGGGGTTGTGAGCAAGTCCACCTCTCCATGGAGACTCCTCAACTGCAGGTCCTTTAGAGAACATTGTTGGACACCATCTGGGTTCCATGTCAGTGCCTTGCACAGAGTGAAAAAGCTCTTTGTCACCAATATTGGCATCTGTTTTGTCCTTTCTGACCATATCTGAATAAACTTAAATAAAATCAAGTTTAAGTTAGACATTCTAACTCTGATCATTTCAACAACCCCAAACAGATAAGAGCTAAGAGAAGGGAGGTGGAGATAAGGTGCCATGGTAACAGGTATGTGAAACCAATGACTATAAAATAGGACAAGTTATGGCCAGAACTTGGTGTTTACTCTACTGGTTCATGTTTCCTTTTTCTCTCCTTCCAGAGGCATCTCCTCAACATCCCATACCCAGTACCCTCGCCTGTCTAGCTGTGTTCTCTCACTTTGGTTCTCTCGAAGTTATATGCTTAATCAAGTTTCTATGCTCCTCCGAGCCCTCATGTCCATGTGTGTAATGATATTGACCTCATAACTGTTGGAAAATTGAATAAGATGATGAGTAAAAGGTACCCAGCGTGGTGCCAGGTATTAAACCATTCTTCGTGGTTATTAAACAATGATTATTTCTTCTACGGCTGTTATCCCTTAATAATGTGTTCTTTCCCTGGGGTATTTGTAGTCAATGGAAGACAACAGACTGCTAAACTGCAGTGAGTAGCTTCCTAAAGGTGGGCCTTCAGACCAAAAGAACAAAAGGCAGTCAAGGGTCTTCCACGGTCTCCTTAAAACCCACTTAGGGTTTACAGACGCTTGCCCCATGTCTGAATCTTCTTCCCAATGTGGATCACATCTGCAGCTCAACACCAGAGGCCCACATTGCTCTGCTGCCCATGAACAGGCAGCCAATCATCAGGTAGCTTAGTGAGGAAACACTGGGTGGCAGGCAGGGTCTTAGGTGTAGCTTCCATTACCCAGAGCCTAACTTCTCTAGCTGACAGTTAATTCCAGTTTTGCTGGCTCTCCTTGAGAGTCCAGGCTAGCCCAAGGTCAAGTAGCCCAGGGCCTCATCTGAAATTCATAAGGAAACCTGCAGAGCAGGCTCTGCCCAGCGACTGTCAGCATAAAACTGCTCTCAGCCCCAGGGAAGCTATGACTCAGCATCTGTGTATGCCAGGGCTGTCTTTTCCATCCCCTCCCCTCCAGCCCCACAGCTGTCTCCTCAGCCAGGGTTTGCAAAATCACTCCCCTATGCTTAGCGAATACTGAAAAGCTAATATTTACTAAGCGCTTCTCGTGTGCCATACGGTACACACTTAGATTTGTTTCATGCGATTCTTTCTCAAAACCTCATGAAAGAGACTTTTTTCCATTTTGCAGATTGAAGACTGCTCAAAGAAATGACCGTGGACCTGCATTTTTGTCCTCCTGTCTTTCAGTCCTTTACCCACTGTCCTCCACTGTGTCTGTCGGCATGGACTACTATCCAGTCTCTGCTTTGAGTCTCCTCCAAGCTAGTCAGAAACCACAAGAGTTCCTTCCTGTACCATGAATCCTAGAAAATCCTTCAGAGACTCCCTGTTAGACCCAAATTAAGCCAAGGCAGCCTAACCCTGTACACGGGACCACTCCTCCCTTTATTCCAACCATGCTTCCAGCCCCGTCCTCTGCTTCCCGCAACGGGTTCTGTGGCAGGAAGCTGATCAGCATGGTTCTGCGCCTGCGCCTCCGACCTCACCTCCACCATCCCTTTCTCGTGTCCCCTTTGGTTTCTTGGCAAAAATGTCTGTTGAAGACTCAACTCAAATGTCGATTCCTCTGAATCCCTCCTTTGGTCACTAATCTGAATTAGATTAAGTTGAAAAGTGCTTTGTCCAGTACCAAATCATGCCGCTCAGAATGTTGGGGGGAGGGGGGGGAAGTTCCAGGGTCCGTTAACCACTAGGCTGGAGGCCAGCTGGAGCAAAAAGGAAGGGGAAGGAATCCCGAGCATAGGGACATGTTTTCTCACGCCTCTGTGAACTGAGCCCCGTTGCCGTGCCATGCCTTTCCTACACGATGTTCTGCGTCTCCACAGCCCAGAAACAGCAAAAACTCTAAAACTGGGAGCCATAAGAAACCGCTCTTCCTCTAAGGTTTTTTGATCATGTATCTGTCCTTGCTGCTGGGTCCAACATCTCACGCATCATTGTCACTGACCATTGTTACTCTATAAAACTATGCACCATTACGTGTTGGTGAACGGCCACCCCATTGTACTGTTACATGTTGCTGAGTAGCCATGCTTAGGCTGGAACTCCCAGGGTGGAGGCTGTAGGTTATCCCCACCCCTCCATCTTTTGGTTCCAGTTTGTTGAAGATGCTTTGCGCACATGGACGAAGGAGGCATTTCCTTGTTTATCCACAGAATCGGTTAAGCATCTCCTATGTGCCAGGCCCTGTGCTAGAGTGAAGGGAAAGCCAACAGGAGTAAGAGTGAGACTTCCCAGAAGAGTCCTTTCCTTGCCCTAACGCTTACATAATCAAGGGCTTTCTTGCTTCGTTCTTGACTTCCTTCCCAGAAAACAAACTGAACTGCAGAGACTGCAAAAATACCACCCAATTTCATCTTGCTTAACCTAGACACAAGTGTCCTCCCTTTAGCTGCCATGCTGTTTACAAAAGAAGGAAGAAAAAAAAAACCTTCATTGTCAGGTCAAAATCACAGCTTGTGCAAGCATCCAGAGTTAGCCTGCAGCTCCTTGGGAATCTTAAAGTCATCATGATACTCTCTGTTAAGTTCTGTAAATCGAATCGACTTTCTGATTAATCACTGATTCCTTAACCTGGCCATGCTAAACAAAAAACTTCGAGGCTAAAGGTTGGGGTTATTTCCCCCCCTAGAGTCACGAATGGATAGCATTCTGCTGTGTCATTGTGTTAAGTCCCTGTTGGAGTCTTTGTTTTCCCGCCTGCTCTGAATTGTCTCATCGCTTTCTACGTTGCTGCTTGTTCCTCTCTACTAACGGGCTTTCTCTCAAACCTGGTAGTCAAGGACTCTCAGACCCTGACAAAAGGAGCCAGCACTCCTAAACACAGAGGCAGCATCTGGAGATGGCAAAAGCTGGAAAGCCTAGACCCTCCGCTCAGAAGCCCTCCTTATACAGAGAAGGACAAACGATCAGGGAGGGGCACCTACCCAGCAGTCCTATTATAGTGGAGTATAATAAATTCTGCTAATGACAACAGCAACACCCTGGCTACCCGTTATTTATCTTTTAGTTATTACACAAATGTCTGCTAATTTGCAGGCAGGCTGGGGCCAGAGGCTGAGACATGATAGCTGCTGACAGCAGAGAGCCATATATTAGACCTCACAGCTAAGGAAGCAGCCCAAGTAGGGAGGGGAAGATGACGAAGACAGAAAATGTGAAATGAGAATGCCGAATTCTTGTCTCTAGGAAATTGTTGCCTCATTAGGAACAGTAAGAAGGCCAGGGTCAAGACACCAGATACAAGGCAAGGGTTCAGAAACCTCAGGTTGCCATAGAGACAGAGTGGTATTTGGGGTTCACCAGGAAAATACTCTAGGAAATACTCAAGACAATCATCTGGGATCTAAATGAAATTACCAAATAACAGGGGAAACAGAACCTCAACTGGAATCTTTCATCATCAAAAGAAGCTTCCAGTGCTGGAAATGGGTTATAGCCAACCAAGTTCTTGGCCAAAGGGATCCCATGGAAACCCCCAAACAACCCAGGCTATTGCCAAAGCTACTAGCAGGTCTCCACAAACTGATGGCAGGGCCCCATTTCTGAAGACAACATCTGCACAACTCATTAAACATGGAGGAGCCAGGTTGGTGCCTACCTAGAGGCTTCACCCCTGTGGACCTGTGTTCATAGTAATAGAAGGTACTCTGCATGCTACCAAAGGAGAAAGGTAAAGTCTAACTAGCCACAAAACTTTCGATCTATAAGAGTGACCTACCTGCAAGACACGCTGCTACAATAGTAGCACAAAGCTTGTAGGAGTGACCAACCAATATCTAATTAGATTTAAGGCCCATTCCACAAAATGGAACCGGTGGGAACCCGTGTCCGGCCAGGGCTGGAGCCACTGGGCAGGCAGACACAGGGAGTTCAACTGCTGCAGGACCCTACGGAACCACTAAGCAAGCGTCGGGCTGTGGGAGGCCTCGCGACCTCATTCTGGGAGTGGGGAAGGCACATTCTTGGGGTTCTCAGTCTTGGACATCCCAGACGCTGCTGGATGTCGCGGAAGAGCTGAGAACCAGGTGAGGTCCCAGGGTCAGGGATCTGACCCGGGGCTGAAGGGAAAGGGGGCAGGGAAGAGCACCGGCTGGGTCCCATGGGGACGAGAGTGTCCTTGGCTTGGTTGGCGGACAGTTTGGGTTGGTGGCCACTGTGACTGGGAACGCTGGGAGGCCTAAGCGGGAGATTAGAGGTGGCTCTTGGGCGGAAGGACCTGTCCCTTGCTCCAGCACAGCGGGTCCAGATGAGAGGACGCAGTCCATAGTTTTAGAGAGTTTATTGTAGAGAAGTAGAGAGAGAAGGTAGAGAAGTAGAGGTCAGCCATGGCCATGTGGAGAGAGGGGGGAAGGGAATGCGGAGAGAAGGGGAGCAAGGGGGCAAGAGAGAGGGAAAAGAGAAAGAGAGTAAGAGAACAAGAGAGCAAGAGAGAGAGGAGGGGCCAAGGAGAACCTTTTATAGTGGACGAGGGGGAGGAGCACGCCTGGCTGTTGCCAGGTGACCGTGGGGGTGGAGTCCAAACAGAATACCAGGGGCTTGGGGTGTTGCCCTACGTGACTGATGGCCACAGGATTATGGAGTTGAGGGCCTCGTGTCAGAAGCCTAGTGTCTGGGAGCAAGGCCAACAGGACAATCTACGAGGTCTCCGGAAGTTAAGCCTCTCTCAACCAGAACACAGACTGCCTCTCGCGGTCCCACAGGAACCCATACTCAATGTTGCTTGAGTGGCCAAGAACCTGAGATTTGATAGTCCAGGGACCAAAGGGAAAACCTGCTAAAGGAATGTAGCAATAAAATGACCCCTGACAACATTCTGCTATACTCATAGATCCATGCCTTGCTTAGCGATCATCAGAAGTTTCTTCCTTCAGCAAATGGGAACAAAATAGAGACTCACAGCCAGATATTATGCGCAGAGCGAGAGAACCTTGGAGCACTCAGCCCTAAAAGGGATGACTCTATCAAATCCCTCACCTCAGGGCTCAGGGAACTCTGCAGAAGAAGAAGTATGAAGAGTTTTAAGAGCCAGAGGGGATGAGAGACATCAAGGAATCAAGGCCTTCTAGACACACCAGGGCTGGTGCACACAGGAACTCACAGAGATGGAGATAGCACACACAGGACCCGCACAGGTCAGCACTAGGTGATGTCCTAGAGCTAAAAAGAGGCAGATATATGCCCATCCTTATCCCAGAAACTAGCTCCAGGGTATAGACACTTGCAAATGAAAACAGTTTTCTCCAAGAGAGTCCCACTGGGGAAAACAAACAATTCTTAAGGATAAGCCCATGCCCAGCAGTAGATAACCAAACAAAATTAACTAGATGGCATCTCGGGAAGTTCTTTGTCTCTTCATGGTAAGTTGGGTACCTTTTTTCCATCTTACAGATCCTTTGAGTATCTATCAGACTTCCGGTTTGGGGGTTTGATGGGATCCTAGTGTGTGCACTCACATGTGTCTCGGTGTCTCTGTGCGCTCCACGTGCTGTTTCTTTGGCTCGATTTCTTGATTGGTTGTTTTGTCAAAATCTAACATGTTTCTTTTTAATCTTATTGTATTTTATTTTATTGAATTACTATACCTTAGATATCTGTTTTCTAAAGAGAAACAGAAAGGGTGTAGATCCGGAAGGGAGGTGATTTAGGGAGGAACTGGGAGGAGTGGGGGGGGAGGGGAAACAGTAATAATATATTGCACAAAAAAAAATTTATTTTCAATAAAAGGAGAGAAATTTTGCACCCAGAATACCTTGCATTAGTCCCCTATTGCAACAAGTCACCACTAATTAATTTAATGGCTAAAACCACACTTCTTTACTATTACACTACCCAGTAGGTTAGAAGTCTGACATGAGTCTCACTGAGCTCAACCCAGAGAGACTGCAGGGCTTCTCTCTTCTGGGGGCTCCTTGGGTGCCTTTTCCAGAAGCAGGTGCCGGCATTCCCTGTGTGGTACACGTCTTCTATCTTCAAAGCCAGTAGTAGCAGGTTGAAAGCCTCTCACAGCACAGCATCTTGACCTCTGTTGCCTCCTTCAGCCACTTGGAAGAGCCCTGTGATTAGACTGGAACAACCCAGAAAACCCACTATCATTTTCTAATCGAGGATCAGCTGATTTGTAACTTTAACGCCATCTGTAGCTTCAGCTCCCCTTTGCCATGTAACCTAAGACATTCTCATCCTGGACATCAGGGGTTGGAGATTTAGCTCTGTGGTAGAGTGCTTGCCTAACAAGACCTCAGCTCCAGGGGTGTGGGGAGGGACATTCTGGACCTCAAAACATGGCAGACATCTTTGGAGAGCCATTGTTTGGAGGGAAACAAAATGAAGACCTGTCTCCAAGAAGAAAAACACAATGAGTAAGAACTACACAGCTTCCCACAACTCCTAAAAATAGCTCTGAATCATCTCACTCTCAAACAAGAGAAGGTGACATGTCACCAGTTAACACCTGACAGAAACAAAGATGAACTCCCCAGAGACAGCTTTTGTGGTGGCCAATGCCTTTAATCCCAGCTCTTGGGAGGCAGAAGCAGGTGGATTTCTGAGTTTGAGGCCAGCCTGGTCTACAGAGTAAGTTCCAGGACAGCCAGAGCTATACAGAAAAATCCTGTCTCGAAAAACTAAAGGAAAAAAAGAAAAGAAAAGAAAAAAATCAAAGATGGCTAGGCACATACAAGATCACATGACACTTGGTGCTTTTTCCACTTTGCCCACGAGGACATAAACACCCCTGAAAAGAGTCATCTTTACCGTGGTCCATGAAATTAGTATTAAGGAAATTACTCTAATCCTCTGCTTGACTGCATCCCACTACAGAAAATAGCCACAGTGAGTCAGCACTGAGCAGGCCCGGACTTCAGAGTCCACAGCAAAGTCTTGCAAGTTCTCCATCACTCTCGATAAGCCCATACCTCCTCAAGGACCACATCACAAGTAGTAATCACATTAGTAACAGCAAATGGACAAGAAAAGCAGGCTGGAATTGCCACCTGAAACTTGCAAACCATAGGAGTTGGCAGATGGCAGGCCTGTGACAAAGGAAGGAGTCACAGTATCCAACTGTCACCCGGCTACTATAGTCAGAGCTACGGGATTTCCAACTCTGCCTCTTACAGTGTGTGTGTGTGTGTGTGTGTGTGTGTGTGTGTGTGTGTGTGTGTTAATAGTTCTATTAGACTTGCCTTTTCCTCTGCCCTGCCCTTCATTGCTCACTGAGATAAACTGGGAGTAATCAATATCAACAGAAGAAAAGGCATTCATGTTTACTACAAGACCAACATATCAACAGAAAGTGAGCTCCCAGTAGCCTGGTGAGATCTAAACCCTATACCCTTCTTTGTAGGAAGGAACAGAGTTAGGGCAAGTTCAGTAAATGAGTTTTTGCTTTTAAACATATTTCTATTGTTTCTCCCTTCCCAGAATTTCTTGGTTTGTCGACGACTATTTTTGTGTGTGGGAGTATGTCTGTGTCTAGGTGTGTAAGAGTTCCTGTGGATATGTGTATGGAGACCAGAGGTGGGGACATCAGGCTCTTTCTCAATTACTCTATACTTGGTGTTTTGTGACAGTCTCTCACTGAACCTGAAACATGATGATTTAGCTAGCCTGACTAGCCAGAAAGCCCCAGGGATTTGCCTGTCTCTGCCTCCCTAACACTGCGGTTACAGGCACACTGCCGGCTCCAGCCTCTACATGGATACTGAGATCAGAACTCAGGTCTTATCCTTGCGTAGCTAGTGCTTTACCAACTGAGCCATCTCCTCCGCCTCTGCTAAATGAGTTTTAAAGGACATCGTGAACCAAAAACAGGCACAAGCCTGGGGACAGTTTGTTTGGGTTTTGGGTACAATCTCTTCCAGTTTCCATTGCAAACTGCTCTTCCTTTGGGGGGAGACTGTTGGGGTCAGGGGTGCACATTCACTGTATTGCTGAAGAGAACAGATGAAAGACAAGCCCTTCACCTCTCCTGGAACATGGGGTCAGGGAGACAGACTCTGTAACTGTTTTAGTTCAAGGACCTGAGCATTTCAAAGCACTGTACTCAGTCTTCTTGGAACCTTCTAAAGACGTCAGATCCAGGCCTGCTGTGTGCCCATGAGAAGACCACAATGCACTCCTGAGATCCTGCACAGGGTCACATTAGGATGAAGGAAAAACCCACTGTCATTTTCTCAGCCAGTGGAGACACTATTTTTTTTTTCTAATTTGTTCAAAGCCTTAGTGTATGCTAATACCCGCCCCAGACCAGGAACATTTTAAGAACTGTTCCAAATGGGGAAAAAAATAGCTTTCATGAGTTTGAGAACCTATCGTGCTAAGCACACTGCAAGCATCATGTATGTCAGTATCTCCTTAAAGTTCTGTGGGTCAGACTTTGGATTTTGAAAAACTCAGGTTGGGACGCGCCGGTTAGCTGGGTCATGATCACATAGCCAGGAGACAGCGGAGCTTCCTGTCCAGGTGGTGGGACAGCCTGTGAGCGCCGATGCCTGCTTCTCACGTATCCAAATTGTGAACTCGACCTCCTCTGCATCTCAGAAAGAGACATGGGCGTGCACACTCATTTAAGGGGACTAGGTGAGAAACCCTATGCTGTGAGGACAAATTTCCGGGGTCTCCGCCACACTGGCTTCTCATGGTTCCCAACTCTGAATTAGTTCCAAAACAATTGGCCCTAGAGCAGGACTCCAGGATAATACACAACATAACTCAACAGGAAACTTCCTGAGAAACGGTGGAAACGAAGAGCCCTGTTAGAAGGTGAACCCATGCTTCCCTTTTTCTAGAACATTAAGCAATTCTGTGAAAGAAATCTTGCCCCCTACATGTCCTTCAGGTCCTTCCCGCATCATCCACCCCCCCCACACACACTCCCCACCCCGCCCCTGACTGTCTCCACCCACACACGCTGAATACCGGGTAGTAACGCCTTTGATTGTCTTGCTTTTTATGGGATAGTGAGATTCATTTTTAGCTCTTCCTCATTAAAGGAGAGAGCCTTGAAATCAGCACAGACACCCACAGCACTAGATCAGGTGAAGTTACCAGGGCAACGGCAGCCGCCTCTGACGTCACTGAGGGAGGACACCTCCGCAAGGAAGCTGCTGCCTTCGCCATCACAACCCCCACCCCACCCCTGCTCAGCTCCTCTGGCTTTCAGATTTATTGATTCCCTGAGTTGCTGAGCTCCATGAGAGCTGTCTTCCCAGCCTCACCCTCCTCACCCAAAGCAGGAAGGGAGGATGCAGTCTTTTTTTTTTAATTACAAGTACCTTGGAGCCCTGGCCAAAATCATCCGCAACCCCTTAAGAGGGAAGTGATGGAGTCCTGAATGTCTCTGTGCTCATTTATCTGTGACTTTGCTCCGGGATTCCAAGAAAGGAGAAATGAAGGGACACTGACGCGTGGCTTATGCTCATCCCCAATGCACCAATGGGCAAATTTAACCAAAGATAAACGAAATCTTCTTCTCGCCCATTCCCATCTTACGCTTAAGGTAATGTCTAAGCTCAGTCTTGCTCTTCTACAGTCACATGCCACAAAACAGACACCTCAGTCACCAATGAACCACATACAATCGGTGGTCCCGTGAGACTATGGCTTCTAATGACGTAGCCTTAATGCCAGTGCTCTCTCAGGTCCACACAACCACAAAACAACCTAAGAATGTGTTTCTCATAAGAACCTTTCCCCTTGTTCGGTGTCACATGACAGGATTTCTTCATGCAGAATAAAAGGGTAAGTGTTACAGCTCTGAGGGGAAAAATTGCCCGAACACAAGAGTTGCAGCTCTGAAGTGAACGGTTATCCTAGCAGCCCCACATCCAAGGAATACCACAAAGTCACACTGCACAGCAAACCTCACACAAGAGGGGAAGTTAGAGGACGTTGGGAAAGACAGAGGACAGCTGCCTCTGCCTGGGTGAGAAGCAGCAGGGAACCTAGTGGGAGGCAGGCTTCTATAGGGCTTCTTAAAGGGGGGCGGGGGAGTTTTCCAGAGACTGGTGGGTTTTCAAACCGGAAGTTGGATTTTTATTGTAACACTGACGTAGTTCTCTTCTCAAACCCTGTGGAAGACAAGAGATTTAGATTCCAAAAGTAGCTTTACTGTGGTGTTCCTTTCTTTCATAGGAGCCATTTTTAGAGATCTCTCAGCTAAACCCATAAACTACTTTCCCAGCAATCCATGTGCAAAACCTTTGAGGTAACTATTTTTTTTAAATTGGATATTTTATTTATTTTCATTTCAAATGTTATCCCCTTTCCCGGTTTCACCTCTGCAAACTCCCTATTCCATCCCCCCTTATCCTGCTTCTATGAGGGTGCTCCCCCGCCCACCTATCCACCCACTCCCGACTCACCGCCCTAGCATTCCTCTACACTGGGGCATACTGCTTCTATCTCTTTAGGGGTTGTGGGACAGTTTAGTTTATCTGATCCTGATTTAACTTTGGTACCTGGTATCTGTCTAGAAAATTGTCCATTTCATCCAGATTTTCCATTTGTGTTGGGTATAGGCTTTTGTAGTAGGATCTGATGATTTTTTTACTTCCTTCAGTTTCTGTTGTTAGATCTCCTTTTCATTTCTGATTTTGTTAATTTGGATACTATCTCTGTGCCTTCTAGTTAGTCTGGCTAAGGGCTTATCTATCTTGCTGATTTTCTCAAAGAACCAGCTCCTGGTTTGTTGGTTCTTTGTATGGTTCTTTTTGTTTCTACTTGGTTGATTTCAGCCCTGAGTTTATTTCCTGTCATCTGCTCCTCTTGGGTGTATTTGCTTCTTTTTGTTCTAGAGCTTTCAGGTGTGCTGTCAAACTGCTAGTGTATGCTCTCTCCAGTTTTTTGGGGGTTTTTTTGTTTGTTTGGTTGGTTTGTTTTGTTTTGTTTTTGAGGCACTCATAGCTATGAGTTTTCCTCTTAGCACTGCTTTCATTGTGTCCCATAAGTTTGGGTATGTTGTACCTTCATTTTCACTAAATTCCAAAAAGTCTTTAATTTCCTTATTTCTTCCTTGACCAAGTTATCACTGAGTACGGTATTGTTCAAGTTCCATGTGTATGTGGGCTTTCTGTTGTTTTTGTTGTTATTGAAGACCGGTCTTAGTTCATGATGATCTGATAGGAGGCATGGGATTATTTCAATCTTCTTGTATCTGTTGAAGCCTGTTTTGTGACCAATTATATGGTCAATTTTGGAGAAGGTACCATGAGGTGCTGCGAAGAAGGTATATTCTTTTGTTTGAGGATGAAATGTTCTATAGATATCTGTCAAGTCCATTTGGTTTATAACATCTGTTAGTTTCACTGTGTCTCCGTTTAGTTCCTGATTCCATGATCTGTCCATTGATGAGAGAGGGGTATTGAAGTCTCCCACTATTATTGTGTGAGGTGTAATGTGTGCTTTGAGCTTTAGTAAAGTTTATTTTATGAATGAATGTGTGTGCCCTTGCATTTGGAGCATAGATGTTTAGAATTGAGAGTTCATCTTGGTAGATTGTTCCTTTGATGAGTATGAAGTATCCTTCCTTATCTTTTTTGATAAATTTTGGTTGAAAATCGATTTCATTCGATATTAGAATGGCTACTCCAGCTTCCTTCTTGGGACCATTTGCTTGTAAAATTGTTTTCCAGCCTTTAACTCTGAGGTAGTGTCTGTCTTTGTCACTGAGGTGCATTTCCTGTATGCAGCAAAATGCTGGGTCCTGTTTATGTATCCAGTCTGTTAGTCAATGTCTTTTTATTGGGGAATTGAGTCCATTGATGTTAAGAGATATTAAGGAAAAGTGATTGTTGCTTTCTATTATTTTTGTTGTAAGAGGTAGAATTATGTTTGTGTGGCTATCTTCTTTTGGGTTTGTTGAAAGAAGATTACTTTCTTGTTTTTTCTAGAGTATAGTTTCCCCCCTTATGTTGGAGTTTTCCATCTATTATCCTTTTTAGGGCTGGATTTGTGGAAAGATATTGTGTAAACGTGGTTTTGTCATGGAATATCTTGGTTTCTCCATCCATGTTGATTGAGAGTTTTGCTGGGTATAGCAGCCTGGACTGGCATTTGTGTTCTCTCAGGGTCTGTATGACATCTGTCCAGGATCTTCTGGCTTTTAGAGTTTCTGGTGAGAAGTCTGGTATAATTCTAATAGGTCTGCCTTTATAAGTTACAGGCCAGAATGAGGCTATCTCTGCCCTTTATTTCCCCTTCTCTTTCCTTTGAGTAAGATGGCAGAAGAGAAAACAGGAATTTTCTCTTTAATCCCATCACTTAGGATCTCTGCATTCAAAGTCAGCCTCGTCTATAGAGCGAGTTCCAGGACAGCCAGGGCTACACAGAAAAACCCTGTCACAACTGGGATTGGGTAGCATTGTTTCTGATGGGGATGGAGAAGTGGCCCAGTGGTTAAGAGCATGTACTCCTCCTATAGATAACCTTCGCTGGGCAGCTCCCAACTACCCGGAACGACAACTCCAGGGGGCTAGACACCCTCTTTCAGACTCCATTGGTATCTGCACTCAAATGTTCACATAGCTACTCAGACAAATATACACATAATTTAAAACAATAAAGATGCACCTTAAAGGAAATGTGCCAGTGGTGTTGGTGCCGTCTTTCCTCCGGGTGACCTCAATTTTCACCGAGAATGCTTGAGTTGGTCTGAGAAAAGCAGGTTATACTTCAACTTCTTCCTATAGTCTTACCCTCGTGCCATTGAGTATGGGGGTGCTGGCCATGGGCTTATACTAGTTTTTCCTCAAAGGGCATATTAGCCATGCCTTGTCACTGTGGAAAACTACCCGAGCAGATAGATTTATTTTGGCTCACAGCATTCTATATTTCTGCATATGGCTCTGTTTCTGGGCCTGTGGTAAGTGCATCATGTCAGAGGGAAGTAGAGTTAGAAGGATGCTCCCTGTATAACTGTGAAGCAGAGAGGTCTGGGAAGGAAGGGTCTGGGAGTAAGATGTCTCCTTCCCTCCAGCTAGACCCCATACCCTTATAATCCACTTAGCCATTAGCTCACTGGTGGCTTACCCTATTGATAAACTAGTGCCCTCATAACCCGACACAATTACAGCTGGGTTCTAAACCTTCAAGCTAACCCCAAGAATGGAACTTCAAAAAGGCTAAACCAAAACTCTGAGACCCAGACACTGGAGAGATGGCTCTCACAGAGGGTCAGAGTTTGGCTTCTAGCACCCAGGTTGGATGGCTCATACCCACCTGTAGGTCCATCCGAGAATCCAACACCCATCATGTGGACTCTGAAGGCACCTTCACTCACACATGCACATAACCACACACACACACACACACACACACACACACACGCACAAATATATATGTATATATAGTTCTATATAGTTCTATACATAAAATTAAAATTTTAAATCTTAAGGGACTCTTTCTAAAGCTGAAAACCACAGTCCCCTCCTCATGTCCCAGCCCTATTCTGCTCTTCAGTTCAGACTCCTCTCCACATTCAGCTAAATTAGTTC
Source organism: Tokudaia tokunoshimensis (assembly GCA_036184795.1). Taxonomy (NCBI): domain Eukaryota; kingdom Metazoa; phylum Chordata; class Mammalia; order Rodentia; family Muridae; genus Tokudaia; species Tokudaia tokunoshimensis. The sequence continues at coordinate 29,537,454 of BTHU01000013.1, read as the reverse complement.
CTACTGCCTGTCAGGGAAAACCAGACTGCTTGCTTTCTTTTAAAATTTTTTAAGTGTATTATTCTTTGACAGTTTCATACATAAATTTTCACACACACACTTCTCTTCTTCATCCCTCTTCCACCCCTGCCATTCTTTCTTCTTCCCAAGAAGCCCCTCTCCGGCTGTTATGACCTTTTAATGTGTGTTTGTTTTGGGTTTTTTTGAGACCCACTGACTTTAATTAGCGTTGCCTGCTTGATCCTGGCTGGGGGGGGGGGGCGTGGGGGGGCGTAGTTACTGGAGCGCAAGCAACTGAAGAGCAGATAGAGCCCTTTCTCCTGGCAACCACTAACTGACAACATCTCCTCAGGAAGGGGTGGGGCCTCGTGAGCCCCTCCCCAAGCACCAATGATATGTAACAGGCAAGCAAGCCATGTGGCTTGGATCCCAGACCCCTGACAGGGTGGCTAGTGGATGAAAAAAAGGACACACACAGAGACACACGGGGAAATCTGGGATCAGGTGGAGGTCTGCTACCTTCCACAGAGGGCACCTACTACCACAGAAACCTGGAACCTCTAGGTGCAGCACAGGGTGAGGGGCTGGTGTTGGTAGGAGGTCTCTAAAGATGTCAGTCCCAGGCTGTAAACGGCTGAGAGGAGGAAGCTGCTGTTGCTGGGTTTGCACACGTTAGTCACTCTTCTATAAACACGTGTACTCAGACCCAGAGGCAAGCTCCGCCATCCCTTGAACCCCACCCAGGTAAGGCTTTGCCTCTCCTGTGGGGTGGAGGCACTGGAGTCCACAGCGTGGCCAGTCATTCAACACAATCCCTCAGGAGTTTACTCGCTTGGGACTTTCTCTACTCCCTCCAGTAACCGCGGCTGTGAGTACAATGACCAGCAGTGTCGTGTCTTAAAGAAAATGGCATTTCATAGAACTTCCGATTCTTGAATTCCTGCTACTACTCCCTCTTCTATGACACTCCCTGAGCCTTGGAGGGCATATGTACACATTCTGTTTAGGGCCAAGCAGTCAACTTAATCTCAGCTCTTTGACCAGTTACGAGTCTCTGCATTCATTGTTACCCACTGCAAATAGAGGCTCCTGTGACCAAGGTCGAACACTAATCTACGGGTACTGTTAGAGTCTGTCGGAAGACCCCCCACTCAATAAGGCCACAGAGACCGGAATCGCTGCAATCCACAAGAGGTTTAATGTTTCAATGTACATTGAGGTCCACCAGCTCGCAGGCAAGAGGAGACCACGAGCTCACAAAGCATACCCTTTTTATAAACTTTTTGGCGGGGAGTTCAGCGGTCACCTGAGTTGGAGGACTGTGATTGGTTACCCTGAGCAACATTTAAAATTATTGGTCAACTCTAATGGGGAGGTTGTCTCTGCTATTCAGCCCTGTCCTGCCCACCTTGTGGTATTTCCTGGCATTGTCTTTTAGTCACTTCCCTCTCTGTCCTAACCCTAGGCAGGGTAGTTCTGTTTAGCCCATTTCTGTATCAGTCCTTACCCCAGGCAGTCATGGACAGATTGGAAAGTTCCTGTCCGGCTGTGTCCCCCCTTGGTCGTGGGGAGCTGGTCTGCTGTTTCTGACAGGGTTCTCACAGTACAAACTTAAATATTTAGACCAATACCATGTCCAAAAATGCTTTTTGTCGCAGAGTCAAAGCAAGACATATATATATATATAATCTCATCTAGGGAGGTCCTGATGCAGAGATGAATACACAATGAGGATAATGAGGGTCAGGAAGGTAGGAGACTCCAACCCAGAACCAGTGGCCAATGAAAGGCTCAGGCCCAGAGCCAGTGGCCAGTGGGACAGAAATTCAATGAAGCTCGAGAAAAGAGAAGTGAGACCCTATAAACAGTACTTTGGAGAAGCAACAGAGAATGAGACTCACTCTACCACAGGACCCTCCCAAAGAAGAGAGTAGGGCTCTGAGTGAAACAAACAAGAATTACATAGAGATCCACATAAGGAATTATTAGTGTCTCTTGCAACACTAATCACTGAATAAGAATCCTTCATAATATCAGGAAATTTCCAAAACTAGAAAACCAGTACAACCTTTTTTGGAAGGCAACCCAAGTCTATTCTAAATTTAAATCTTCAACTCCTTGGATCTAACAAGTCTTACTTCTAGGGAGTTAATCAATAGGAATATTTCTATACTCTTGAAATTTTGCAGGAAAAAAAATCTGTACAAAGATGTTCATTGTCAGCGAGACACAGGCTTTTGAAGCATTTTGCTTGAGAATTTTCAGCTATTCTTTTTGGAAAACTATGTCCGATCTTGGGTAGAAGCCAGGGTTGCCTTCAAACACCCTCCAATCCTCAGGACACCACCAAACATCAACGGTATCCGTCTTGAAAACTCCCCCAACAATGTAAACTATCCCCATTTCTCTTGGTCGCCCACCAGAACTAACTGGCAAATTTCTCTTGCTGAAGATACTATGGGGTTTGATTGTGTGAAATAGAAGAACTAAGTTGGAACCAAGCTTGATCCTCCCCCACTGCTAGCTATCATATAACTAGTATTGAAAGGTGGGGTGAAGGCTGTTGGGCTAGAAAAATCATTAACAATCTTACCAAGCTGTAAACCCTGGAAGCTACAAGACCAACCTTTGAGATAAGATGTGTCCACTGGCAAAGAGTGTCTTGAATACTCTATGGAGTACTCAACCACCTTCTGGTTAGATTTGAGTCGTGTTCCACAAGAAGGAACACATGATTGGTACTGTAAACCTGGTCAAGAGTCTGTGGCTGGAGACATTCTGGGCCCCAAGAGAGAACCAACTGTTGTTATTTTTTCTATATGAACATGTTGCTAAACTGCCTGCTAAATATTTATGTTTATGTCCATAGATTGGTGCTACTCTCAGCCTTCATCAGAGAAGCACTTCTTACTGAAGTGATCAACTGTCAATGCAGACCTATAACTGGTCAGTGTGCTGAAAATAAATGACCGTTGCATTCTCAGCCCTAAATGACATATCTGTACCATCCCCTACATGACTCAGGAGTCAGTGCAAATGATGGATGGGTCCAAAAGAATGTAAGAGTCAGAATATGGGAGGTATGCTTCAAAAAGATGTCTTTTGGATATGGCATGACTATTCTAATGTGACCTCACTGCAGCTATGGCTACCTGGACAAGATCTGTACAAGACTGGGCATGCCAACAACTTATCATGGACACATGAGACGCTTATGAAGCCCTAGCCTTCCCTGAAAGACTGTTGGCAGTGAAGGACTGGTAAAGAATGGGATCTAGTATTCTCCAATGATGGAGCCACTAATAAGTTGTTCAGGATCCAGTGAATAATCCTACCACCACCAATGCTCTCACACACAAAGATAAGAAAGAAAGAAAGAAAGAAAGAAAGAAAGAAAGAAAGAAAGAAAGAAAGAAAGAAAGAAAGAAAGAAGAGAGAGAGAGAGAGGGAGGGAAGGAGGAAGGGAGGGAGGAAAAAAGAAAAGAGAAGAGAAGTGAAGAGACGAGAAGAAAAGAAAAGAAAAGGTGGTTTGATTGAGAATGGCCTCCATAGATTCATATATTTGGAAGGTTTGGTTCCCAGTTGGTGAAATTTTTAGGAGGGATTAGAATGTTTGGCCTTGTTGTAAGAGGTGTGTCAGAGGGGATGGGCTTTGAGATTTTAAAACCCCATGTCGGGGCTGGAGAGATGGCTCAGTGGTCAAGAGTACTGACTGCTCTTCCAGAGGTCCTGAGTTCAATTCCCAGCAACCACATAGTGTCTCATAACCATCTGCAATGGAATCTGACGCCCTCTTCTGGTGTGTTTGAAGACAGCTATAATTGTACATAAAATAAATAAATCTTTACAACCCCACGCCAAGCCTAGTCTTGTTCCCTCTCGGTGTCTTCTGTCTGTGGACCAGGATGTGAGCTCTCTGCTCTGACTCAATCTGCCTACCTGCCTGCCACCATGCTTCTCACCATGATGATCATGGGCTGACCCTAGGAAAGCATAGGCGAGTCTTCAAACACCTTTTTATCTTAAAAAGAAAAAAAGAAAGGAAGGAAGAAGAAAAATCTGTTCAATTTGCAAGGTTAACTCTGCTAGTATTCAAGATATCATCTAACTTCATAAAGGAGCCAAGATCAGACATCTTTCTTCTTAGCTGATTGATGCCACCAAACAAGGGTCCCTTGAAGACAGGAACCACATTTCTGCCATTGTTCATTTTTCAGACCATTGCAAGTCCCAGTATATACCATGTCTTCACATGCTACTTGCTAAATGAATGAATAGTGTAACTTGGTATGAAGCACATTTAGGCTCCTGTTTTCATTTAGAACAGCAGTTCTGAACCTGTGGGTCAAGACCCCTCTGGGGGTCACATAACAGATATTCCACATATCAGATACTTGCATTCCAATTCATAACAGTAGCAAAATTATAGTTATGGAGTAGCAACAAAATAATTTTATGGTCAGGGGTCACCACAACCTGAGGAACTGTATCAAAGGGCTGCAGCATTAGGAAGGTAGAGAACCACTGATCTAGAAAGGGTGACAGGAAAGACTTGTCTCACCTTGAGGTAATCTGCAGTGATCAGTTGTGTCCTCCTCCCTACCCCAGGCAGTTACTGGTTTAGGAGATGGAGTGAAAGGTCTTGGGAAAGGAAGACAAACGAGAATAGTTGGAAATTTGAATTCTCAAGATGAAACAAGTTGGAAATTTTAGCTTATTGCCCATATTTTGTAGCTCCTAACATTTTGTGTATTCTTTTCTGGGCAGAATATGTATGTCTTCTGAACTTTTTAAAAAGTATGACATATACATCCCCTCTATCCCCTAAAAAAGACTAGGAACTTTTGAGCTAAGGTTTTCAGGTTTGTTTTGTTTTGCATTGGAGGTTGGAGAGGCTTGTGGGGACCTTAGCCTCCCAGGTGCTGGGGATTATATCATAACTGGACCAAGGGGTTTTTAACTAAAGTTAAAAGTATCTGTTGAATAAGAATGTCCCACATAGGCTCATATATTGGACGACTTGGTCTCCAGTTAGTGGCACTGTCTAGAGACCTTGAAAGATATGGCCTTGCTGGAGGAAGTGCATCCCTGAAAGCAGGTTTATCCAGTCCCTCTCAAGATGTGACTTCTCCCTTCTTGTTCCGGTCACCATGCCTTCTACCAAGCCTCCCACAATGACAGACATTCACACCTCTGCAACTACAAACCCAAATGCATTGTTTCTTACATAAGTTGCCTTGGTCATGGTGATGTATCACAGCAAAATAAAAGTGACTAAGACGGTGTTCAAATAACCTCTGACAAGGATTAATGTACCTTGGCAATTCAGAAGCCATTATGAAAAGTCCATTGTCACAAACAGAACTAGAAATGACTCCATGAAGTAAATTGCCACGCAGATGTTCCAATTTTCCCTTGCAAGCCTTTAATATACACACTCCAAAGCACTACAATTTAAAGGTGTGTTCATTGCAAGATACCCAACCCAGATTATAAACTTCTATTGATGTATGTCCTCATTATATAAGCAAAGGCATTTTACAGTTTAAAAGAAAATGCAAGAGGTAAATAAATCTAAGAAATGGGAGAGAGCCAGATGTTTAGAATGTCACCTATAAAAATAAATGTAACGTAAACTATTTCGCTACACCACGCACCTAAGTGTAAAATTGCTAAGCAAACACTTTCAGGGCAATTGGGTAATTCACTTGCTGTGTCAGCTTTCCAGTCAACCTCACAGGTGAAGGTAAGTGCCGGTAATCCCTCTCTACTACTGAGTGTACTAGCTTTAGCTGAACCCAGCACCACCACTGCCATCCTACTAACAGAGAAGCTAATTTGGCCCCAAGTTCTCTGCTCTTACAAAGCTTTGCTACATGGCCAATTTGGTTGCCTATAAGGAGTTTTGGGTGTTCTTGCTATATCATACCCAAATGAAAGTCAAATTGGACACACAAAAAAATTCTAAATATATCATTATAAATTACATACATTCCACTATATGCATTGGCATTAAATTAGCTATTGCTGTGTTCCCATCACTTTCTACAATAAAGGAAGCTGTTGATAAAACATTTCCAGAGATATAAATTTCTAATGACCCCACCTCCTACCCTCACCAATCTACTGAATCCCATCCTCACTATTGACCTACTAATTAATAGCTATCTCTGAGTCACCGAACTCTCTGTATAGGGAGATGATGGGGTCACCAGCAGCCTTAATTAGTACTTATCCACCTGCTTCATCAAGCCAAGCACTATAAAAAGCAAATTAATCAGATGCAGTATTTGCTCTCTCAGTGCCTACTAATCAAGCAGGGAGCAAAAAATCTACTTATATGCAGAAAAGACATCTGGGTGTGGGGTGGGTGGCAGAAAAGGATTAGCCTAGAGGGCAGGGAACCTAGTTGAGAGAACACAATTTGATTTTACATTAGTTGTGTTACAACAGAGCTGATGCGGAATAAGCAGGTACACTTACTATCCTAGAGTGCTTTCTGTTGCTGTGATCAAAACCACGGCCAAAATCACCGGGGGGGGGGGTGTTTACACGGCCCAAAGAAGCAGGAGCAGAGGCAGGAGCCACGTGGGGATGTGCTAACTGGCTTGTTCTCCGAGGTTTGCTCAGTTACCTTTCTTATAAAACACAGCCTTCAGACTGGAGAGATGGCTCAGCGGTTAAGAGCGCTGGCTGCTCTTCCAGAGGTCCTGAGTTCAAGTCCCAACAACAAGAAAGAAAGAAAGAAAGAAAGAAAGAAAGAAAGAAAGAAAGGAAGGAAGAAAAGAAAAGAAAGAGAAACCAGCCACCTCTCACATCAAAGGAAGGAAGGAAAGAAGGAAAGAAGGAAGGAAGGAAGGAAGGAAGGGAAGAAAAGAAAGACAGAGAGAAACCAGCCACCTCTCACACCAATCATTAATCAAGAAAATGCCCACACACATGCCCGCAGGCCAGCATGATGGAGGCACTTCCTCAATTGAAGTTCCCTCTTCCAAGATGACTCTAGTCTATGTCAAACTGACAAATATCAGCCAGTACACATTACATACATGTCATTTTCACTTTGTAATACATTAAAGCTGTGTTTTTTCCCCTTTTCTTTTTTGTAAGATCAAGCATTAATGCACCAAGCTTATAAAATGCAGGAAGCTGGCCTTGGTGGTGCACATGTTATTTCATAACTTAGGAAGGTGAAACAAATTAACCAGGAATTCAAAGCTAGTTTGGGCTATACAATGAATACAAAGTAAGGCTGGTATATAGTCAAACCCTGTCTCAAAAAAAGGGTACATGGGGAGAGGGTAGCACCAGATTCCACCTCCAGGCTCAGTGCAACTGAAATGTGTATGTGTGTGCATGCGTGTGTGTGTGTGTGTGTGTGTGTGTGTGTGTGTGTATGTGCCTGTATGCATGTATGTGTATATGTGTATGTGCATGTGTCTGTATGTGTGTGTATATGTATGTGCATGTGCGTGTGTGTGTGCCTGTATGCATGTATGTGTATGTGTATATGTGCATGTGTCTGTATGTGTGTGTATGTGTATGTGCATGTGTCTGTGTCTGTGTGTGTGTGTGTGCATGTGTGCATGCCTGCACACATAAGTGCATGCAAAGCTGAGGGCAATGGATCAAACACTGGACTACAGGACAGAGTCAAAATATTAGGGCTTCTGAGTTCCTATTTCCTATTTCTTCGACACCCTGGCACTAGGGTATTAGCTGTTCTTCTTCTGTTCATATTTCAATCTTTCATCCTTTAGAAACATTGAACAGTGAGAACCTGAGGGCCCTTTGTAGCATGCTTCTTCAATACAAGCTAAGTAAGGGAGGCCAGTCTTCCTAAAGCATTCCTGTAAGAAATCACCTCCCCGCCCCTAAGCATTGCTATGTCTTCCTGCTTGCTGAATCAAGACCAACAATTCTCCCAAATAGCATTAACACCATTATTCCCCTCAGTGCAGGCAACACCCTCCAAGCCAATTCACAGAGAATTAGCAATGACCAGGGAAAACAAGGTTTCCAGATCTCTTTCCTCACTAGCTAGATGGGGTTGTCTGGTTTACACAGCTCATGTGAAGATTAAATAAGATGATCTCTGTAAAGTGATCAACTGATAAATTCTCAGATGTCTAGCTATGGTGGTGGTGATGGTGGTGGTGGTGGTGGTGGTGGTGGTGGTGGTGGTGGTGGTGGTAATGATGATGATGATGAAGGTAACCTCCCCAGAAACCCCTCTGATAATTTCATTTAGTCTCTGGCTCATAATTGCTTTATTTCATACTCAATTCCAACCCAAATCACCTGGTAACAAATGCATTTGGTGCAGCCTTCTGCTTCTCAGTTACCCTTTAACTTCCAGATTTGCCTTCCTCAGCCCTTGAGGAATGAAATCTTCTGGGTTTTAAGTAAAGTGGGGTCCACTGTACTAATTTCAAGGCTTATCCAGGCACAGTCTTCCTTCCAGAAGTCATCCGAACCCCAGTTGCATGGAAGAAGCAAAGACCTCATTTTGTCTCAGCTATTGAAATCATAGCTCACACTTCCCAATCACACCTAACGACATATTTCAAGGGTAAAATATAATTCTGTACAATGAAAATAAATATTTTAAATGGGTTAAAAACCAGTCTTCATGGCATAAGGAAAGTTTGAATACAGAATAAAACTAAGGGGATTTTAATTTAGATAGACTTTACATATAAGACCAACTCTTTCACTTCCCAGTTTTAAACATTTCTCAAAAGAATGAGACCCTCTCTGTATGTAAATCCAAGGGCAGGCTTTCAGATCTGTTTCCTCAGTAGGAAATCATTCTGCTAGCTTTGTCATTTACAAAACAACAATAAAATCCACTCGCTCCTCCAGCCGTTTTGAAATTCAATTGTTACTGTCCACAAAGGACCCAGCATAGAAGCCGGCTCAGGCTTCCCCAACTTTCTGCCCACTTCAAGTAATGTGGCTTTAAAAATACTTATTACTGAAAGATGGGCTCCAAACGTGCATATTTTCTTGTATGCTTTCTCAAACATCCTGGCAATCAAAATGAGAGCGTCGTGTCAAGGTTCACCTACTGCGTCAGTCTGCTGCTGAGGTTTCGTGGATGGGGCTTCAGTTCCTGGAGCTTGGGGGGTTCTGAGGTAGAGGTCATGAGGAGAAGAGCAGAGAGGTGAAGGGAGGGGAAGCCATGAGGCTGGCCCGTTGGAGTAAGAGCGGCGTAGGCAGAACATGCAAGTTATATCTCGGGGTTATTGACAGGCTATCTGCCCAGCTCCAGTGCATTAAGACTTGTAAATATAAAGGTTTTGTGTCTTTTATTTAGTAACTGAATGATCAAGGGTAGGGTAGACACCCCCAATTAACTTTTACTACCAAAGTCTGCTAAAGCTATTTTAACAAAATATCACAGGCGAATGGCTAAAAAGCAGGAATGAATGATCTGTTTTGAAGATGGTGATGTCTGCAGTAAAGGTGCCAGCAAGATGGGCTTCATTCTCAGGGCTCGTGTCTTGTCTGGCCCTTGGTCACCTTCTCATTATGCTCATGCTTGGCCTGTCCCCAGGATCTGCATGGAGGCGGGGCATGTGGAGGGAGGGAGAGGCAGAGGGTGAGGGAGAGAAGAAGAGGAGGAGGAAGAGGAGAAAAGAAGCCACACACCTCTTGTGACTTAGTTAGGGTTTCCACTGCTGTGAACAGATACCATGGCCAAGTCTTATAAGGACAACATTTAACTGGGGCTGGCCTTCAGTTTCAGAGGTTCAGTCCATTATCATCAAGGTGGGAACATGGCAGCATCCAGGCAGGCGTGGTGCAGGAGGAGCTGAGAGTTCCGCATCTTGATCTGAAGGCCACTAGGGGAAGACTACTGTCTTCCATGAAGCGAGGACGAAGGTCTCAAATCCCACCCTCACAGTGACACACTTCCCCCAACAAGGCCACACCTCCTAACAGTGCCACTCCCTAAGCCAAGCATGTTCAAACCACCACAGGCCTCAACTTACACACAAACCTATGTGTCCCCACACATACAAGCATGCACATATACGGATGTACAACACACACGTACACACAAGAATGGAAAGAAAAAACACACAGCGTGTATCTGTGGGCCTGTACACACTAGGCTTGCCTTCAGCTTTGTTTTGTTTGTTGATTTGTTTATTGCTTCACAAAAGAACGCATGCATTTCCTCCCAGCAATGTACAGAACACCTCCTTTATCTACAGCACCCTCTAAACTCTGCCACGAATGCCACCAGGTTCTGATTACCACATGCAGCTATGAGTGTGGCCCAACACAAAATCGTAAACTGACTTGAACCATTATGAGAGTTTTTTAACAATGTTTTTGTAACTCAGTTGCATGGGTCTCCATTGTTCCGGGGAATATTTAAAAAGACTGACTTGCCAACTCTTCACACTCCCATACTCCTGCCACCACTGTGGACTCTTGAGCTGCTGGTCTCTCGGACTGCAAACTCTCTGACTCCAGCCCTTTGGAGTCGTAGGGCCTCAACTGGGCCATTTCACTCAGCCACCCCTCTGTTAGCCATCTCTCCGGCAGGGGACCCCGAGTTCCTCTCACTACCACACAACACCCCACATACCCACGGTCTGCCAGATCACCATCCAATTACCCAGTAGAAGCATGATTCTTAAAACTTGATTAGTTAGCCAATTAGATTTATGTATGTTATAGATACAATTACAAGATGCCAATACAGTAATTCCAGAGCCAATTAAAAGTAATAAAGCTTTATCCCAATATTTCTAACCTTATGAAACACACAGAGAAAGGTCTGAAGCCATCTTGGTTTTCTCTCTTCTCTCCCAGCGCACCTTCTCCCCACAACTCCTAGCTCTGCCCCCTATTTCCCCCATCCAATACAGATTCTCTCTGTACTGATGAAATTGGACAGGAAAATTCCTGCAACACTCCATGATCAACTTTATAGATGACAACATCGCATCACAGTGGTTGGACACAGTTGAAGGCAGCTGAGCTCTGAGCACTCCTGCCCACTCATAGAACACTGGCTGAATGTTCTATTCCCAGAACTCCTTAAAGCCGGGCCTACCTTTTGTTTATCTGCCTCACTTTCTGGAAAGCACTCAGTAAACATAGCCCTGGGTACCATGCCAGCCAGGCATAGCCCTGGGTACCATGCCAGCCAGGCATAGCCCTGGGTACCATGCCAGCCAGGCATAGCCCTGGGTACCATGCCAGCCAGGCATAGCCCTGGGTACCATGCCAGCCAGGCATAGCCCTGGGTACCATGCCAGCCAGGCATAGCCCTGGGTACCATGCCAACCAGGCATAGCCCTGGGTACCATGCCAACCAGGCATCTCTGCAGCCTGTTAGTGTCTAGCAGTACCATTGCTGCTCTGAGGTTCCATCTCATTCACGCCCACATAATAGAAATTGGCCCACACGCCTCCTGCCTTATCAGTGGCCACCAGACACGGCCTTGGAAACTGCAGGTGGCTATACATGGCACCCTTGAGGACACACATCCCTTACAGAGCAGGACCAAGAGCAGTCAGCCGGAGCTGAGGGCCGCTCCCACACAAGCAGAGAAGACCCTGTCAGCCCAGCCTCTTCCTGGGGAGGTGAACTTTGCGTGAAGGCACCTGGGGAAATAATGCATATTATATCAGGAGTTGGTGGCAGCTGCCCACTCTGCTGGGACATAGCCTAACCATGACGAAAGAAAAAAGTGTCTCTTTGGGGTCTTGCTAAATTATCCAACTCCAGAGCAGAGAGTAAGGAGTGGTGGAGGGAAAGCCATCTGCTAGGAGACTATCACACCTCCCCATCCCCCACCCTCCACCCCCCACTCCCGCGAAAGCCTCTGATTCCAACGTAGTTAGTTTCTAACAGAGGAACTTTAGCCTGGACTCATGCCAGACAGACAGGGACAAGTTAAAAGCCACGCCCAACACGACTGCAGGGTATAGAATCCAAAGCACCCCCAAGGGGGAAAAAAAAAACCCAAATTTCTGAAAACAGTGATACCTGCTGTTTCCTATTGAGGACCCATTAATAAAATAATAAAAATAAAGTCTCATTAAATGAGCATATTTAGAACAATAGTCCCTTTGACAGGTTGTAATTTCTATAACTCTCCCTGGCGACAGCTTTTAGCTCTGCATAGCAACTACCAGGCAGGACATAATCTGCAGTCTGCCGACTGCGGAGGGGATGAGTCAGCTTGCAGCAGAAAAAGTAGCAAGGACATCTTCCCCGTGCGCCCCACTGTGACTCAGCAGCATAGCAGCAGTGTTTCTGCGAGATGAGCTTTCCACCCAAAGAACACACCACTTGTTCTCTGCTTCAGAAGGAAGAGGACCTCAGAGGCTTCCGGATCGTGCGAGATGTAGCCAGGCTTAGAGGCAAATGTCCTCCTGAAGAGCAGGACAGACAAACCCCCAACTCTTCCCCAATCTAGGTGTCCAAGCTGCAAAGCACTATATATACCCCCTAGCTCTGTGATGCAGATGTGCCTGGTGTCTTCAGTGTTCCCTGCTGTAAACCTGACTTCTCAGAACTTCCTGATGTGCCTTCACAGGCATGCAAGCCCCTGAGTCTCCTGCTGAGCCCTGGTCCAGCATTCAGGGAATTTAAACTATGAGTCAGGCCAGACTTGAACAACCACAAGCAGAGACTTGCAGATGAAAAGGCCCATCAGCTCCCATATGGGAATTCTTGCCGTCCACTGGCCCACCTCCTTGGGTCACTCTCCCAGGGATTCTCCAGGGAAGATGAGCTGTGTGTCAGACCTGAAGAAGGCAGAGAGCAACCAGTCTGATGGCCTGACAAAGACATTAATAAACTCAGGGCCTCCTCAATTCCCTTCATGGCTGAGATACATGGTTTGTGTCCAACTGACGTGTGGCCTCTCCTTCCAGGTTCTTCTGTTCTGGACCTAATACATTTTAGCCTCTGCCACTTGGAACTCACCAAGGAGTCAGGGGAATCCTCTGTCCCACCAAACTTTGGGAATTTCCTCTTCTGTCCTAGCCCTTTGCCCATCCTGAGGCCCATCTTATAAAAGGTGATTCTGGTCTTTATCCACCCCTCATGTGCCCAGACATTTCTTCTGCTTCCCCTATACATCCGTAAATGTGCATCCATTCCAACCACTAAAAAAACCTCAGTGCAACCATCACAAGTCTCCAGTGTCCACACCACACAGGAAGCAACTGAGGTCTCTCAAGGCCTCAGAACCACAGTCCTAGCTAAAGACACTCCTATTCCGACCCCACCCGCCTCAAATAGCTCCCAGCAGTTCCTTTCCTTCCTGTATGGATCTCTCCCCACAGCCAAAGAGCCCCTCCTGAAACCTCTCTGGCCACACCTAAAACCTCTGAGTGAGGTCACATCTGTGCTCAGGAGCATTGATGGAGGACTGTTCAGCTTCCACGCTAACTGCCCTCATTAGCTGGTGGCCCTGAGCCAAAGAGGGCAGTACTAATACCCATCTCTTAGAATTGCGGTAGGGACTGGTTGAGATTGGCAGTGGACTTAGGATCATTCCTGGCATAGAGTAAGCTTTCTGCATACCTGTGACTCTCTACTGACCGTCACTTAAAACCAAGATCTTGGGGGCTAGAGCAATGGAGGCTCAGCAACTAAAATTGTTTGCTGTACTTCTAGGGGACCTGGGTTCAGATCCCAGCGCCCATATCACGCAGCTCACGACTGCCTGTAATTCCAGTTCCAGGGGATCTGATGCCGTTCCGTAACTTCCAAGAGCACCCACACATTACACACACACACACACACACACACACACACACACACACACACACACACATGTTTTAAAAATAAAATCTAAAAACAAATTGAAGATCTTTAAATGAACTAAGGAAGGCACAGTAAGTAAGCCCAAATGACACTCTAGACCAGTAGTTCTCAACCTTCCTAATGCTGTGACCCTTTATTGTTAGCATTTCTTCTAGACTCTGCCCCACAGTTACCTGGCAACAGCCAGGTATGCCTCACTCACTATAAAAAGGGCTGTTGGCCCCCTCTTCTCTCTTACTCTCTTAACTCTCCTGCCCTCTTCCCTCTCTGCCCCTACTCTCCCAGTCCCCTCCCCCTCTCTCTTCACCTATTCATGGCCAGCATCTATTCCTCTACTCTCTGTCTCTCTCTGTCTCTGTCTCTCTCTCTCTCTCTCTCTCTCTCTCTCTCTCTCTCTCTCTCTACCTTTCTCTCTCTCTCTCTACTCTCTTCTCAACTCTCCTCCCCATGCCCTAAATACACTCTATTCTATACTACACCCATTGTGTGGCTGGTCCCTCAGGGGGAAGGAAGGGATGTCTCAGCCTGGACCCCACAGAGGCAGCCCCTTCCCCCACCCCCCACCCCCGCACCATACGCACCTCTACCAAACATAGCCCTGGTTTCCCTTTCTTCTTTATAAAACACAAAATTTAATAAAGTTCCTCATGTTGTGACCTAAGGGCCATAAAATCATTTTCATTGCTACTTCATAATTGTAATTTTGCTTCTGATATGAATTGTAATGTAAATATCTGTTTTCCTATGGTCTTAGGCTACCTCTGTGTAAGGGCCCATTGGTCTAGATCCAGTCAAGGACTCCCCCAAACCCTCCAGAACTCTGCTGGGTGCCTTCACCCAACACTGCCTGCTTCTGCTAAGCTGGGCTGGATAAGGACAGGGCTCTGTCTCACATCATTCAACTTTAAACCTTCCAGTGCCCCTCGATTGCTGTTACCTGAATTCAGACCCTGCATCTTGGTCTTTCAAAGCTTCCAGAGTCAGTTTGCCATTTTCCTCTCACCTCCCACGTGACCTTGGGAAAGGTCTCCAATCATTTCGCTTTGTTTCTTCTTCTGGAAATTGAGAGAAACCAGGCAGGACTCTTGTGATCTCACCACAGCAGCACACACCAGTTCACCACCCACGTTTCCCAGAGTTTTTGTAATCTTCCCACCTCTTTCAGGGTTGTATTGACTGTCTCATCAGCCACACAAGACATAGGCTACGGCATCCCAAACAGCCTCCATTAACCTAAAGATGTGGGGGGAATCAATCTGGAGAAGATTTGACTCTCAGTGTCTTAGTCACCATTCTAATTGTGTGACGAGACACCAAGACCACAACAACTCTTGTAAAGGAAAGCATTTCTTTTAAAGATTTATGTATGAGTGTTCTGTCTGCATGCCTGCATACCAGATCTCATTACAGCTGGTTGTGAGCCACCATGTGGTTTACTGGGAACCCAGCTCATTTAATTGGGGCCTGCTTACAGTTTCAGAGGCTTGGTCCATTATCATCCCAGCAAGGAGCATAATGGCAGGCAAGGCAGGTGTGGTGCTAGAGAGCAGCAGAGAGCTTCATCCTGATCTGCAGGGAGATCAGAGAGGAAGGGAGACTGGACCTAGCATGAGCTTTTGAAACTTCAAAGCCCACCCCCAGTGACATTCTTCCTCCAACAAGGCCACACCTCCTTATCCTTCTAATCCTGTCAACAAGTTCCACTCCCTGGTGATTAAGCATTTAAATATATGAGTCTGGGGGGTCATTCTTTTCCAACCACCGCAGTCAGCAAATAGGATACAGAAGAATCTGAGCAGAAAAATCCCCTCGTCTCTCCCTGTCCATGGATTTCTGCAAGGTGCCATTTTTCCGAACCAGAACCACCTAGGAGGAGACCACCCAAGTAGCTGATAGACATGCCCACTCTGCGGCCCCTGGATTTGTCACACGAAGCAGACAGAAATGCAACTCCTAGTGCTGTCTCCCATTCTCCCTGCTTATCTCCCATTTTATCATTCTCAATACCCTGGGTTTGCTCCTCCCAGTTAAAATATGAGTATCACATTCTTACTTTAGACTATTTCCTAGGTAACTTGGAGGTGAAATGAGAAGAAGACCTTTAACTGGGATGGAGAAGAGCAGACTCAGGTCACTGCCATACCTCCTATCCCCATTCAGCTCGGATAACCTGGTTACCAAGTAACAAGCATTGAGAGGCCTTTGCTCTCCCTGGCGCTGAGGGGAGAATGGCTGTGCTGACAACTCATGACTTAGCTTCGAGCCTTATTTAAACTCTCAGCAGGCTATTTCACTGACCAGTGATCCCATAATGAGAAAGAAACTCAGCCAGTCTATCTGGTGGCAGAGCTCAGCTTCCAGCCAGAGTGTGTGCACTCTCTTCCCAGAGCCATGCTTTCTGTAATCCCTGCTTAAGCCAAGACCTAACACATTACACTCGCTATAGCCACAGATAGATGAGTTAGCTTTGGTTCCTGTGCTCAAGTGACTCAATCCAGAGTCCAGAAGGGCCACCTAACCACAATGGCTACCAAAAGAGGAGAGCCTGGAGAGGGTGGCCTTCTCAATCTAGTGTCCCCTCTGAGATGGAGATGACATGAACATCTGAATGAAGAAGGAATACTCTGAGGAGAGAATGCTAGACCCAGAGAGAGCTCAGGGGAGAGTCCTCCAGGTTCCTATGACACAGAGCACACTGAGGCTATGACGCTGTGCCTGGGAACTCTAAAGAAGACATCGTAGAAGGACGATTTGACCAGAAGGTTTCTCGGTCATAGCTAAAAGACTCAGGATTAGCCACGCCTCCTACTTCCTGGACTCATAGAATAGTAAGGTTCAGGCGTGGGCGTGTCCTCCTAGCCACGCCCCGTGCTGGATACTAAGATGTGGAGCTAAGCACACGCCTCTGTTGTTCTCCCGAAAAGCTACCATCTAAAGCCATGGATATGCCTAGCACTCCCATGGGGAAGAGCCAGACCTCTACAGGCTCAAATTTGGTGTCTAGCTACCTGAAGAGGCTCTATAGCCTTCCTTGGCTTGCTAATATTGCCTCTCTCATATTCCTACCCCAGCCCTATCCCACGGACCCACCATCTATCTGGGGCCCCACATTCCTGGCCCTGAGTGAGAAGAGTGGCCATGATTGTCCTATAGAAGTCAGGAGAGCTTTTTGTGACCCATTCTCCAGGTTGGGAAACTAAAAATCCCTTTCACCTCCACCAGGTCCCTTGTATGCATCAAACCATCTCAAAATCAAAGGTATTAATAAAATTAGGAGTGGGTGAACTGAACAATAAGAGAGCTCACTTTCCTACCTAATTTCCCACCATGTGGAATGATGACAGCTGTCATAACGCAGACCAGAGTTGACAAAGGGTTCCATGCTCTTTGTCATTTCAATCTCATTTCATGTGCACCAGCTGTTGTCAGGGAAAACCAGGAACCCCAGGGGCCCCGGTCGCCAGCTCCTTCAAAGCTATCTATTCCCAGACTGCCACATGACCTTAATGGGTGAAGTGGTTCCTTGATGTGGTAAAGTGCCCCAGACAGACAAAGAGAGACAGGAGACAGGAGAGGTGACCGTGAAGCACTGTGACAGGAGCTTCCAAAGATAAAAGAGAAAGAATGAGATAAGAACTCCGTTTAAAGGGGGTGTCTGCCTCTTTAGGTGTCATTCCCAGTTTGGGGTATTCCCAGTTTGGTGAGTAGGTCAGATCTTGGAATCGATGCTGAGACCTGCGTTCCTCTCCCTTAGACCCTGGATGGTGCCAGAGACAGAATTCCTTCAGCCTCATCCAGCCTAGGGCTCACAGGAGCTGGTCAGCAGAGTTCACACGGGCAGGCCCATGTTCAAGGGGGCTGTGGACCACCCAGGGCAATGTCCTGTCTGTGAACGTAAAATCCTTTGGAGGTGTATGTTTCTAAAATGTGGCAGGTTTCTAATGAACCTGCAAATTGGATTTCCACACAAAATCCTGAATGTGTAGTAGCTGAAATGCTCCCATTTTTCCCCAAAAAAGCAAAACTTCTCACTAGAGAGGAGAAACATAAGTCTGGCATTATGAATAAATACTAAAATATTATTTGAAGGCTGAGGAGATGACTCAGTAGATAAAAAGTTTGTTCTGCAAGCACAAGGACTTAAGGCGAGATCTCTGACCTGGGTGTGGTGGCACACACTTGAACCCTGGGGATAAGGAGCACATAGACAGGGTCATCTGAGGGCTCGCTGTCTGGCCAGTCTAGTGGACACCAGGTTCAAGGGGAGACTCCATCCCAAAACCAAGATGGAGAGCAACAGAAGGTACCCAAGGTCAAATTCTGCACCCACACATGCATGTGCATATATATATGCACAGGTACATGTATACATGCATGTGTGCATCCACATATATGTTCACACATATGTATGAACATGTGTACATATATATATATACAAGCATGTGTACACAATACAGAATACATACATGCACACATGGATACATACATTCATACATACATGATATTTTAATGCTAAATAATATTATATTGAGAATTTGCCTAGGGTATAATTTTTTTCTTATCTCATTAGTTTCCTGCTTTCCAGGTAAGATTTTCTGCCTACCTCTGAGTTTCATGTGGTGGGTTTCCACACTACAGAAAAAAGGATGTGTCGTGAAAACTGTTTATGAAGGATGTGTAGGCTGTCTCTTTCAAAGCGACCATGTGGCTCTGTGATCTGTACACTTGTCTGAGATTTTAGACAAGCAAACGTCTCCTTCCTGCTGTGTCTCTTTCAGGTGCCAGCTGGAGCCTCATCAGTACTGGCCTCCACTTTCTCTGAGGCTCGAGGTAGACCTTGTCCTACAGATGGACGGTCTACCATTGACTGTTTGCACCTCCCCTACTGAACTTACTTGCCTTTCTTCCTCTGGCAGCTGTCACCTGTTGTTTTTCTTTTAAATTTTAATAACATTGTCCTCAAGCTTCAAAAAAAATTAAAAGACTTGCCCAGATTTGCCACACAACAACTAGAAGTAGGATTTTTAGTAAACAACACAATCTCAGGGTCCACAGTGGGACCAAATACCCTGCAACGCCCAAATACAGAACCCTCCTTTCCCTTCCACAGATAAAATGGACTAAACTAAAAAAAAAAAAAAAAAGGAAACATAGAAGGAAAAACAAAAAGTTAAAGAAGTTGCGCTGAAGTACCTGGCCAAAACAGAAAAGAGAGAGCGAGAACGCCAGGCAGCGATGGCTCAGGGGTAAACACAGTTGTTCCAAAGTCTAGTGACCCAAGTCCAGCACATACCTGGATCCCACACTATGGAACACACACTAAGGCATGTGTGTGTACACACACACACACACACAACGTAAATAAATAAATAAATGTAATTTTTTTTAAATTAGAAGGAAGGAAGGACAGATGGACAAGACAAGGAAAGACAGCAAGCCTTGCATGGCTCATCCTTCCCTGGCGGAGAAAGAAGAATGCGGCAAGAGGATACATCAAAGCCACCTCTGCACAAGGACTTTTGCAATCATGCCGACTGTCCAGCAGCTAACTGTCAGTCTTCTTGAACTACTACAGCAAACCACCAGAGGCTGATCACTTTATAAAGGATGGGAATTTATCTTCTCGAAGCTCAGGAGCCTAAGTAGCCCGAGCTCCAGGAAGCAGCATCTGCTCTAATGAGAGCTGTCTCACAGCATCCTGGCACAGCAGAAGGTAGAAAAGAGGGTCTTAGTTAGGGTTTACTGCTGTGAACAGACACCATGGCCAAGGCAACTCTCATAAGGACAGCATTTAATCGGGGCTGGCTTACAGAGGTTCAGTCCATTATCATCAAGGCAAAAGCATGGCAGAGTCCAGGCAGACTTGATACAGAAAGAGCTGAGAGTTCTACCCCTTCATTTGAAGGCCACTAAGAGAAGACTGGCTCCCAGGCAGCTAGGACAAGGGTCTTAAAGCCCAGACCCACAGTGACACACCTACTCCAAACAGTGCTCCTCCCTGGGCCAAGCATATACAAACCATCACAGAGAACAAGTTAGCAAGCCAACCCTGGGAACCACTGACTGCTTACTTAGGGGCAGTTCCATGGGCTAATCTTTCTGAAAGGCTCCACCTTCAATGCCCACACATTGCTAATGCCCAAATTTTGGAGTACCAATCCACTGCCTATTTAAAAGAATTTCCAGTTCTTAATTGAGTCTTAATGGGAGAGCGAGGCATCCTCCTACATGCTATCAACACCCACCTTGCCTGTAATCCCATGGAGGCTGAGATAGGAAGATCAATGCAAATTTAAGGCTAGCCTGGGCTACAGTAGGAAACCTTTTCTCAAAGAAATTAAAGAGATAGTTGAATTCTATTGCATAGTTATAAATAAACCTTATGCTCCCTTCCCTAGGACCTGTGGGAGCCAACATGGCTGTCACCGACCACTAATTCTCAGTGAGTCTTCCCATCGTTGTGACAAAAGCATCTCAGTAAAGGTTCATCTTGGCCACAGTGCGAGGGCGTGGCCCATCATGGAGGGAAGGGAATGCAGTAAGAATGGCTCCAGCTGTGGTCACTCGTGTGTGAGGCAGCGGGTCACAGATGAAACACCTGAACTCAGCTCACTCTCTCCGTTGTTCCCTTATACTGGGTCTTGGCCCAGAGTCAAGTGCCATGAATATTCAGGGTGAGTTTCCCTCTTTAATTAAACCTTTCCGCAAACACCCTCACAGACACATGCCAAAATCGTGTCTCCTAGGTGATTCCAAACCAGTCAAACAGACACCGGAGATCTAATGTAATTATAATCTCACAAAGACAAAAATTTAAAATAAATAAATATAAAAAGGTAAATAATTTTAAATAAATATAAATATATTTATGTGATATAAATATATTTGTTTTATATATATATACATAATAAAATAAATATAAATTTAAAATAAAACGAACCACAGAAAGTGATTTTAAGTACCTTACATAGTATCCTTATAAACCTTTGCAGTACTTAACTCATTTAACACACACAGCTACCCAGAGACATAGGAGCTATCAGCTACCAGTTTCCAGATTGGGTAACTTTTAGAGTTTAGAGGAAGGTTGGCATGGTGGCACACACCTTTAATCCTGGCACTCAAGAGACAGAGGCTAGTGGATCTCCGGGAGTTCTACATAATGAGTTCCAGGCCAGTCAGAGCTACAAAGAAAGTGAGACCTTGTCTCGAGAAAATGAAAACAAAAGAGTTCAAAGCGGTTAGTAAACGAGCATGCCTACAGTCTGACGCTAGAAGGAAACCGGACCCAGACTTAGCCCAGGCAGTCAGACTCAGCAGCCCAGCAGTCCACACCCAATCTTCCTGCTGCAAACACTGCCTGGAAACCAGGAACACAGCTATTCACTTGGTAACTGGAGCTGTGAAGAAATGCAGCAGAGAGTGGAAAGCAGAAAAGCGAACTCAGAGACTCCAGCCCAAGATGCCTCTTAGAGCTCCGCTGTATCCGTTACTCTCTCTATTCTATAAAGACAAGCCACGGTGTATGATCACCGCCTGCTTTCCAGTCTGCTGCGGGTCCTAGAAGCCTGCACGGAGCACACCCCTCATCCTCCATGTCTTCCATGGGATTGGGGGGGGGTGTGTGTGCCAGGCCCACGCAGGCAATGTCTTTGCACTGAGTCTGGGCGCTGGAAACCCGGGTCCTTGCTTTTATTCTTCTGTTTCTCGTTATCCTCACAGCTTTTCCTGTGAACAGTTCTAATCTATATTTAGACAGTTGCTTTATTTCCTAGAACCATGACATTTAACTTCATCCTCTTTGTTTCAAACCTATTATTCAGGCTTCTGGATGATTTTAAAACTCTCCGTCCAGCCGGTCAGTGACTGGACTCCCTCTGAGTTTTGTCTCAGCTGCTGGATTAGAAGAAGCCCCCACAACCCCCACACTCCCGGCCAAGGCATAGATTAGAAACTGAGCGCGGTAGAGCTAGGCTTAGGGACCGGGTGAGTGCTCTGCCTCACTGAGACCATCCCATAAACTAAAAAGAAAACCTGGTTACGTCTGACCACAGTAGCATCCAGCTGCTACACGTCCCTCATTCTTCTCCAAGGACATGGCAGGGACACACATTCCCAAATCCCAAGCACAGATGGTTCCAATATGCTCTATCCATGGCTTCCTTGAGCTCACAAATCAATTACCTTGTTTTAAAGGATAGAAAAAAACGGTGTCAGTTTCTTATATTCCCGCGGGCAATGATCATGCTATTTAAAAATACTCCTAATCTCTCCCAGAAGAGGGCGCTTGAATGTTATCTTTGCCAATGGCTCACTTATCTCCTGCTTGCTTTGTGGAACCTCTGTCATCCAGCTAAACTCTAAAGGCATGTCTACACATTTCCCCAGCAGAGCACACCACGCCTTCTCACTAGGGTTGAGAGAAGCCAGACGCCTTGGTTCCACTCCCCAGACGCCGCGGGTTCCACTCTCCATTCTAGAGCAAAGGGGGTGTGCGTTAGATCCTTTTTTGTTTGATTGGAGAACAAATAGATAAGTAATAGGAGACTGACAGCAGAAGAGAGTCAAGCCAGTGGAGGAAGTTAGTTCTTTAATCTCGAGTCAGCGTCTTTATGCAGAATGAATGTCTGAATCCAAACGAGGTTCCAATTTCAGAAGTCTGTCCCGGCTGGTGCCCACCTCTCTAGCACATTTCCTTAGGTCTAGGGTCTAGGGTCTAGGGTCTAGGGTCTAGGGTCCTTTCCTTTCCTTTCAAAGCACTACGGCAGGAGCACACACCGCATTCTGTGTGGGTCATGGAGCAGTTTCAGGCAAATAGGGGGCATTCAGTCAGCACTTGTCATAGGTTGAATTGGGATCATCATTCTGAAATGTTACTGCAAAGCCAATAACAAATATTATAATTCTTTTGTTTGATTTTTAATAATAATTTATTCATCCAATCCCTCCAATTCTTCCAGTAACCCCAAACCCTTCTATCTCCAACTTCATATTGTTGTGTTATCCTCATTGTCATCATCATCACCACCACCACCACCACCATCATCACCATAATCATCAGCACCAGCATCAAGACTGGAGAGATGGCTCAGCAGTTAAGAGCATTGGATGCTCTTGCAGAAGTCTCAAGTTCAGTTCCCAGCACCTACAAGATGGTTCACAGTCTCCTGTAACTCCAATTCCAGGGATCCAATACTCACTTCTGACCTCCACAGGCACCAGGCACTCGTGTAGTACACAAACATATATGCAGGCAAACACACACACATATGTAATAAATTTAACAATAATTCCTGAGTCTATGTACTGAGCACATAGTATGGATGTAGTGCCATCTACCAAGGAATGGGCAGTCTACCAGTCACCCATCACTTCCAAAAAGGAAAGTGAGACCTTCCCCCACCTCCGCAACTATCAGCTCTCACTCTGTAACCCAGGCTGGCCTCACACCAGGCTCCTGTTTCAGCCTCCCGGATGCTGAGGTTACAAGGCATGAGCTGCCAGACTCAGGTTATAAATTCACAAGCTTTACCCTTGTCATCGCACCCTAAGGAACTTATCTTGAAGAAATAAATAGGAGGGGGATACATACATATCTACATACATACATATCTACATACATACATACACCCCTGTGTGTATGTGTACATATATGTATATACACATATATGGTGAGATATTCTTTGCAACATAAATGTTAGCTCCACAAAGTCCCAGATTTTGCTGAAAACTTAAATAAGTCCAAAAGCTTTATTTGACATTTAATAAATTTTGATACTATTATAAGAGAAAAACTGCAACAAATTTAATGTTGAAGTTTTTTTGTTTTAAAACAGTTTTACTATGTAGCCCAGGCTGGTTTTGAATTCAAGTTCTTCCAGCCACAGCCTCCCAAGGCTAAGGCTCAATGTGCCCAGCTTCTGACTCTGTAGATCTTTTTTTTTTTAACTTTATTTATTATTATATATATGTACACTGTAGCTGTCTTCAGACACACCAGAAGAGGGCATCAGATCTCATTATGGATGGTTGTGAGCCACCATGTGGTTGCTGGGATTTGAACTCAGGACCTTTGGAAGAGCAGTCAGTGCTCTTACCTGCTGAGCCATCTCACCAGACCGACTCTGTAGATCTTAATCGACTCTATTTGAGACTCAAAATTTGACCAGCAGTCTGATCCAATATTTTTTTAAAGCTTCATCACATCATATGGAAAGTTACCTTTATAGCCAGAGAAAAGGAAGAAAGGGGTAGAGATGGTTCAGTTGGTAGCAGCTCCCACCCAATTATTTTAATATTATTTGAACATCTGGCCACATGTGACTAGCTGAGACCCAGATACTTGTTACAAAACTGGGTCACACATCAAGTTGAATTTGAGTTTATTATGTACAGAGAAAAGTTTAAGCCAAACTCAAAAGATACACAGTGGCTGCTTCAGGCCAAAGAATTCACCTTAAAGTAAGTAGACAATATGAGCCATTATGCAGAAGTTAGAATTATAATAGAAATACTATGAAACATGGGGACTGTCGTAAAGTTTAACGTTTAAAACTTGTATCTTAAAATAGCATACAAATTGGATACAATTAAAGTCTATAAATGGAAGAAAAATAATGTGATACAATGGAACTCATTCTCAATGTAAGAGAACTGAGAACAAATTTTTTAATTGTATACAATTCCCTTTAATTCAGTGGTATTTTCTTTTCCACTTCAGAAGGAATATTTTTACAGAAAGACAAGTTATACTGTTTGTGACGGTAAAAGAGTAAAGTCCTTTGGGATACATTTTTCCATGAATTGTTTCCTAGTCTTACTGGGCTGGCTGGCCTGGAACTCTCTAGGTATATGAAAATGGCCTCGAGCTTGTGATGATCCTCCTGCCTCTAGCTCCTGAGTGCTGTACACTGTGTCTAGTCACTGGGTGACACAGTCCTCTTCTGTCCCGGTCCTGGCTAGCTAGGGAGAGTGCAATGACTTTCCTAAAAGATCTCAGGCCTGTGTCTTGATATAAGACAGGAGCTCATATTCACTGCTGTCTGGTGAGACAACCACATACAAAGTATCAGACAGTGGCCAAGGGCTACAACCCCTCAACTCACACCAACCTTGAAATGTAAGTCATCGAGTCTCATTGAACAAATAAAAAGGTTGAAACTCAGCCAACCAGTTTGCCCACTAACAAGGCAGGGCTGGCTTCACATTAGGTCTGCTCATCTCCCAAGGTGGTGGTGACGTTCCTCTCCCACAATGGATTACCATGAGGTCAAGCAGGGGGAAAATCTAATATGGAAGATGAGCTTAACGATTACAATTCGCCATTTGGAGCTGGCTGCTTAGAACTCATGCCTAAAACCTAGACAGGCCTTGTCCTCAAAACTACTCTTTGGCCACTTAAATGGTGTCCTTGGAATTTGAAGAGTATTTGTTCCTTAATTAGATTTTTAATCAGAAATAAATCCACTTTTCTGCAATGATGTACAGATGGGAAAAATAAAACTATAGAAGGTGGGGGGGGCAAGTGAGGGCCAATTAACCACCTAGGAAACGGATTAAGTTAGGCTTTCATCTTGACTTATCTTGCCAAGGCTTTGTCTTTCATGACAAGTGTACAGCCAGCTTCTAATTGTATTAAATTGCAACAATGTAAGCCATTCAAGAAACCCACAGCCTTCCTAACCAGAAAGCCTTCATGCTGCTTCCCGGCTTCCCTGAATCAGTGTGTTCGTCTTGACTTCTTGAAGTCTCTCACCCCCACCCCAAGCATCTCTGAGGCCACCACCCAGACAAAAGGTAAGAGAAATAAATGATCTGAAAGTTCTTCCTAAATTATCAAACCCCGAACCTATGTTGGGGAGTATTATGACTTTATACGCTGGTCTAGGGTCAGCACTCACCCTATCAGCCTCCCCGTTTGCATGTCCTCTGGAAAACAGGATCTGGGGCTCAGCACAGCTATGCACCAACCTAGCTTACATAGAGGTTTACTTGGACAGTTTACAAAGTATCAAAGAAATCGATCAGTTTTGATGCACAAATGTAAAGAACTGGCTACTAACCAACTCGCATGCATTAGTCCGAGATGGAAGAAGAAGCAGGAGCTTCCTGTGATGTCTGTACCAGAAAGATGAGTCTGAGATAGATTTTCACAGGCCAAGTGCTGTGCTGACCCAGAACAAGAAGCTAAATTCTCTCATTCCAACATCCTGGATGCTGAGAGAAGGTAAGGGAGACGGGAGGACTCAGAACACAGATACTGTTTCACAGGGACACCCTGAAAGGTGAGGACATCCACACAGAAACATAGAGAGGGAAAAACGGGGCTTCTACCACTGTGAACTCCAGCACTTTCCTGCCCTTAGGAGAGGGAGAATGGGAGAAAAGAGAGGCATCTGCCAGGAACGTCCTGCTTCCTGCCCTTGGCAAAAAGTCTTTTGTGTTGTTTCTTTGGAGTCTATGAATCAGGTGTCTAAGCCAGCCACCAAACAAGCTGAAGAACTCATCTTCAGCAAGAACACTTGTGTGGGGTGACGGCTTTAACTGGCATGGCCTGACTTCTTAAAAGACTTTGACACCAGGGTTTTTCTGTTTGTTTTTTAATCTTGCTGAAATACCAGCTTATACAGGGTAGAACCAGGGATGATGGGAGGTGGGAGTGGGATGAATAGGGTGGAGCTCCCAACTTCTAAGGACTTGGTGGTCTGTGCCACTTTGTCTCTGGAGACAGAACTCAAGATTTCCAGAGCGTTAACAGACTTGAAATTCCTGTCTCCAAATCCTTTCTCCTCCCTCTGGGGTGCAGTCATGCAACAGGGCTATTTATGGTGTTTGCATCAGTTCAATCCACCACCTCCCCAAAGAGCGGAGGGCCCCCAGAACCTCTCATCCTGCGTTAGAATACTGCTCCACCCTTCAGCCCAACACCTGCCTGGAGTTCACTTAGTCTCAGCCAGAACTCCTGAATCGCCAATTCCAAAGCCGTCTTTGCGTTCTTCGCTGCCAAGAAGGCAGAGGGGGCTCTGAAAGCCACAGCTTGGGTTCCTGGCATGCCTTTCCTATACTGAATTGTCAGCAATAAAGCACCTGGTCCATAACTGCCTAACAGTCTCCCCAAAGATGCTTCATAAGTGGTGGTTTGCTTTGGGATTTGTTTATTGATGCTTTTTTTTTAACCCAACCTTCCCAGAACACAGTTCTCATCCAGACTGTACCAATTAACTCCACAGGCTTAAAGCTGCGAATCTTATATGGGTGGTGATTTCTCTAAAAAGGAAAATTGTGCTGCATCACTTTTTTTTTTTTAAGTTCTGCGGCAGGAGACCTTTACGCAATGCGGATGGTTGCCGAGCCGGGCTTTTGCTGCCCTCTAGTGGCGGAGATTGAGTATCGGTTTAGAGCCTGGGACTGCGGTAGTTTAGGATAAGCTTAGCGGGCAGTGCGGTACGGATAGGTGATTTTGTGCACAGTCATGAGAAACACGGTTGGCTCTAATTAAAGGGTGCAGATCACACACCTACAACTGGGGCTGATGCCTTCCCATCACCAGGGCAGGTCAGGTGACACTCTGCAGCTCAGCAGATCTTCTTAGAGGTTGCTGAGTTTTCCTCCCACCTAGATCACCTAGACCCAGTACCCGATTCCTCACAGGACACCCTCTCTGAAGACTACGTGGGGGAGGAAGAGGCCCGGGAACAGGTAGTGTGGCTTTCTCTGGCTCTAAGTCTCCCGCAGAAAGCAAAGAGCTCCAAAACCTAAGCTGTTGAGGGAGAGAAAGAGGTCTCCACTCGAGCCCTGACAAGCAAACCATGAAGACTGCCTGACTTTTCCATGTCCAGGGCCTGGAGAGAACCCCTTCAACCACCTGGAAGCAAACCCTAACAAGAAATAGCTGCTGCTGCTGCTGCTGCTGCTGATGATGATGATGATGATGATGATGATGATGATGATTTCGCTGAAAATTAGTCCAGGGCTTACTGGCCGTCCTCTGTGACACACATCCCCAACTTGGGGACATTCACAAAAGACCTCCCCCCAGTCTTTTAACAAAACTGCTATGAGCTTCCAATTCTCAGAAGGACAGGGGGCAGGAGGTTGGATCAATTTGGTTTACCACTAACTAGGAGTTAATGAATAAACCGATTCTCTTTTCAAGAAAGTAATTCCTGGCACAGACCGCTCTTGGAACTTCCTCATGGCCTATGGCTGCTTCTGTTAATGTATAAGAAGATACTGAGTTGGGCTCCTCATATTCGGTGTGGTATATGCTGTTACAGATTGATAAAGTACTGTGGGGCAGAATTTCATTCAAAAATAATCTCACAGACTTATCCTAGGAAATTTAAGACTCAAGTCCTGGAAAAAGTCTTGTTTAGGCTGACCACACACAGATAGGGGATGTGGGGTATCCACTTAAAGGGCACCCCAAAATATCAAAGCTTAGTGCTTGGAGGACAGGTGGTAGATGGTTCTGCTGACTACAGCGATAGAAGAAACATGTCTGCAAGCAACACACTGCCCTGCTTGGACCGGTAGACAAAAGGGAGGAACCACAATGATCGAAACCCTGGAAATCATGTCACAGGAGAGACACTGACGATGCTCAGTGTTCTGGCTTCATTTCTATTGTAGTAACCAAAGCAGACCGACAGGGAGCAGCTCCGGAGGGAGAGGGTTTCTTTCTGCTCATAATTCCAGGTGACAGTCCACCAAAGCGGGAACATCAAGACAGGGCTGTCAAACAGCCGGTTACATCCCATTCGCAGCCAACAACTGAGAAAAAGAAGTGTGTACATGATCATTCGCTCATTCGCTCACTCGCTCGCTTGTGCCCAGCTCGATCCATCCACTCTGCGGTTAAGATTGGTTTTGGTATATGTATTTGTTGGGGAAGTATGTTCCCAGGAGTGCAAATGCCCACAGAGGACACTGTACCCCATGTAGCTGGAGTTGCAGGCTGGGGTGAGCCACCTGGCATGGGTGCTGGGATCTAAACTCTGGTCCTTCGCAAGAGTAGTGCATGTTCTTAACACTGGGCAATCTTCCCAGCACCAGGAGCTCCACTTGTAAACAGTTTAGGGCCCCTGCCTAAGAAATGGTGCTGCCCACAGTGAGCTGAGAGTTCCACATTAATTAAGTTACATAAGACGGGTCCCTCACAGATACACCACTGGCCACGCCAATGTAAATAACCTCTCACTGACACTCTCTTCCCAGTTGATTGTGGGTTGTCAAGATAACAGAGCTAACCATGACACCCAGTAAAGAAGAATGAAGACTCATGGGAAACTGAAGACGTATGCTTGACATGTGGAAGGTTATCATGGAATAATTGCTTTTGGCTTTGCTCGAGACAGGGTCTTACTATGTAACTCAGGCTAGCCTCGAATTCACTAGAGAGCAAAGAATAACCTTGAATTTCTGATCCTCCTTCCTCTACAAACATCTAACCTACTCAAGGGTTTCTAATGGCTGGAGATAGAAGCCAGGGCATGATAGGCAAGCACCTACCAGTTGAACTGTGTCCCCAGCCCTGGAGAGGAATAACTCTGAAGCTATTAAAACAAAAGCTCAAGATAAAACAAACTTACCAAATTTTATTTGGATAAGGAAGGCTTCGTGAGAGCGGCTGTGCTGACAATCAGAAGTCTAGAGCATTCGCTATCACAGTCTTGGCGGGCAGCCTCAGCAGGCAGGGCACAGACAGAAGACAGGAAACGCATTTGGCTGATTAAAGTGGGAAGAGTCAACTTAGAAGCTGGTGGGGGATTCTTTTTTTCTTTTAGCCTTTTTATTTATTGGTGTGTGTGTGATGTGTTTGATGTGTGTGTTTTATGTGTGACATGTGTGTTATGTATGATGTGTGTGTAATATGTGTATGTGATATGTGTGGGGGGTAATGTGTGTGATGAGTGTGATATGTGTAGAGGTGATGTGTGTGTGTATGGTATGTGACGTGTATACGATTTGTGTGTGTGATGTGTGAGAGATGTGTGTGTGTGTGTGATATACCACAGTGAGTATGAGAATCAGAGGACAAATCTTTGAAATCAGTCCTTTCCTCCTACTTTTAGGAGGGTTCCAGGAATTGAACTCAGGTCATCAGACTTGCATGATGTATACCTTTACCCACTGAGCCGTCTCACCATCCACAGCTGACTTAAAGTCCTTCTCATTTACTGTTCACAGTAGGTTTCAGTTTGCTTCTGTAGGATCTTAGAAGCCTGGAGTTAGTCAGCCTACTGAATTCCAGTTTTCACTTTTTCACGTGTATTTATTACCATAGCCAACTTGTAGGATTTCCAAAGGGAATGATAGCCAGGTATACTATTGACCATAAAGATTACATTAAAGGCAGCTCAAGCCTGCCCTTCTCGCAGACAAGGGAATTAAAGGTATGAAATGTTCAAGATGATCTTCAAATTATCCATCACCCTGGTCTTGCGTATATCTTTTTCCTTGTTATCCAGCTGTAAGCCCAGAAATCACCCCACAGACACATCCCATGATGCCTCTGGACTCGATTACTAAATTCTTCCCTTGGCTGAGATTCTCATTTGCCTCCATAGATCCAGCCTGGGAACAGAGAGCCTGGTGGGTATCTTTCCTGGGACTCTAAGAGCATTACATCTTAAACTGACCATTTCCCCCATGTGCATAGGCATCCCACCCATAGAAAACACATCAAATTAAGCAACTGATTCCTAGGCCCAACATCCAGCATTTGACACTTCTCCTCAGCTGTTGAGAAAATCTAGGACAATCCAAAATTCCCATGGCACCACAGCTAAAACGATTGCCTGCTGCCTGAAGCTCATTAGCAGACAATAGCCCGAGGAGAGTGCCTGTTCTCTAGCTGAGTGTTCTCGTTCCAGGAAACGCTTTCCCAGCTGGATCCAGCAGCCCCAGGTACCACAATTTGCCTTGTATAGGGCATGCTGATAAGACACCTGGGATACAAGAAGCCACACTCATTAAAGGCATTTCAAGAAAATTGTCTTGTTGCATTCTCGATACAGTAAATGCTCAAGGGATTGTTCAACATGGGTATTGGTCCAAATTTCAGTCTTTTTACAGCTGCTTCACTTCCCCAGCCCCAATACAGGTTAATTACCTCCATAAAGGACTCATGAGGTGTCCACTTAGTTTTTGTTGACAAGGTTCCGCTCACTAAGAGTCACTCCAACTCCTCCATTTTTTGGAATTCTTGACCAATAAAATGGTTGCCATTTAGGCTAAAATAACCATTGAATAGCCAGACCCCCAGGAATGATTCTTGCTCTAGCAGCTACATCTTACCCATATGCTGTCCTCATTCCAAAAGGGACCTAACTCTCTCCCGCTTCCTCTCTTCCTCTGTCCAACCCAGAAGTCCCGCCTACTTGCCCAGTGATTGGCTCCTTTATTCATTAGGGGATTGGTTCACAAGAACAGCACCAGGCCCATCCACAACAGTACTCCACATTTATTTCCAGCTCACACACATCTCCTTTGAAACTCAATGTAGCTTCCTAAGAAGGACTGCTTCCGTTAACCAGACCAGCCCAATCCATCTGTCTGGTTCTTGTTCCATTCTGATGTTCTCTGTCTGCAAAGGGTCCATGTGTGACTTTATGGAATGTGCTAGAGAATAAAATGGCTGCAGCTACACAGGTTGAAAGGATCAAGAACTAAAATTTCCACATTGACTATGTGGTGCACGCACATTTTAATCCCAGCACTCAGGAGGCAGAGGCAGGTAAATCTCTGCAAGTTTGAAGTCAGCATGGTCTACATAGGGAGTTTCAGGACAGCCAAAGCTATATAGAATGACCATGTCTCAAAAAAAAAAAAAAAAGAAAAGAAAAGAAAAAGAAAACCTAAGACTTCCACATTAACATTGCTTTTCTGTATCCAAGTTGATGGTATGAAATTCTCAAAGAATAATAATTACTGTTTTAAGAATAAATTTTAAAATATTACTGCTCCAAACCATTCTTTTTCAGAAAGAGAAAGCTGCTAATTCTTTAATTCTTTCCTTAAAGAATATCCTGACACAGGGGGCAAGTGAGTTATAAACACCAATATCAACATTACCTATTTGGTTTTGACCTAGGATTGTCTGTAATTCACTTAGAGTTGCTTTTCAGTAGTTACATCACAGTATCCGAGCACAGACAGCCAGTGGCTCCTGGTGACTCCAAAAAGAAGTGGGGTTTTGTTTTTGTGGGTAACTTGTGGACTAAGACTTGTCAGGACTTTATTAAATTTCTACTTGAGGAAAAAAAATAAAAAAGAATGTCCTGAAACTCCATGCAACTGAATAAAAGTCTACTCAGCTTCTGTTGCAGCAACAAGGCAAACCCCTTGCTGGTGATGCTTGTTCATTCACCAAAACCTGCTTCAAGGCATGAGATCGGCTCCATGGTAGGCCTTCCTCACAGGAGCTAGGCTCTAGAACACTAGGAAAATATAAAACTATTCCAAAACCCCATCACTGTACCTATCAATCCCTGACCTGGAATATCAGAAACTTCAGCCATAGCCTCAAACCCTGTCTACCCACACTGACATGAAGACGGTGCCGCCCTTCACTACAATCAATGATACTCAGTTTTGACTTATCAGCAAGTATCTGTAGTGGTCTTTTTGTGGGGTCAGCAGTCTATGTACTATCTTTTTTTTACATCCTAAACACTCCTGGTCCTCCCTCCTTATAGAGTCCCCTCCCCCATCCTCCCTCACTTTCTCCTCTGAGAGGGTGGAGCCCCACCACCCACCCCCGGTATCCCTCCACCCTGATGCATCAATTCTCTGCAGGAATAGGTGCATCCTCTCTGACTAAGGCCAGACAAGGCAGCCCTGTTGGGGAAGGGATTCCACAATCAAGCTTTAGCTATATGGACAGCCCCTGATCTAGTTGTTGGGGGATCCACATGGAGATTGAGCTGCACCTCTGCTACATATGTGTAACAGGTCCAGCCTGTGTACGCTTTTTGCTTGGTGGGTCAGCCTCTGAGAACTCCCAGGGGTCCAAGTTAGTTGACTCTGTTGGTCTTCCTATATGTACTATCTTTTTTTTTTTTAAGATTTATTTATTTGTTTAGTATACACTGTTGCTCTCTTCATGCATACCAGAAGAGGGCATCAGATCCCATTACAGATGGTTGTGAGCCACCATGTGGTTGCTGGGAATTGAACTCAGGACCTCTGGAAGAGCAGTCAGAGCTCTTAACCGCTGAGCCATCTCTCCATCCCTGGTATGTACTATCTTTTATTGAACTGAATGCTGTCGAAGTTCTGGTCTGAGGCTTTCCTGCTTCAGGATGGAAGAGTCTCTATCCTGTGTGAGCATTATGCCAGTGGCAGTAAATGGAAGGACCACAAGACAATGAGTTGACTGATACTATTTTTCTCAGTGATACAACTCAGACATCGTGGTAACCCTGAGGTACATACAGAGGTTATGGATTTTTTTTAGTAGAACTTTCTGCCCCAAGAAAAGGGGGCAGATGTCTCTAGGAGAGTCCTCAATTTGATTCCAGGATGCTGTGAGATAAGGTAGGTAGCTCTTGAGTACCCTCTCAAGAAAATACATCCACCTGATGCAAGGCCAAGGGCCTGTGCAAGCTGAGGCCCAACGATCCTACAGTTTAACCTCACTGCCTTCTTTCACAGAATTTTATATTTTAATTCAAATTACAACCCTCTCATCAGTTTAGCCATTCTCAGTGAGACTGTTGGGGTTCAGGAGTCACCTCACAAATCACATGAACACCAATCTCAGTCAGACAGGGGAATAGTTTATTGAGCACTTCCCCCAGGACAATAGATCAAGGCCACAGACCAGACTCAGGAGCTGACTGTGATCCTGAGCCAGAGTCCTACAGAGCTTTTAAGCCTGAAATCCATAAATATCTGGGACAAGTTATTCCACCAATCAGGGTTTAGGAATAGAAGACTTCCTTAGAAACATGTCTTTGTAGTACACTTATCCTGTCCTCACTGGTTGAGTTATTCAACTGTGGCAGGGGACTTGTCTTGCTGTACTGGCTAGTTTTGTGTGTCAACTTGACACAAGCTGGAGTTACCAGAGAAAGGAGCTTCAGTTGAGGAAGTACCTCCATGAGATCCAGCTGTAAGGCATTTTCTCAATTAGTGATCAAGGGGGGAGGGCCCATTCTGGGTGGTGCCATCCCTGGACTGGTAGTCTTGGGTTCTATAAGAAAGCAAACTGAGCAAGTTGGGGAAACAAGCCAGTAAGAAACATCCCTCCATGGCCTCTGCATCAGCTCCTGCTTCCTGACCTGCTTGAGTTCCAGTCCTGACTTCCTTTAGTGATGAACAGCAAGGTGGAAATGAAGGGTAAGTAAACCCTTTCCTCCCCAACTTGCTTCTTGGTCATGATGTTTGTGCAGGAATAGAAACCCTGGCTAAGACACTTACCTAACATTTATGTTTTAACTTGCCAACCAGGATGTCAATTACCCATGAACATGACTCTTTCTGCCAAGTAGAATATCAATTCCCAGGGAGGTCTTGGGAACTTGAAACTTTACTCAACCTCTACTCAAAATGGAAGTTTTACTCCAAATGGCTTCTTATATTGGTGTATGTGTCTCTCTTATGTTGGGGACCATCCCAGGGACAACTTATAAAAGCAAAAACCATAGAAGCTTGTACACAGTGCTGCTGGATGGCTGGCTTGGGTTCAGGCTTATTGTGGCTAACAATACAAGGCAGTTCCAACTGACCCCTATTGTGATTGGTTTGCAAGAACACCAAAGCATAAAACATAACAGAATATGCATTCAACTTGGGCATGAGAAAGTTTCCTAGTAACACCACATGAGAAAGTGTCTACCTCACAAACAGTAATAACAACATAAAATGGCAGACTAGACCAGCAGAAGTTACCCAGGCCTTTGTTGTGGATTTGACTTAAAGTTAGCATTATGTTATTTGCTCCTAAATTGCATGAGAATCCCACATGTAAGATACTGAGGGTCACTACCCCCAGTTGGTTTTGATTGATAAATAAAGTTGCCAGTGGACAATGGCTAGGCAGGGAGACAGAAGGACTCTTGGGCAAGGGGACCGACCAAGAGAAGAAGGAGTTAGAATCGCCATGCCAGGAAAGGAATAAGATGCTGGTTTGAGAGCTGCAGAAGACAGAGTAACAACCATGTAAGAGTCAGGGAAGAGTGGCCCCACTGGGACCACTCATTGGGTGTTGGTAGCAAGGATTGAATATAGATTTTAGAAAGTAATAACTCAGGAGTATCGATTGGAGAGAGGCACTAGCAATGTGGAAGTTTGGGAGTGCCCTCAATGGGTATGGAGCTGATTAAGGCATATTAAATACAAGGCTGTGTGTGTGTGTGTGTGTGTGTGTGTGTGTGTGTGTGTGTGTGTGTGTCTTTCACTCAGAACGTTGGGGTAGGTGGGGAGGAACTAGCACCACTGGAGATTAGAGCGGATTAATCAATACAGCCACAGGCCTTAACAGAGACAATGTATCAGGGATTAGTTACAATGCAGTTAGAGCCAAGACCTTCCTGAAGCCAGAAAAACATCGCAAATGGGAGACAGGAAGCCTTGAGTGTGAAGAGCCAAGCAGTCCGATGTTCTCTTACTAATGCCCTCAGTGTACAGCGTACTCTCTACAGAAGAGTGAAGACAGAAGGGACCAAAACCAACTCAACAACTCAATAAAGAAACGAAATGACTCAAGAATCCATGAAGGTCACAGGTAGACACTTCTCCAAAGAAGATGTATAAATCCCCAATGTCAAAGTTACAACCCGATACCAGTTCACACCCAGTAGCTATTAATATAAAGCAGAAAATAGTTAAGTGTTGACAAGGACAGGAGGCAAATGAGCCCTGTGTGCCCCTGTATGACATGGCACAGTGCTGTGGAAAACGTGTGTCGGTTCACAAGCAATTAAAAATAAAACTGTCACATGATCCAACAATCCCACTTCTGAAGAGACCCCCAGAAGAGCCGAAGGTCTCCAAGAGATACTTGTCCACAGTAGCATTATTATAATAGCTAAAGGTGGGAGCATCCCAAACACCGGCTGACATATGACTGCATAACCCGCAGTGTGTTTGTTTGGCCTTATAACAGCAGGAAAAAAAAAAGGATTGTATACTCAGTAAAGCACTCCAGGCACAAAAAGACAAAACTTGCTGGGCAGTGGTGGCACACGCCTTTAATCCCAGCACTTGGGAGGCAGAGGCAGGCAGATTTCTGAGTTCGAGGCCAGCCTGGTCTACAGAGTGACTTCCAGGACAGCCTCAGCTATACAGAGAAACCATGTCTCAAAAAAAAAAAAAAAACAAAAACCAAAAACAAAAAAAACAAAAACAAAAAGACAAAACCTGATAAGCCCTCTATAAGGCAGCTAGAATAGTCAATATCATGGGGATTGAGAGTAGAATGGTGGTTTCCAGGGGTTCACAGAGAAGTGTAAAGGTATTATAGCTTAATAAGTGTCAGTTTTACAAAATAAAAAGAACTCCAGTAGGAGAGATGGTTCAGCGGTGAAGCACACTGACTGCTCTTCGGGAGGACCTGCGTTGGATTCCCAGCACCCACATGCTGGCTTCTGCCTACCTGTAACCTGGAACTCCAGTTACAGGGAAGCTAATGCCCTCTTCTGGCTTAAGTGGGCTTTGCATCCGCATGGTACACAGACATTCGTGCAGCTAAAACACCCATAAACATAAACTAAAAAATAAGTATATCTAACGGAAGACAAAAAGGGTAAAATGGCTATGGAGATGGGTGGCGGAGGTGGGAGCTGCTAACTGCAGTAACATGGCCTAAGGGCAGATGGGAAAGCACCGCTTTAGTCCGTGAACGTGGCGATGAGTGTCTCAACAAGGCTAGTATTGTAAAACAGCCCTCCAGTGTCAACAGATGGCCATCCACGTAAACATCAGCTGTGAGGTTTGCTGCTATTAATGCTCTTCGATATGAAATAAGGAGAGAGAATTCCAATAAGCCAAGAGGACCCAACCCAAACAATGAAACAAGTCTGAGGTGGAAAGAAAGATGAAAGACTTAGGTGAGGTCGGAGGGTTGTTTGTGGCTGTCAATTGTAACATTGTTTCCCCCTTCTCATTAGCATCAGTGTTCAGAGTCAACCACATCAGACCGACAGGAAATATTTTATAAGAGGCGGCAGAGAGACACAGAAGTGTGCTGCAAATGACTGAGATGATGTCTCTTCCATAAGTAATGGTAAGTATATATTTAATGATCATTAAATTTTCATCTGAAATGCATTTCCCATGTTACTTATTTCTCCTGACTTCATTCATTCTCCACTATTCACTTTTTAGACACTCACACATCACACCAAAAAAAGACACATTGTCCCACATTTGACTAAAATCATAACAGACCATGCTCAGTCTGGATTTAGGGGAGTGACTCCAAACCTATAAGCCCAGCACACATTTAAAATTATTGGAATCCTAGACCCCTTTACAAGGCTCCCAGTATCTGCAGAGGATAAAGTCAGGGAGCTGTGAGGTAGATCTTCATTTGCATTTGGATGGAAATAAAAGTAAAAGCATCGTGCCATGGGGACACAGAACTGGGGAGATAATTTTCCAGTCTGGTACCTTTAAAGTCCATTACGCTGAAACATTTATGTCTCCTGCTTTGCAAACACAAGAAGTCATATATATGCTAAACTCATAACATTATTAATTCATCAGACACAGCCCCCTATCTCCAAGAATCAGAAGGAGTCTTTAAACAACAAATGACTTTTAAAGCAATCTCAGCGTATAGTGCTGAAGTCAGCAGAATGGATCCTCATTAAGGGACAGAAACATGACATCACTCTAGAAGACAGTTCAGCACAGAAACCCTGATGAGAATCTGCCATTTGATGTAAGTTCAGATTAGTTTGGGGAAATGCAATGATGAAGGAGATACTCCCCTGTCGTAGGGCTTCACCCAGTGAAGGAGAACAGTGCTTCAAAAGATCAAATTGAGACTACTATAAAACCAATCAGGCCCTTCAAGATACCACGTCACCAATTAAAGCCATAAAGTTGCGGAAGGGCAAAGCATCAACTGGAATAGGAAGAAATACTTGGAAAGTTTTCTGCCCATGTCTGAATTCTCCCTTGATCGCTTAAAGCCTGGGATGACTTATTTTCAACTATGAGCTTGAGATTTGGGGGAGAATTGGTTCAAAAGTAAAGAACAAGAAAACCCAAACTGAGCAGTTAACAGTAAAATTAATCCTGGATTGGTGTGAAAGATTAATTTGTTGTGGTTGTTGTTGGTGGTGTTTTAACAAAGTGGCCACAATAGTTCCCATATGTGTGATTTTGTATTAACCCCAACTTTCCTGCGCCTTACCTACTATCTGTCCAGGGGTAGCATCCACATTCCTCCATCCCCATTGGATCTGGGTGAGCTACTTCCAAACCTGGGGATAAGAGGCAAGAAGCCTAATCCTGCTTGGCTTCCAGCTCAC
Organism: Tokudaia tokunoshimensis; assembly: GCA_036184795.1. Classification (NCBI taxonomy): domain Eukaryota; kingdom Metazoa; phylum Chordata; class Mammalia; order Rodentia; family Muridae; genus Tokudaia; species Tokudaia tokunoshimensis. The sequence continues at coordinate 29,499,165 of BTHU01000013.1, read as the reverse complement.
CGTTTAGACCTTGTCCACGCCTTGGGACAGGTTTACGATAGTAAAGGTTGTAAGACCAGGTTCCTCTTGATACCCATGCTGTTGCAGGCCACCGTGTTCTGCCCAAGCACACAGGACAAAACAACCATGGACTGAACCCTCTAAAACCAGGAGCCGAAATAAATCTTTTCTCCTTTCTGCCGGGTCTTTGGTGACAACCTGGAAAGCTAAGCCATCATGTGACAATATTGCTGCCATCCCTTCAGGAAAGCTCTCTCCAGACAAGATGCCCCAAAGCCAACAAAGGAGAATCATCCAGAGCTTAGAAAAATGTGCAGGCCTAGAAAAAGGAGAAACTTTTCAAAAAAAGGGAGAGCTCTGGTCACGATAAAACTATAAAAAGATACTCTTACCTAATATGAAAATTAAAACAACTGAGTAAAACCTTATACAATTCAAAACTGGAAAAGATTCAGAGCCGAGTTGCACCATGAACCCAAGGTTAGAAACATGTTAGGGCTGGGGTTGTGACCAGGTGCAGTCAATTTAGAAAACATGGTAACAACAGGCACAGGGTTTAAGCCGCACTTGCGGAAGACCTGCTTCTTCTCTGAAGTCTCCAGCCTGTGGACACTCGCAGGCATTCACAGCAGACAGTATAAGGACGTTCACAGCAGCTGTTTGTAACAGAAAACAAGTAGAGATCAACTCTTTCAGGAAGGGTAAAGATAAATCTGCAGAGGTTTATTCACAGAATGGAAAGCTAACTAAAAAAGAATTCTAAAATAGTTAAAATTGTGAGGAACAAACAAACACCTTGCCCCACTCCTAATAATTAGCAAAGGAGACTCAGAGTAGTGAGAGCGACCTTGCAAAGTCAGGTGCCACCCACAGCGATCAGCCAAGTACGGTGAGCCCAGGAGGGGACAACCTTTCCTCTGCCACTTACATTTGACTCTGTTTCAACTGAATCTGTATGTGGGTTTATATTGAGTCTTTATAACCTGTTTAGTCTAAAGCCTTTTAAGAGTATGACCCTGTCTCATCTGCAGGGCATGGGACAAGGTGGACTGCTGATTATTTTTTTTACTATGATTAAATCTTAGTTTATTAACTGAGGACAGCTAGAGTCAAAGTCTTTAGCAGGGGCTAATGTTTTCTGCCCATTTGTATGTATTTGGACCTAGGTTGACTTAAGTAATTTTTATTTTAAAAATTGACTCTCATTTTTTATTTTTTATTTGTTTTTACAAAATGATAGCTATACTGAAGTTTATAAACATGTATGCCATTTTAAAGTATCTGTTGAGGGAGCCGGAGAAATGGCTCAGTGCTTAAGAGGTCTTCACATAGAGGACCAGAGTTTTGCTACCGGCATCCATACCTGTGGATATCTCACAACCACCTGAAACACCAGCTCCCAGGAATATGATGCCGTCTCCTGGCATCCATGGGCATCTCCCCACATCTACAGCCTAGACAAAGACAACTTCACATATATGCATCATTAAATTAATTTTTTTAAAAAAATTAAAGAGGAGGAAGAGGAGAAGGAGAGAACTGGGAATGACCTAAGATTTTTGTCATCCTTCCAAGATAATGAATTCTTTTTTCATAGCTTTACTGATGCTGGACACACACACACACACACACACACACACACACACACGCACGCACACACACACGCCTACCTCCTGGGCCAGAAGCGAAGGACTTCCTTGTCAGACTAACCAGCTGTTACTCCATATTCACATCGGTTCTCTTGCCTTCAAATTCCCGTAAGGGTGCTGCAGAGTGGTCCAGTTAGTGCTACATCTGCAGTGGGTTTATCACAGCTGAGGGGCCTCTTCATCACACGTGCATGTGCGTGTGTGCACAGGAGTGTAGTGTGTGTGAGTCAATACTTAGCATAAAGCCCAAGACCCTGTTGGAAGGCCAGGTCTTACCGGGTGAGTTCCAGTGCTGTGACTTGCATGAGTCAGCAAATCTAAATTTTGATCTGTTATGCGAGGACATCTCGCCCTTTGTGGGTCATGCTCTAAATTTTACAGCTTGAAAAAGGACATTCTTAAGGCCCCATGTAAGTGTTCCTAGGGATCAGGGTGCAAGCAAGGGTTTGGGGTTGCTTCCAATAAAACGGAAATAAACATACAGGGTTGACTGCAATGAAACAGCAGCAGTGGCTGGATCTTTCTCCGTCCATAAACAAGTGTGTTGAGCAATAGCCCCACCTACAGACGGCTTCGAGAACTGCAGCAGTAAGACCGTAAAACCGGCTGATAGCTTTCTGCTCCTTTTCCTCTTTTCTACCTTTCTGTTTTGTTTTCTTTTGGTTTTCCAGGCAGGGTTTCTCTGTGTAGCCCTGACTGTCCTAGAACACCCTCTGTAAACCAGGCTGGCCTCGAACTCACAGAAATCCTCCTGCCGCTTCCTCCCATGTGCGCCACCATATCCTCCATTTGACGACAGCAGCAGGATCCCACTGGTCACCCCTCAAGCATATGTCCCAGTAGAGGAACAAACATCTAGGCCTGCACAAGCCCTAGCCATCAACTGAAAGACCCTCATGAAGGTGCCTGACCCTCATTCTCTGCAAAGAAAGGACGGGAATTATCTTGTTCGAGATCACCCCAGAGGCAGGCTCGCCAAGCAGTGACCTCACATGGCACTGGCCCCACCAATTCAAAGTCTCATCATGACAAATGCAAAGTTTTTCTCCCACTTAAACCTTTGAAATATAAAATGAGTTCTTAAAGCACTCTGAATGTTTTGTCTGCAACACAGTTTTTGTTAAGTGACAAGTACACTTTTTATAATCTATCCAAAGATCAATCACCTCTTTTCTAATTATAACTAATATTTGCAAGCTTCGATAAACAGGCTTTGAGATTACATTTTCATTAATAATCCAAATTATAATGAACTCAAACCCCATAGTCTACTGTTCCAGGAAATTCAGTTTTTACCAGAACCTGCCCCCAAGGAATTCTGGGAGACCCCCAGTGATGTTTTCCTGCCATGTAAGTCCTTCCTGGAACCAACCATCGCCAACAGGCCCCCGAAATCTGCAGCCCCTAAGGCTCTGCTCAGATGGCCATCTCTCTGCCTCCCCTTTTCTTGCTTTCTCTAACAAGTTTATTTCCAAGGAGCAAGCCCTTTGCCTTATTTAGAGTATCCCTAGAGGAGCAAGAGCTGACTCAGTGGTTAAGAGCACTGACTGCTCTTCCAGAGGTCCTGAGTTCAAATCCCAGTAACTACACGGTGGCTCACAACCATCTGTAATGAGATCGGATGCCCTCTTCTAGTGTGTCTGAAAACCGCTACAGTGTACCTACATATAACAAATAAATAAATCTTGAAAGAAAGAAGAGAGAGAGAGAGAGAGAGAGAGAGAGAGAATGAGTATCCCTAGAGACCTGAGTTAATATGGAGAGAAGCTACAGGAAGTACCTACAGAGTCATGTGACCACCCCTGCTTGGGCCCCCTCCCAATACAGCAACGACACTGAGTTGTGTGCAGGGATGTGTAACTCTATCATCAGAGGCCTGAGTCCAGCTTCCTAGCAGTTGTATGGCATGGGGAAGCCCATCCCAGCTTTCTGAGCCGCCTCCTCATCTGTACAATGGAGAGTGAACTGGCAACCTCTAGGCCACAAGGAACTTACACACAAATATTCAAAAAGCGGCATCAGACCAGATACTCATTAACTAAGTAAATGAAAGAATGATCATGGGACATGTGTATATGACCGAATATCATTTGCCCAGAAAGGAACGGTGCTGGTGCATCCTGCATCAATGAAACGGGATGCCAGTGTGTCCTGCATCAGGAGATGCTGGTGTGTCCTGCATCAATGAACCGGGATGCCAGTGTGTCCTGCATCAGGGAATGCTGGTGTGTCCTGCATCAATGAACCTCTAAGGTTACACACTGAGTAAAAGAAGCTACCCAGGAAAGTCACCAAAGTCACATGAACCCGTGTCCATGAAGCATCCAGGATGGAAAAGTCTATAGAGAAAGTGCACTCATGGCTGCCTGGGGCTGGGAGTTGTAGAGAAACTGGAAGAGAGTACATATAAATAAATATAATTTAAAAATTAAACATCACTAACTTAAACAAATTAGAAATTAATAGTGCCATTTAAAAACGCTAAGTACCTTTTTAACATATTTGCTTTGATAACGCATGTGAAGTACTTAACACAGTACTGTCATATAGTAAGTGCTCAATAAACATTAGCAATTCAATTCAGTAGTCCAACGTCAAGACATTTCAGAGAGTTGTTCTTAAATAGCATAAAATTCAGGCAAACACTGTGTAGGCTGAGCTGCGGCAAGTGTGTTGTGTGAACTGATTAGTTTTTGACAACACGACACAAACTAAAGTCACCTGGGAAAAGATAACCTCAATTGAGCAATTCCACCCACCAGACCAACCTGTGCTCATGTCTGTGGGAGCATTTTCCTGAGTAATTATTGATGTGGGCAGGTCCAGCCTACTGTGGAGTTCAGAGACGCGTATGAACCCAACGTGGGCTCGTGCAGTCACTGGGGTATTGGCTGCACCAGTAACTGAAGGAAGTTGATCCTCAGAGCTTTACCTCTTCCAACACAGGCTAAAAACTGCTAATTATGATTTCTTGGAAAGAGGATCCAGGGCCGCAACAGGAACACATGAGAGGAAGGAGGAGTTCCACAGTTTTCTAGGAACCTGAACAGGTGGGTGTTGACAGTCCCAGTGGTCGAAGAGTTAAATTAGAGAAACGATGTGACCTTCCTTCTACTCACTTTATTTCCCTTCTGTTGCTGTGATAAGCATCATGACCCAAAGAAACCTGGGAGAGGAAAGGGTTTGTTTCATAACACTTAGTTCATCACTGAAGAAAGTCAGGGCAGGAACTCAAAGCAGGAGTGTGGAAGCAGAAAGTATAGGGGTCCTGCCTTCTCACCTGTTCTCTATGGCTTTCTCTGCCTGCTTTCTCAGACAACCCAGGACCACCTACCCGGGGTGACCTAAAGGGAATAAATTCTCAAAAGTTGTCCCCCAGCCACACATAGAGCCATGGCACATATGTCCCCCAACACTCATAAGCAAATAGTGTGTGTAATAAAAACTTTAAACATCAGTAACTGAAATACTTTAAAGAGGTAAGGTTTCTAGCTTGTAAATTAGAAATTAATAAGGTTATTTATGTACTAGTGGAAAGTTACTGACTAGCTTGCTCTCTATGGCTGCCTCAGCCTGTTTGCTTGTGCAACCCAGGATCACCTGCCCGGGGTGACACCTCCCTCAGTGGGCCAGGCCCTCCCACAATCAACTGAGAAAATGACCCCATGGAACAGCCCGCAGACCATTCTGATAGAGGCAATTCATCAAAAGGGGTTCCCTCTCCCAAGGTGACTCAGGATGTATTTTGTAAAAGAAACATTACTAAGACTTCTTGTCAACAGCTCAGGTGATGGAAACAATTCCCCCTCACATTCTGCCTCTCCACAACTTCCTCCAAGTTCAAGAGGGTGCCCATGGAATGATGGGAAGGAAATTATTCCTTCCCTATAGCAATCGGCTCCTACAGGAGATGCAGAGGGAGGTGGGCTGCAGGCTCATGGGGCGAGAAAAGTTGGTCTCACAAGCCCAAATAAAAGCCAGAAAAGGAGCAGCAGGGCTTTAGATTAGAGAATAGAAGAGAGTCAGATCTGCTCCGTAGCTAGAAGAATTGGATAATTCTTTCTACCCAGGTGAGATTTCATCTCCTCAAATTTCACACAACAGGACTGCAAACTTGATGTGGTACAGGTTTTGTTTCATCTGGGTAAAAACACGTGAGTGAGAAAACGGTATACGGGCTCCAAAGTTCACCTACCATATCAGATACCATTTTATTAAACCGATGTCAAGAAATAGTATTATTGTTCTTCCCAAGCAAAAATTAGCCCTTGAATGTTTTAGTGAGAAGACCCGAAAGTCAGTGGCTCTGGATGGCTAGCTTACTACAAGAAGATCTTATATGCAGAAGCGAGTAACTAGTGCACATATGAATTATCTCAGCTTCTAACCTGAGCGTCCCACCACGCTGACGAGACCTCCAGCTCAGCTGCTGTCCTCTGTGAGGCTCTGCGGAGCCACCAAGGCAAAGTGAGTGACGACGGAATGAAGGTGATTGGTTGCCGGCTGTGTGGGACCTCTTGACTGTACATTCTGTTGGCTCTAGGCTGGGAGGTCTGGGAAGGACGAGGATGGGCTTTCACGTTTTAATACATGTAGACAAACATACAGACATGTAGACATGCATTCGTTGGCACATAGGAATGGGTACAGCAACTGGTGACAAGGCTTTCAGCTGGAACTGGAAGTGGCTGTCACACAAAGTTCTGACAGAAGAAGCTATGGCCACATTTTAAAACTTACAAAAATGCCACCTGGCAGAGATGCTAATGCTTTAAGACCTTAACGTTGTCTAAGATGTCACAGAGACACTGGGGACCTGGGGACAGTATAGCCATGGGAGCATAGACAATGGAGCATCTGTCAAATAATAGTCACATGAGGATAGCCTGCCTTAGTCATTCACACCAATTAGCGGCCCAGAGCTCTAGCCCAGTAACCCCAACTGGAGTAACGAATATGGCCTCCCAGGATACTGTGTAGCTGAAGTATTATTGTTTCCAGAGATCTAAGGTCTAGTTTTAAAAGAACCTCAATTAGTCACATGGTATGGGGAGAGCCAAAGACCCAGTGATGCCACGCTTGGCACCTCAGCTTTAGGGTGGAGGAGCTCAGTTGATGGGTTGTGGTGGGACCACTGGGCCTCCGCTGTGGAGATTTGGGCTCCCTCAGGGGCAGCCTGAGAACTGCTCAGTCAGTGTAGTCTGATGGGTGAAACACTCAGGTCTGATGGCGCGTTCCTACAGGTAAGAGCAGGAGAGAGGAATGAGGTCATAGCTGTGCTAGCAATGACCTCGGTTAGGGTAGAAATTGAAATTCATGAACTAGGGACCTGAATATTCCCCATTCTCCTTCTCTGTTCGAAATAAATGGTCTCCTACTTGACTCTTTAACTACCTCCCAGGGTTTGGAGCGCTGATTCCTGAATCTCAGCCCAGAGAGTCTATTCCCACGGATATGGGGTGGACCCAGGAATCTATATTCCTATATGTGTTCCAGGGGATCCCAGCACAGCAAACACAAGGAGCTGTGTTTGTACATAATGGTTCAAGCTCGCCCATTCCCATAGATCATAGCAATCACAGAACTGGTTGTGCCTTAGATGAGGAGACCAAGTAACCAGCATGTCCCTGGCTTCCACAATGGCTTGCTTCTGTATAACAGGCTAGTGACAGACTTCTCCCTCCCAGTCAACTCCACACAGTCCTTTTGGCAAACACACACGTCACGCTAACTCAACTCAGCGATGTTTATTGGGCACCTACGGTAGTCAAGGCACAATACCAGGGTCGATGGGCACGATGAGGAGGGCTAGCTCTCACCCTCAAGGGGCTTACAGTCTATGAGGGAGACAGAGACACTTGCAGAAATATCAAGCAGAATGAGGTGAGCTCTATGCCTGAGGTAAAAATGGCGGGAAAGCAGGGGACAGAGATAGTCAAACATCACCTCAGGTGACTGACAGCAGTGTGACCTTTCAACAAGTCCTGGCCAAGGTGGTACAATTCACACAGGTGGGACAGGAGAGCGGATGCTTCAGGCACAGGAAGCAAGTGTTCAGAGCAAGGAACGCTGTCTGTCTTGAGTGGAGGATGCTAAAAGGTGACCAGGAGTCAAAGCTGGAAGCGCAGAAGAACGTCAAATGGTAGAGGCTGTCTTTAAAATATGGGGTCATCGAACTTCATTCTGTAGACAATGGGAGCCACTGATTATGAGCTAGTGAGGGCCCAACTTCATATCCTGAATTCCAAACACTTCTGTGAACAACACGGGACTGGCTTTAGCACTGGCTTACTGTCATTAACTTTGTGGGCTCTCATCTTCTCTAGGTCTCAACGCAGAAGCCAGCTTGGGTCTTAGGGCCACACATTCTTTCCAAGGCTGCACAAAGTGAAGAAGCAGCAGCCACCTCAGCAGGCGAAATTTGAGCTCTCCTCAACACCATGCACCGACTCCAGAGAAAAGGAAGCGAGGCTTCCCGAACCGCTTGAGAGTAAGGGGCAGGGCACAAGGAGGGAACTTAGACAAAGCTGACTTTGCAACCTAAGCCTGGGGAAGATGAATGAACTCAGAGAAAGCAGGAGAACCACAGGAAATGGTGGGAGACACAAGTAGAAACATCAGCATCACCCAGACTAAACCACTTTTCAGGAGACTTTTGGGCATCCCCATGCACCCCTCCAGGCCTCTGGGTGAAGAGACTCGCCGTTCAGCTCCCTGGAATCAGCAGTGAGGTTATTATGCACATACACACAGACCAGTCTCTGCTGGCAGCGGCCCCTAGGATCCCACCTAACCATCCAGTGAAGATGGGGAATGGCGCCCAGCTCCACCCGGTCCACCCCAGCCTGGGAGGGGATGTGAGGCCACAGCTGTCCAGGTGGACACGGCAATGCTGGTTAGCGAAGGCTCGCCCAAGACCTCCACACCAGCTGAAGTGGTTGCTTGGGTAGGGAGCAGAGAGGAAGGTGAAGTGACAGCAGAGTTCCCGAGGAGAAATGTTCCTGAGGTGCTGGCGTGCACCTCTGAGCCCGAGGCCACAGGGCCCCCACCTCCATTGCTGATGGTCCACAGGCATGGATAGGGGCTGCAGAAATGGAGAGATGGGGATCGGTGATGATATTTCAGCAACGAAATGCTACCAACAAGCACACATTTGTTGCCGAGAGGGTCTGCCAGCGATATTCCCAAAAGGACTTCTGGTAATGACTGTGTCACTATTTCTGCAGAAATCCAAGCATCCCCATGAAATATAGATATAGTAAATAAGAAAGAAAAAAAGACGGGCTAGATTCTGGTGCTGACCCTGCTTGTAATAAGTTACTCAATCTCAAACAGCATTTCATCTCTCTGAGACTCCCTCTCAACTGTCTAAGATAGCTAAAATTGTGAATGGAAGGGACTTGGACTGTATGAGCTGTGACATTGTCCCTCCCTGGCCAAAGCAGGGAATGTGTGACAGTCCAGCAGAACACTGCCTCCAGAAGCCCTTGGCTGTGACTCTTCTGCCACCATTAGCTCTGTGACCTTGGTCAAGTTACTCCCTATCTCTGAGTCCCGCCTTCTACATCCTCAAAAAAATGAAGAAACAATTCGGCATACCACAGAGACTGTTGTATGTAATGCCAAGCCCACAGTACTTCATACATGGTGTTTCTATCAGGCTTACATCCCAGAGCCTTGCCTCTCAACTCTGCTCCCTGGTCCAAAGCCTGGAGAGATGGACCAGTGACATCACCGTCCCAACCCATAAATGATGTGGCCACAAAAGTAAGAGCTTATTGCTGGACAGGGACTTTCCTACCACCCTTCTCCAACAGCGAAAGAGCCATCCATTGTCACCTTGGTTTCCCATTAGCTTAATGTCAGAACAGTGACTTAAAGTGATACATCCTGGAAGCCATCCTGCACAGAGGCCTCCAAGTCCCCCTGTTCCTGGCATTGCTCTTACCTGGGCCCTGGGTTGATTGGCCCATTGGTGTGGGGAACAGACAGGATGCTGGCATGAGGTGTGGAGGATAAGGAAGTCCAGCTGTCAGGTCCCGAGAAAACTTGCAGATTATTGCTTGAGCTTTCTATCAAATTCACTTTGGGGAAATAATAACAGTTCAGTTGACAGAACATGTAAAGACAGTGGCCAGTGGCTTTATCTCAAGGCAAAATATAACTGCAACTTATGCCACAAGCATAACAGTTTGTTGGGAGCTTCTGATGTACACCGACAATAGGAAGGTCATCTTTATTCAATGCTAGCTATGGCCCAGGTGCTACTCACAGCTTATAACTTTCCCAAAGTTTATAACTTTCCACAAGGCTGGGAGAGGGAGGCCACTTCACCTAGTGCGATGCATACCTGTCTCACCCCTTCATCGTGTGCACTGCCCTTCAAGAATGAACCGTAACAGCATCCCTCAAACATAACCCAAGGGATGCCAAAGCCCAAAGGATATTTCTCAGGTCCTGGCCTCTATTCTCCTTAGAGGTCCCAGAGATTTGAACTTTTCAAGAGAAGCGTCTTTTCACAGGAACAGGGCCCTGCGCAGCCTCATTTGTGTGTAGACTACAGAAATACTGGATATGGAGAAGCAGAGACTGGGTAGTAGTACCATGGGAGGAAAGCAGGCAGGTACACAGAATGAGTCAGTCCAGAAATCTAGCACACCGCACGTGCACTAACATGACTGGTGTGGTGGGCTGAGGGGGTAGTTCAGTTGGCAGAGCGCTTACCTAGCATGAGTAAAGCCAAGATTTGATCCCCCAGTACTGTGTAAACTAGACATGTCAGTACACTGCTGTAGTCCCAGCACTTGAAGATGGAGGCAGGAGGATCAGAAGTTCAAAGTCAGCCTTGGCTACATACTTCAAGGCCATCCTTGGCTATGTGAAACATTGTCTCAAAATAAATAATAACAATGTATTAGGTTCTGAAATTTTACTAAGAGAATTTATTTTTTCTGAGATGAGGTTTCTCTGTGTAGCCCTGGCTGTCTTGGAACTTGCTCTGTAGACCAGGCTGGTCTTTAACTCATAGATATCCTTACTTCTGCCTTCCAATTGATAGTAGATTAAAGGCATGGACCACCACTGCCCAGAGAGAATATCTATTTCATATTTTAAATGAATGCTGATTTATCTGAACATAGTAATAATCTCCCTCTCTCTCTCTCTCTCTCTCTCTCTCTCTCTCTCTCTCTCTCTCTCTGTGTGTGTGTGTGTGTGTGTGTGTGTGTGTATGTATTACTGTATATCTGTGGTAGTTCAAGTAAAAATGGCCCCCATAGGCCCATAAGTAGTAGCACTATTAGGAGCTATGTCCTTGTTGGAGGAAGTGCATCAGGCTTTGAGGTCACTGTCACTCCCTGCTGCATGTGGATCCAGATGTGGCATCCTCAGCTTACCATGTCTGCCTGAGTGACAACACAATGCTCAGGGAGAAAAGAGGCATTCCCCATATCCTGCACTTTACTCATGTGTGGTATTTAGTGTTGCTCACTCCTGTTCCATATTGGTAAGGTATTTGACCATCATGTGGCTAAACAGAACCTGGCACATAATTGGTCCTCAGTAACTATTGGTGCATGAATAATCAAAATTTAAAATTAACCTTTGCTTTCATCCCCCTGCTTTTGTTTTTGTTTTTGCTTTTTTTAAGAAAAACAAATCTAATATGCTGAGGGCTCTGAGCATGCACAAGGAGACAAGACTCCGGTCAATAAGGAAAAATAACAATACCAATTTTAAAAATTGGGCTGAAAAGTTATAGAAGTTGAGTTTGCATGACTCCAACTCAATCGAAGGCATGAACAGCCTGGGCTACAGTGCCTCAGAGGTGTTCCTAACAATTCTCCCACACTGGACCCAGAGTCCCCAGACCAAGCCTTGAATGGGGTGATAAGGCAGAGCCCTAGGGGGCAACGGGATGAGTGTCTCAGACCCCACGACTTGACATAGCGTCAGACACCAACCTAAAATCACCAGCACACTGACCGAGTCAGGGCCTTCCATACACACTAGAGACCCGGACTGGGCTGGGCTGCAGCCCACTTATATGACACTCTCCTACTATGCATAGGCCCTGGGATCACTTAAAAAAAAGTAAGACTAACTCTACTATCAAATATGTACATACATTTTGTGTGTGTGTGTGTGTGTATGTGTGTGTGTGTGGACTATAGATGAAAAGAAGTCCATCTTCAGGTACTTCTTTTTGCCAGCTGTGTGTGTGTGTGTGTGTGTGTGTGTGTGTGTGTGTACTGTAGATGAAAAGAAGTCCATCTTCAGGTACTTCTTTTTGCCAGCTGTGTGTGTGTGTGTGTGTGTGTGTGTGTGTGTGTGTGTGTGTGTGGACTGTAGATGTAAAGAAGTCCATCTTCAGGTACTTCTTTTTGCCAGCTGTGTGTGTGTGTGTGTGTGTGTGTGTGTGTGTGTGTGGACTGTAGATGTAAAGAAGTCCATCTTCAGGTACTTCTTTTTGCCAGCTGTGTGTGTGTGTGTGTGTGTGTGTGTGTGTGTGTGTGTATACTGTAGATGAAAAGAAGTCCATCTTCAGGTACTTCTTTTTGCCAGCTCTGTGTGTGTGTGTGTGTGTGTGTGTGTGTGTGTGTGTGTGTGTGGACTATAGATGAAAAGAAGTCCATCTTCAGGTACTTCTTTTTGCCAGCTGTATGTGTGTGTGTGTGTGTGTGTGTGTGTGTACTGTAGATGAAAAGAAGTCCATCTTCAGGTACTTCTTTTTGCCAGCTGTGTGTGTGTGTGTGTGTGTGTGTGTGTGTGTGTGTGTGTGTGGACTGTAGATGTAAAGAAGTCCATCTTCAGGTACTTCTTTTTGCCAGCTGTGTGTGTGTGTGTGTGTGTGTGTGTGTGTGTGTGTGTGTGTGTGTACTGCAGATGTAAAGAAGTCCATCTTCAGGTACTTCTTTTTGCCAGCTGTGTGTGTGTGTGTGTGTGTGTGTGTGTGTGTGGACTGTAGATGAAAAGAAGTCCATCTTCAGGTACTTCTTTTTGCCAGTTGTGTGTGTGTGTGTGTGTGTGTGTGTGTGTGTGTGTGTGTGTGGACTGTAGATGAAAAGAAGTCCATCTTCGGGTACTTCTTTTTGCCAGCTGTGTACCCACCACCGCCGTGCCCAAGGGTTTAATTAGTAGAAGCACACACCTGAGGGAGAATGGTTTCTATGCATGTACGCAGAAGGGTAGGGAGCCTGCCGGTGTCCCCGGAGGCCAGCGTAGTGCTCACAGCCATGGTGTGTGTGGGGGGCAGGCAGGGGCAAAGGCGCAGCATACTGGTAATTGGTGTTTCCTGCTGTGCACACGCCATCCGGATTGGAAAAGATCCAGCCTCCCACTAGAATAGACAAGAAGAAAACAGAGATTTCCACACCAGAATCAGGTGGCAGACGTCATTCTGGCTCAATTAAAGTAAACATTGGTTTAAGAAACATTAGATGTGTGTGTGACTCACTGACTGCAGATACATACTAGGGCTGTTTAATGTGCCTACACCAAGGAGTTAAGGTCCCTTTGTTTTCTACCCAGTGGGAAAATGATGCCCTCTGGCAGGATCCTGCAAACAGGATTCTGAGAGCACAGAAAATGAAAAGGGGCTAACTCTGCACAACAAACTTTTTACTGAAATTGTTTTGGAAGCCTGCAGAACGCATCATGGATATATGGTTGATGAAGATTCTGACCAGGATGCCGGTACTACTTCGAGTGGGTTTCTAAGCAAGACAGACGTAGCAGTGTCAGCACTGAAACAAGCCCTCTTCTCAGCTGAAACGAGAATAACACTAGACACTAGACTGACAGGCCCTGGTTGCCCTTAAGTAGTGGCTGAAGATTGTCACCTAGACATCAGTAATGTGAAGTTGGGTATGAGAGCCCACTCTTCTTGAAATCTCATGGAAGTAAACAAAGTGTGCAAGGTTCCTATTGCGTTAAGCTCATGCCAATCAGGTGGGTTTAACTGTTCCTGATCCCCTTGTTGTCTTCTTTAGTTCTACCTGGTAAAGGAACTCAAAATAGCCCACCCCAAAATGTACATTTTTATTATGTTCTGAGGTTCCCCATAAGAAGAGCTCTAAAAACTGTCCTTGCAGGGAGATCTAGATGTGTAAAGTCAGCAGCAGTAGTGTACACACTCCCCCTGGGCTCCCCCTGACTGGCCTTATCTAGAGCTGCCCAAAAGGCTTTCACAGGACATCACAGATTCCTCAGAAGGCTGCCAGCGGTGCGGCCTGACCTCCAGAATGGAACTGCTTGCTCTCTTCAGCCTTCCACAATGTATCATCATCTACCCTGCCCAGCCCACAGAAGCCTCGAAGCTCTCTCTGTAACCTAACACATTGTGTAACCTCCGACCACGCAGCTCTTTCTTCGAGTCTCAGATTTTCTCTATGGCCCTCATGCTCCCGCACGTGTGTAATTTGTATGCTTTGCCTCTTTTTATCAGTCTGTTTCTTAGATTAAAAGTATAGACATTTCAGAGAAGATTGAAAACTCCTCTACATTGATTAAGAGAATCAGGACTCAGGTATCTACTAGGCAAAACCAAACAGAGCGCCCCACTCCCAACCCCAAGACCATTTAGCTTGCTCCATAATGTCTACGCCTTGGGCTGTTTGCTGGGAATATTACAGCTCGTGAATACTGAGAAGGTGTGCTCCACAGGGATCCTAACCTAAGCCAGAAATCATTTGCCTGGAGTCCCTTTAAAAGGCTTTCATGATGGCTTCTCTGAAAGACTCTACAGACACAGCTGCACAGAAGATGCCTTGCAGTTTGTGCCCAGGACAGGGTGGAGAATTCCATGGCTGTCACATGGCAGCAGGGGTCATCCATTCCCAGTCATACTCTAGCATCTATCTGAATTGAAGTCTGCATCGGCCAGAAGAACTCAGCCTACTGAATAGTCTGGAGCCGGAATATTCTCAGCAAACATCCTGAGGTGTAGACATTATGGGGCAAACTCAATGGTCTTGGGGTTGGGAGTGGGACACTCTGGGTTGGTTTTGCCTAGCAAACGCCTGAATCAACTAAGCAGGGCATATCTGGGCTCACAGAGAATAAAGCGGCAAGCATGGGACCTGCGTGGGTCTGCACCAGGTCTTCTGCAAATGTATATGGCTGTTAGCTTAGTGTTTTTGTGGGACTCCTATCAGTGGAAGTCTCTGACCCTTCTGCCTGCTCTTGGGACTCTTTTCCTCCGATCAGGTTGGCTTATCCAGCCTCAATATGAAGGCTTTTGCCTTGTCTTATTGAATCTTGTTTTGTTGTATTTGGTTGTTGTTGTCTCTTAAAGGCCTGCTCCTTTCTGAAGGGAAATGGAGAGGGGGTGGATCTAGGGGAAAGAGAAAGGAAAGCGGGACTTAGAGGGGTGGAGAAAGGGAAAAAGGTGGTCAGATTATATTGTATAAGAGAAAAATCTACTTTCAATTAAAAAAAAAGTGTGTCAGAAGGTCAACTTTGCTCCCACGTCTCTGCCCTAGGGTTACCATTGTCACTTTTGTCCTAGGGTTACCTCATCGCTCCCCCACAAGGCCTCTGCTGTGCTGGGCATGGATAAAGTGGTACCACCAGGATTGTCAATGCTACCTCAGAATCCCAGGTGTGATGGTCAAGCTCACCCTGCCCTCCAGTCAGCTCAGCTCGAGTCCTAACACTCAAGACCACAGCCCGCTGAGACACCTCACTATAACTGGGCGCCTCTTACAGAGCTTTCTTATATGAAACCTAGAGAGCATGGCAGGTGTTGCCTCCATTCAAGGCTCCTACCTAATGTTTGCTTGGGCCTCTTCAGCCTGCACACTTGGTTTCTCTCTGAGAACTCTGGAAAGGGCATAAACTTGCCTCAGGGTGGGAGAGATAATCTATGGAGGAACAGATCTCGCTAGGCCTTACAAAGTCAGGACAGTAAAAGGAGCAAGAAAAGAGATGACTCCCATGTGACTCCATGTGTCCCCCACATACTGTTCACTCCACTCACAGTGAGAGTAGGTCACATGCTGGCTCTCAGAGACAGCCTCTGGAATGTCCTTGAGGTGGTTTCTGAAAGAGTAACGAAAGTCAGTGTAGGTTCCAGTCCAGCATAAAGCACATAAACCTGTCTGCAGAGGGTGATAAACTTCCTGAAGTAAGACCAGTCAAAGCTACCGCCCTCCCCAAGTTCACCTTCCTAGAAGCACTGATGCGTCACCGTAACCATGGCAACCCCACCTTTCCTTTCCTGTCATTCTTGCAGCCATCACTTTTTACTTTGACTTGACTGCTTTAGTGATTCTTTTAGGTGCCTGACAAGATTCGGGCACTAATAACAGCAGCTAGGCTTTGCACAAGCCTTTGAGACAATTCCATATGTGATATAGTAGATCCACCAACACCCTTCTATGGGAAACACTACACATTTCTTCTCTCTTCCTTCCTTCCTCCCTTCCTTCCTTTTCTTTCTTCCTTCTTTCTTCTCCCGGCTGTCCTGGAACTCACTCTGTAGACCAGGCTGGCCTCGAACACAGAGATCTGCCTGCCTCTGCCTCCCGAGTGCTGGGACTGAAGGCATGCACCACCACTGCCCAGCAGGTTTCTAAACTCTTTCCATCATAACATTGCTACTATCTATTTTGATCTAGATTTTGTCACATCCTGGATCAACTTGTTCTTCAGGACTTCTGTTATTGGGAAAGATTATTCAAATATGTCCTCTACATCATCAAAATGTTCTCAAACATTGAACAGAACAAACACCTGTGACATAGCATTTAAAATGGCCATCCTTTAAAGGGATAACCTTTAAAAGGAAAAGGAGAGATTAGACACTAAAAAATAGTAAGTGGAGACTGGAGAGATGGCTCAGAGGTTAAGAGTACTGCCTACTCTTCCAGAGGTCCTGAGTTCAATTCCCAGCAACCACACGGTAGCTCACAACCATCAATACTGACATCTGGTGACCTCTTCTGGCCTGCAGGCATACATGTGGGCAGAATGCTGTATATAAATAAATCTTTTTAAAAAATAAGTGAAAAAAAATCAAAGCTTGGTCAGTAAAATCAGAACAATTCAAAAGTGACTCTAGCTGTATGTCAGGAACCATCTGTAGAAACATGAACTGAGGCACTGTTCTATTTCATTTTATCCTTCCATGGAAAGGAAAGGTGGGGAGTTAGTGAGTCATTCACCCACTGGTAGATCACCAGTCATGCCCCAAAATGTCTCTAATTTTTCTCCTCACAGTTGAGAAATAGGAGCTTCCCACTGTTTTTTTCCCCCTTTTCTTGCACTAAGGATAACTTTTTTTCTAAACAACAAAAAATTGAAAGCCTGATTGGTGGTATAAGCCTGTAACACTGCTACTCCAGGGGCAGAGGCAGCAGCGTGGGCTCTATGAGGTCATAAGAGATCCCATCTGAAGCAAAAGGGGGAAATCATTAGGACCACTTTCCTGGGTTGGAGATTATAGCCGAGCTGGTAGAAAGTTTGTGTAGCATGCACAAAGTTCAAGCTTCAATCCCAGCCCCACATACACAAAGCATGGTGGTACATGCTTGTAAGCCAGCACTTGAGAAATAGAGGATCAGAAATTCATCCTCAGATACACAGAGAGTTCAAGGCCAGCCTGGTCTACCTGAGATCATGCCTCAAAAGAAATAAAATAAAGCTGGGGGCAGGTGGAGTGCATGCCTTTAATCCCAGCTCCCAGTAGGCAGTGGCAGGAGGATCTCTGTGAGTTGCAGGACAGCCAGAGCTACACAGAGAAACCCTGTCTTGAAAAACCAAAACAAAATAAAATAAAGCACCATACATATTCTTAAAATTTGAGGAAAGTGTGGGGTAAATTATTTAAAATCTTAAATTATTTAAGGTGGTTATGTTACATTCCATAATCTACAGTAAAACAAAGATGATAAAATACTGCCGCCTGCAGACTCTCCTGGACCGATAGGACCTGCTGTAGGAACAAGCACCTGTGACTTGGTTTAAACTTTGTTGAGTTTGTTCGTCAGTAACCAGAGCATTGCAGTGTATTTCCATCGAAGGCAAGGCAAGCGCCAGGCCTGCTCAAGAGACCTTGTGTCTGCAGAGCTCAGCTGGCAAGATCTGACTGAAATCCCACTCACCTTTCCTTGGCATCCAAGAAGGCCTTGGCGAAAGGGTTGTACTTGATTTTGAGAGCTGTTATCTTGCAGAGACAAGAAGTGTTAGTGAGTCTGTGCAATACGGTCAGAGCCCTTGTCTCCCCCTGGGAACGGCTGTAGAGTCACAACTCCCTCCCCATGTCTCGTTGTTCACCCCTGCACTAACTAGTGCACTGTGGCGTGAAAACGGTGAGCGACAAGCAAAGCGAGCAGGTGAATGAGGTGGGCACAGTGTCAGAGTCAAGAGAGCCCCTCAGTGCTAACAGACTGCTCCCCCTTTTCTGTTCCTCGTTTTCATTCTCATCCAAGAATGAATCTCTGAGCCCTGCCATAATGATTCCCTTTCATATCACACAGTGGAGAGCACAGCTCAGTACTTCCCATCTCGCTTACACTGTTCAGTTCAGCATCAAGTCCCTTGTTCTCCTGGAACCACTTACCTACCAGGTAAATGCAAAACCACATCATCCATTCCCATCCACCAACCCTGTACATCATCGAAATCCATTCAGTCAGTGAACAGGACAGAATGCTGTGACATACCATTACACGCATCTGTCTGTTATTACATAGCTTGTCCAATGAGAGGAAAATATTAGACTCTTATAAAGAAAAGGGAAAATCAAAACTTTACAGTTCCAAGTCTGTGTTTTCTCTCATCAGCGCCATCTGTCACAATGATCAAGACAGAGACACAGAGACACACTGAAAGACAGCCAGAGACAGAAGCAGAGCTAGAGAGAGAAAGAGCTGGAAGCAGGGAGAGAGTATCTGTGTTCATCTCCCACCAACTGGTATACAAGTGCCCTGAGGATGACGTCTGTACCTGTGTGTCCCTTGCAGTGTTTCTAGTGTCTGTGATAAGAACCAGCATATGCTGATATCCAGCAAATGCTTTTGAAGAAATATTGAACAAAATATTGATGTCTGCAAGAGCGTATGACTCGCTGGGTGGGGGCAGCTGCCCGGGTGTTTCTCTTGGGTTAAGCCTGGAAAGGTTGTGTGGAAATAAGGGAGCCTGAAGTGAGGGAACCCCATACCTGTTCAACAGCCAGGGAAACCTGTGGGCCGTAGGAGCTTAGGTTTTACAGCCCTTACCTTCATCTCCAGGGGATGTTCAGATTCAAGGAGTGGCTAAGTCAGACTGGGGGCAGTTTGGTGAAAGGGTCACCATTGCCAGGCAGGTGGTTCAGAGATTGTGGCCAGGAAAAGTCTCTGAGTATCTCCCAACTCAGGAATGACAAGAGCCAGTGACTGAGAGCCAATCAGCAGAGAGGGGGGCAGGCGAACAGGGACACTTCCCAGAGACACAAAAGCCACACTGACTCCCTTCAACTCCACCCACAGAGAAGTGGAGAAAGGCTGGCCTAGAGAGACTGCGGGTGCTACCTTGAAGGACAGCAGCAGTTGCGGGCTATTGTGGGAGTGTCTGCTCCTGCTGGCCGACTGCCAGGCCTCTGCCAAGAGCCTGGGCTACTTTATAAAACAGCAGCTACATACTCTCTGCACACAAGAACTAGGTCTGCAACATCATTTCACCTATAGAAACCACGATGCCTGGTCCCTACCAGATGATAGGCAGGGCCCTTCCTGGGAAACAAAACACTGCAGATTCTAGACATCGTCCCCTAAGGGGCCGAGTTAAAGCAGCCAGACATTATTGGTTTTTTAACCTATCAGATTGCCAAAGAGAAAAGGGCCATTTTTATGTGAGGGCTGTCAATGAGATGCCCTTTTTCGGGGGACAGACTTGGCATAGTTATCAAAGTCTTCAACGTACATTCCTCTTGTGGAGCAATCCTTCTCTAGGTGTTCACTACACAAGTAAATTATGATAGATTACCTAGTACACTCACTGCAGTGTGATATATAATAGAAAAATGAAACAACTTAAGTTCTGCTGGGGGCAGGAGGCTATTGACATGAAATGTCACAGATCCGAAAGTATTGTAAGAAAAAAGAGATATGTCTGACTGTAATTTCATAGAAAGAGATCCACTATAGACCATAGAGTTGTTGAAGGAAGGAAGGAAGGAAGGAAGGAAGGAAGGAAACAAACTTCCAAGCTAATGTTTGCAAGATGAGCCAATTTATGTGAAGAAATCTCTATATGAAATCTCTATGAAGAAATGTCCACACATATCATAGCAAAGGAGGAGGGGGCACTTCTTAACAACGGCTGTTATAGCTTCCATAAAGAGTGGGCTTCCAAAAGCAAAAAAAAAGTGCATTTTGCCCTTTACTTCTTATTTTTACTTTGCATACTCTGTGCTATCCATCATTGCGTGTTTTTTAAATAAACCTATATTATCTTTCATGTTTAAGCTTAATCAAAAAGAATCCAGTGCTGCCCAGCTGTTCCTGGTGATTCTCGGGACTAACAGCCCCCTGGAGAACCAGATGAACTCAGAGTAGTCCATCGAGAGGCCAGGCTTGGAATTCTAAAAACTCAGTCAATGTTTGAGTTACTAGAAAGAAAAAAATGGCCGTGCTCAGAGAGAGAAAACTGGCGAGCAGAACAGATAGTCTCGTAAAAACCTCAGAGGGACACACGTGTGGACCCCACAGCCTCCAGAACAGAAAGGAGAAACTGCCCACCACCCTGCCTGTCCAGACTCCTCTCAGACAGGTCGGCAAAACAAAGACTCCAGTTTTCCGGTATGACTCGGCGTTTTTTATAGCACTATACCACTGTGTCTTATCGGCTCCAGGAGAGGCTGCTTTTGGTAGGCTGCTATAGTGTGGATCTTGAGGGTGTCCCAACGGCCTTTGTGTGAAGGCTTGGTGCTCCTGGGAGCTGATGGAATGTTGAGGAGATAGGACTTACTTAGTCGGAGGTCTTCAGATCACTGAGACATGCCCTTGGAAAGAATTTGGGAGGTCCTCCCCCCATCACAGTAAAAAGGGCACTTAGACCTATACTGGAGCTTCCAAAACAGTAAGACAAGGCAAGCCTTTCCCTGGATTGTCTTCTATACCTGTAGTAGCGGCAGAAAGCTAACTAACATATGGGCCTTTGGTAGACATAGAGGCATAGGACCCTCTACACACACCTCACACTTCCCTGTTCAGCCTTACCACTGATTTGAGTGTCAGAATCCTCAAGACTCTAAAATCTATTCAGTCTTGCTTGCAATTAAAAGATTTCCCACCAATTCTGACATGCTCTTCCGTGTAACATTCACACACGTCGATGGGGGGGGGGACAGATGTGTGCACAGGAATAGGTACACACACACTCGTGCTCACAGGCACAGACACAGACGCTCATTTACCTCCTCGTTCTGATAGGCAGTCACAGCGATGAACTGAGTTTCGGGGAATGAGCAGTTCATGACCATTCGATGGGCGCCTCCAACACGCACTATGTGAACCTGAGGTTCATATTTATGCAGAGAATTCAGCATTATCTGTTGAATGGGAGAAATTAAAAAAAAAAAAGTCTTAAAAAGCAAAACTAAGCCAGGTGTGTCACAGTTGATCCGCTAGTCAGCACCTTGGGCTCCTCCCAAACTCAGCGCCCCACCCAGACTAGGGACACACACATGAACTCCTATGTCAGATGAATGGACAGATGTTCTTTCAGATCCTCCCAGCAAGCACTGCACTGATGCCCACACTGGAGTCAAAAGCATACAGCCCAGGACAAGCTGTTATTAAGTTTTCCATATCCATTTTCTTTCTTTCTTTTTTGTTGTTGCTACTTTTTTTCTTACATTTTTGATATTTATTTATTTATTATATGTAAGTATACTGTAGCTGTCTTCAGACACCCCAGAAGAGGACATCAGATCTCATTACAGATGGTTGTGAGCTACCATGTGGTTGCTGGGATTTGAACTCAGGACTTTTGGAAGAACAGTCAGTGCTCTTAACCGCCAGCGGTTAAGAGTCTCTCCAGCCCCAGCTTCCATTTTCTTGATTCCTCTATGTTCAGCCCAACCATGTACATTTCTATCCATTCAAATATATATTTGTTCATATATGAAGAATCCCAGTTACTTGAAATGTTAACAGGCTAAGGAGATCTGACACCAGAGGGTTATCCAAAATGTACCCTTCAAGATTTAAAAGAGTGGCTATTGAAAGCCTCAGGCAATGGGATGAAACAGGGCAGGGACAACTAACCTTCAAATTTCCATTTTAATAAAGAACAAAGCCTGGGATGACACTACTTCTGCCTCCTAAACTATGAACTCCCATGGTCCCTGCCACTTAGTACAAAGAGAAAGGAGAGAGAACAGACTCAGCACACACAAGCCAAATATGAGGGCTGGGGAGAGGAGCAGGCTGCTCCCATCTCCCATGCCCCCAAATAGTCTGCATTTTATAAAGTAACTAAATGTCTAACCCAGGGAGCTGGATTTGCAACCTGCCACAGAAATGGAGGGGAAAAAGGCTTCACATCATGTTTACTCTAATTGGAGACTTTAAATAAAACCTTTCTTATTTAAGGTTTGTTTGAATTATTTTTTTTCTGGAAAAAAAAAAAAGAACCACAAAGCTGATTCAATATTCTATTGATAATTATCATAATGCCCAAGCAGAAGAAGTAATTATTTCATTTAGGAGCAGCTTTTTATTAAGGTATTTGTCTGTTGCCAACACACCACTTACACCAAAAAAAAAAGGTGAGGGAGAGAGAAAAACAAAACCCCAGTACCCACAAACATCTCCCTCCCTGGGCTGGGTAAAAAGCACCACACACAAGACAAAAACGGAAAAGAGCCCAATGATTAAGTAAACTAGTGCACTCTCGTTCTCTTAACATCGGGAAGTCCATTAAAAACTGAAGCACCAATTAAGAGCTGTTTATTCCTGTTTACATTTGGACTCCAGGAAATAACCGGCTTCCGTGGGCAAAGAGGCTGGTGAGGACCTCTCTAATTGCCTAAATGCACCCTTGATATTTCTCGATTGGTGTGGGGAGGCCGCGCACCTGCCCACCTCCATTGACCTTGTTGGTCAACTTCACTTTGCTGAAGGAGATGGGGGCTTTCATCCAGTGAGCCCCAAAGTTGGGGGAGTCCGGGTGAATGTAGACGCAGCTGTGGCTAGAGACCTCTGGCTTGCCTGCGGGCACCCATTCGCCATTGACATACTTCCAGCGGTGACCGTCGGTCGGGACGAAGTCCAATAGGAGGGAGTACATGGCATTGGGGTCCAATCCTGTGACACTAATCTTCAGGACGGGGAACATCCGTCTGGAAGAAGTCAGAAACAGCCACAAAGGGATCTTAGAGGACGCCCTCCCCTCCTGGCCCCAGAGGCCTCTCACCTCTGAGGAGAACGTCCATGAAATGCTCTGGGAGGGAGGCTACATAGACAGCAGCCCGGAGCACTGTTTTCCCAGAGCCTCCTTTTGGGAACATGTTTGACCTTGAGGTTTGACTCCAAAGCACTGTTCTGAGTGCTGAAATCTGCAGATCACCAGTCTGGTCATTTCATACAGAAGGACATACAGACAAGTACGTCCTCAGAGGCCACATTCTCAGACAGCTTTCTCCCTTGCATCCTAATGCTACAGACCTACTCTCCCCAGACTCACATAGAACCCTGGTTATGAGTAAAGATGACAGCATGCGAGTGGCAGCCTGGTAAAGCCAGGGGAAATGGGGATTCCAGCTGAGCGGTTAGAGTTCCTTTCCTGCGGATTTCCCAGAGTCTTCCTATACCCATGCACACAGGCTGAACGGGAGGGGTGATGTAAAGATGGATTTACTGATCCTTCTTCTGCCCTCTAGACAGTGCCACTGTTCGAGTCTACCTAAATATTTCACTTCTGATCCTATTGCTTGTTGAGCACCCACAAAGAGAAACCACATATTAACCATCACTCAGTCCCCAGTTCTTTCTAGACTTCCTGTTTCCAGAAGGAAAAGCAGGGGAAGGTGGTTCCTGCCAGCCAGGGGCAGGGTTGATGACACATGTGCTTATAATGTCCAAAGTGATCCAAGGTGAGGTTCTAGAACAGCAGCAGGACTGGCCACCTAGAGGCCATGAGTCTAAGGGCAGATTGCTAGTACTTGGCACATTCACTGGATATCGTAATGAACACTTCCCAAGAGTCAGCTCACTGAGTTTCTGCAACTTTATAAAACTGCCCTGCTGTAGCATGAGCATCAATAAATGAGACTAACTACATGCATCAAATAAAATGTCTAGGGGAGAAAATGCATCAGATAATGTGCTGCCCTCCCACATTCCTGGCTGAGAATCGAGAGTCCCACTTTATTCCTCTCCTTGTGATGACTTCCTTTTCAGGTCACCAGGAAGGCTGGGGATGTAGCATCTTCCCTGTTCCAATTTCTTTTGCCTTTTTCCTTCAGAAAAGCAGCAGAAGGAGGTTTCTCCATTGTTTTCTCTTGATATCAAATTGAACTATTCCTATTCTCTGTGAATTTTAATGTTTTCAATTATTTCAATTAATAGTATTGGCCCAGTGTAGACAAGAGGAGTTACTGAACACAAAAGTGTCATTTGCAAAGAAAGATAAACGTGGATGTTAGATAAATGACATAGAGACCCAAAAAGTCATTCTAACAGCTGGAAAAGTTTCTTATTAATGGGAGGTATGGTTGCAAATGGTCTCTGTCTTCTTGTCCCAAGCTTCTCCTAAAGCGATAAATTTGGAGTTTGTTTTTGTTTTGTTCTACTTCATTTTACATTATAAACACACACATACACACACACACACAGAGAGAGAGAGAGAGAGAGAGAGAGAGAATAGAGTGTGGTCACTCGTTATTAGTGACAGTGGCAAAGTGAAGGGAACAGTCACATTTGGGAGGCAGAGGCAAGTGAATCTCTATAAGTTCAAGACCAACCTGATCTACATAGGGAGTTCCAGGCCAGCCAAGGCAATATAATAAGACCCTCTCTTATAAATAGATAAATAGATAGATAGATGGATGGATGGATGGATGGATGGATGGACGGACAGATGGACGGACGGACGGACGGACGGACGACATACAGACAGACACAGATAACAGCACAAGCATGACATGTACAGTTGTCATTTTGTGAACTAAAGTACCATGAGGGATATCTGTTCCCCACACTCGCAGGACAGAATGATGCAACTTCTCAAGACGTCAATGTGACATCAGGATGACAGTGTGGAATCAAATACAGGGAGTCTTTGTATAGTTCTCACTTACTGTTAGCAAGATAATTTAATGCAAGATCGCTTTCCAGTGATAATAGTCACCATATGCCCAGGGGTTAGAGTAAGTTACACCTCATTTAAGTCTTCCTTCTCCACAAGGAGATGTTTCTATTGCCCTGTTTTAGTACAAAGGCCCAAAGGTTCTAATAAGCCTATCAGCCAAGAGACTGAAAGAAAAAGCTGTATCTGCTGGGGCAAAAAGAGGGAAACGCCCCCATAGGTGTTTCCATACAGAAGGCTGCTCTTGGTCTCGCAGCTCTGTCTTGTGAAGAAGAAACCTATAATGGTATTTCCTCCTTCTTTCTAAAGTCAGAGATAAACTTGATAGTAAAGAAACCATGACTTCACTCAACATCACTAGCCATCCTAAAAGCATACAAGTCAGATGCCACTTCGTGCCTTCAAGGATAGTTACAGTCGAAAAGCAAGACACAGAAACTGTTGCTGAGGATGGAGAGGGACAGGAGCTCCTCTCACAGCACTGTGGAGGAATTCAAATGGTACAGTCACTTTGGAAAATGGTCTGTCTAACTAAACGTGGGGTTATGAGTTAATCTGGAATTCCACTCCTGGTTTGTATGTATGCAGGAAAGAAGGAAACACATGACTGTAGATATGTCATAGCAGCATTTTTACAAAAACAGATCCACTGAATGATACGTAGATGCAAAATACATTACATCCATTTGATAGGATTTTATTTGGTCACAGAAGATCTGCAGTACTGCTGTGTGCTACATTATACATGAATCTTGAAAACCCTGGGCTAAGTGACAAAATTTTCACAAAGAATCACATGACCAGAATAGCTAAATCTACAGAGGCAGAAAGTAGACTAGTGGGTTGGTAATGGCTAAAAAATACGGGGTTCTTTGGTGGGGAAGACAATGAAAATGTCCTAAAATCAATCGTGGAGAGGGATTCTCAATTCTGTGAATATGCTAAACCCACTGAACTGTGTGCCTTACGTGGATGAGTAGTATGTTATATGAACCATATCCCACAGTAATGCTGTTAATTAAAATCAAGAAGCATGGAAGGAGGTCCTATATGAAAAATGATCAAATGATCAACTGTTTTATACCCTTTAGTGTTCCATTTGCCATGAACTTTATAATTATTCTGAGTTTTGAGATGGACCTGTGAATGAACCAAATGATAACCCGTAATTTGAATCGCTCTTAGGGCAATGAGGAATGAATAAATCTGTCAGCTTCCCAAAGGTCTTAGAACTGGACAAGGTCTCCCTCTTAGCTGAGCTAACACCCTTCCATCTCATCTCCCCCGTCCCCTTCTTTGTCTTGACCCACAATGACCTTTGACACATCATCTAGACACCCATGGTCATCGCTCAGGGCAAGGCTTTGCTATCAGGGATGAAATCCACTTTTATCCAAAGTGATCTTTTTCCTTCCACTTTCCCCCAAAGCTTGACTAAGCGGAGAGGGTCGAGAGTCTTTGAGGAGTTTAAAAGCCTATGGTGAATCAGCCTCTAACTCACAGACCATCAGCACTTAATTCATCCTTGAAAGAGAGTCTCTTCAAAGGAAAAAAAAAGAGGGTTTTGGAGAGAGAAGAAAGGGGAAATGTGACAAAGTGAGCAATGTGTCCCTAAACACCATAATTGAAGGGTCATGGGTGTTGAGTTTTACCTGCAAACCTGGCTTTGGTTTCTCTGTGAAGGTAGCTATCCAGTTTTTACTTAACCAACAGGAATCTTGGGAGATAGCTTTGCTGAAAGAGGCTAGGAGGAAAGAGGGCTTCAGTGAGGGGAAGAGATGAGGCAGGCTTTGTAAGGAGGGGAAGAACAGAGGAAGTCCAAGACAACATTCAGGAGGTCTTGCTCAAAAACACCTTCCTCTGCTCACCAAACAGAAACGGTCATCAGATGTTCACTAGAGCTGTTGGGATTGAGGTGTGTGTGTGGACCATGTGCCATGTGTTTCATAATCATACAACATACACACACATGCATGTGTACACGTGTGTGTTCATGTGCATGTATATTATATGATTATGAAACACATGGCACATTAATGTCAATACATGAGGTAAGCAGGCATGAGCTCAGCTACAGCTGTCAATTCCATATAAATCAGAGGGAAAGAGAGCAGTAGCATCAGGTTAGAAGCAGATTATGCAGATAGCTAGGATATAACTTGTAACTGTAAAAAGTAGAGAAAGGAGTTCACAGGCTGCACAGACATGGAGATGAGCCTGCCTGAGGTGCGGCCTTTGCTTCTTCCTCCTTTGTGCTGCCCTCACTGGACTCTGCCAGCCGGAACTGAGCATCCTAGCACCCCCCAATTAGCAACAGATCCCAACTCTCCATCGTCTGCCCTATTCATGATGGTCAGCAGGTACCAGACACGTCAGAAAATGCTTCCAGTTCTTAAAATCTGTACAAGGCAAATAACATATTAAGCATAATATATACATGAAGTACAGCACTCGCCTCTCAGATGAAAACATTTAGAGATAAAGAAAACAACCACATTGGGCCTGAGCTCACCGTCTACTACTGTCTCAGCTACTCAGGAGGCTGAGGCATGAGAAATACCTCAAGGCCAACCTGGGGTTCTAAGGAAGTTCAAGCCCCACCTGGGCAACTTAGTGAGACCCTTCCTAAGAAGGCTGGGGATATAACTCGATAGTCGATCACTGGCCTAATGTGTAAGCAAATCCCCAGTACTGGAAAGAAATAAAGAAGAAAGAGAAAGGGAGGAAGGAAGGGAGGGAGGGAGGGAGGGACAAAAGAAGAAAAGAGGGGAGAGGGAAAGGAGGAATGGGAGAGGCAGGGAGGAGGGAAGGAAAGAGTTACAAGAGATTTACTTTAGTTGCCTGTTTACTCAGAATAGAATTCTGCCACCTAACATGAATTCCTAAGGATGGCGGTGAACGCAAGCACAGGCCGGCAGTGTTGTTATTGTTATTGTTATTGTTGTTGTTGTTGTCATTTTGTTTAATTTGCCATGGGAGCAAGACAGAAAGAGGAGAAAAGGTTCTCATTCGTGTACAGGTGTTCAGGGCTTAGCTCACTGATCTAAACGAAGGTTCTGGAAACGCCACAAGTTGGTTATGCACAGGGCCAGGTGGTAA
The DNA here is from genome assembly GCA_036184795.1 of Tokudaia tokunoshimensis. Classification (NCBI taxonomy): domain Eukaryota; kingdom Metazoa; phylum Chordata; class Mammalia; order Rodentia; family Muridae; genus Tokudaia; species Tokudaia tokunoshimensis. The sequence goes on along the minus strand of BTHU01000013.1, from coordinate 29,471,125 downwards.
AGCAGCTTCCCCTGGAGAAGGACTGCTGGTCCACCCACTGGGGAGACAGCGTGGGAGGCAGGAATCTGGAAAAGACACACCGGAGAAGAATGGGTAAGAAGGAGACATGGAGAAGAGATGATGGGGAGGGAAGGAAGAGGGGAGTGAGGAGAAGATAATGCTGGAAAACTGTGGTCTGTGGTAAGGAAATAAAATAAGTCTTCATCTGAAAAGCCAAGGAGAGCGCACGCAGGGCCTGTGCACACGCTCCATCAATAGCCCCCGCAGCCCCTCCTCTTCTAAGGCATAAAGCACGCTGCCCAACGCCTGCGGACATCTTGACCCCAGAAGCTCAGCAGAAGTATGGTAGTTTAAGAAAAAGATTTCATTCACAGCAAAGAACTACTTTAGCCACAAGTACACTATTTACACACACACACACACACACACACACACACACACACACAAATTCACATAATTAATAGGAATGACGTTAAGCACAATTTTAAACTTTCAATACTGAAAGAAATTTTGCTGAGGTTTTGTTTGTTTTTTTTAAGGGTTAAAAACACTTTTCAAGTGGCACATGTACATTCTGCTCTAATTTACTATCAGTTTGGATTTTGTAACACCTCCGAGAATCCTATTGCCTTTATCAAAATACATGAGCCATAGCTTCATCTATTGACTGTACTTATTTATATCATCATACAGCGCCACTTTGATGGCCAAATAATGGGATGTAGCGACCGCCATGGTGACCCAGTAGCCCAGCACAGGCAGAGTGCTCCCCACACAACCAGCTGAGAGTCACAAGTGCATCTGCGCTCATCTTTGACAGGGACCAAATCCACTTGCAAATACAGGGTAGTCCTTTGAAATTAAAAATATCTCTTATATCAAGAAAAGAAACATGCAAAATTACATTTTCAAATGTTCCAAACAATAAAATGTATAGTATACATATGGGGGTGGTCTGTCTGTTTGGAAAGGGAAAAAATGTTACTTTTATAAAAGGTTGATATCTTTGCTACCATAGTTGCAGTTTATAAAATGTACATTTTTAACTTCTAACTTTGACTCACAACACAATTTATTGCCATACGGCTCCCAGGTTCTTAAGACTCCCAGCTGTACAAGGGATAGCTTACTTTTGGTGTTGTGTTTTATTCAGAATTAGGACGCTAAGACACCAGGAATTGAAGGCTTTTTCTCAAGGACAAAAGCCAGCCCAAGGTTCAGCTGGTTTCAACTTTTCTCTATAAGCAAAATCTCTTTCAAGGTGTCAGAATAAGAGTCCCAGCTCAACCAACACTACTAAAAATGTCCTTCGGGTACTTTTGAGTCTATGGGCACCCAAAGATGTATGAGCACAGCAGTGAGAGTCTCTTTCAAAATATTTGCATCTCTTCTGCTAAACGCAAATTTTTAATGTTCCCTCAAAAGCCCCTTAACAGGCTATGCTCCAAAAAAATTTAAAAAAAAAAAAAAACAGGCTACGCTCCACAGGATCCGAGTAATACCAGCAGGGAGCGGTGTCTGCAGTGCCTACTCTTTGCAGGGAGAACAGAAGAAAACTTCTCTTTTCTGAGACATTAGGGCTTCATTCCCTGTTGCCGCCAGCTTTCCCATACTCATAACCGTGGGAAACACACAATCGAAACTCAACCCTCTCCCTCAACACACACAAGGGAGCAGGGAGAGATAAGGCAACGTGGCCCTTTCAATACCAATCTTCAACTAGTGGAAATCGTCTGACAGGTTTGCTGTGCTTAAGAGCAAACTATCCGGTCTCCAAATAAAATCAACTTTCACATTATCTGAACAGGACTGAGCACAGGTCTGCTGTAGGGTATACGGTCAGTAAAATTAATACCAGTTTCTGACAGTTGAGTCCACTTCCCCAATGCGGAGGTGGGGGGATGCTCCCCAGCCAAATAATTCCCTATATAATACGTGTGGAAGACAGGTGGCCTTCATCTTCCACTGCTCTGATGATCTCAAAGAAATTAAGTTGACTGAGTGACAGCCAGCTGAGACTGTCTGTAAGAGTGGCGGCCTCTTCACTACTAAAGGTGCCTTACCTTCGTTATCAGTTGAAGGCCAGCACAAGTGAGCTGCAGTCAAACTCACCTGCCATTCTTGGTCACGATCATTTCATTAGTGACTTCCTTGAATCTCTGCCAGAGGGGAGCATCCTCGAGGATGATCTGAAGTTGCTTCTCTGTAGGATCTCCCTTCTCCCGCCCTGCCTGAAGCTCACTTTCCACCACATTAAGCAGGCGAGACACAGTGCCTTCGCCAGCCTTCTGTGTGGCCAGTTTGCTCATGGCCGTGGACCCTCTCAAACTTTGCTGAGAGCCGTTCCCACCTTCTTTGCCTCCAGTGCCTTCCTTCCCTCTCTTGCCAGCCTTTCAACCCCAGCTGGTCAGTGTCTGGGAGTAGAAGAAGGTGCCTTGGCTCTTGCTTAAGCTTCCAGTGTGACACCCCTGAAAGTCCCCAAATTATACCACCAACCTGTTAAGCTTCAGTTGGGGAGCAGGGAGGAGAAGGGGGGAGAGGTGGAGAAGGAAATGCGCCCTCTTAATTACTCACTGGATCAGGTGGGAGTCAGCCTGGCTTTCCCATTGGCTGCCCTGCCCACAGTAGACATTTAAGAAGAGTACTCCATCCAAATTATCAGGCTTTTATCTTCTTGTACCTGAAGAGGTCTAATCGGTGTATTGAGGACCATTTTCCCGTTAATTAAAATTATTCCAGGCCTGGGCCGCAACAATCAGCTAAATCATGCCTGTGTATAAATTGTGGCATGTGGTGCCTATAGAAAAAGGGGTGCTGGCGGGGGAGCAACAAACTTGCTGTCTGGGCAAGCTGTCCTGATAGAGTAGTAGCTGAACTCCCTCCACCCCAATCTAGCGACTTGAACAGACACAGAAGCCCTGCAGACAAGAGCGGTCTATGCTGAATGTGAAGGGCTCTGTGCCAAGAAACAAGACCTGAGAATAAAGGAAGTTTTTCTGCGTGCTACACTCAATGAACTGAAGTCAGGAGGAAAAGAACTACGGACCTCTTTGCCCTAAGGGACTCCTCTGTCATTTCCCCTCTGACTGTACCCACCCACATTCACATCCTACTCACCTCCTCAAAGGTCCTTTTCATTTTCAGCAAACAGGAGAGCTTTGAACTTTGATCTTCCTCCCTAGAATCCCTAGTCTCTCTTATCTCCACTCCTAGTGAAAGGAAGGGGGAAAGTAACTTGTACCAAATTGTTCTAAGAAAAACTCTGCACCTCCTGAGTGAGAATCAACTTTTTACATCATTAGACTGAGTGATGCTAACTCTTGGTCCAAAAAGGCTTCCGGTTCTCTTTGCGGACAGCCATGGCCAATGCTGCCCTTCCAGAGTGAATCCCCCTATTTCCAAGGATGCAATTAGTAGAAACATTTCCTTTTCCTAAAGATATATCACAGTGTGACTGGACAGGAAGGTAGAAACCATGAAGGAGACCACCAAGACAGCTGGACCCCAACCCCCAGGAGAGCCTAGAGTGCTGGTTTATCTTGGCGTTATAAAAAGAAAACAAGAATGTCTGAACAAATGTAAAATGAAAGCAGAAAGCTTAGGGGGAAAGCCAGAATGTGGAGAGTAACAAACACAAATTGAGTACCTACTAAGCGCTACACAAAAGTGATAGAGAAGTGATATCTTCATAGAACTACCAATCTGACAGGGGAAAGAAGCGACATAGAGTAGTTTGGTTATCAGCCATGGTATGAAAATGAAGATTATGCAAAAGGGTGAAGTGGTGGAGGAAACTGCAAGGTGAGATGGGAGAATCCTGATTAGATTCTGTGCTGTAGAAAGACTTACGTGAGAAGGCATCTCAACAGTCACTGAAAGGACACAGGGAAAGTTGGGAGAAGAGTATACAGAAGAGGGGACCCAAGATGTCCGTCATGGCTAGGGCCAGGCAGGGACCTGCTAGAGGGCAGAGTAGTAGAACGCATTGGTGAAGGGAAAAATGTGGGCAGTGCTGAACTGGTATGCGGGAACCAAAGTCTAACATGAATGAATTCTTCTGTCTACTGAGGCAGAGAAGCTGAGGGAGACAAGGACTCGAGCAGAGCCACACTTTATTTGGAAATCGATGTTTCAATTCTATACATATTTATAATGAAAAAATGAGGTAGGATATATAATGACCCCAAAGATAACTACACCCTGACCCACAGAGCTTATTATCACCTCACATAATAAAAAGGTACACTGAAGGTGTGGTTTAAGTAGGGATCTGAAGGCCTGCTCCCAGGGATATGCCTCCTCTAAAGAGGCTATACCTCCTAACCTTCCCAAGTAGTTCACCAACTGGGATCAAACATTCAAACCTATGAGTGCACGGGGGCCATGCTCATGGGAACCACCACAAGCAGTAAGTGCTCTTAACCAGCTCTGTGTAGGAATATATTTCGGGAAGCTTCTATATTATGGCTTCCACATGACTTTTCAAAGGTCTTTCATGTTAGTTGTCCCTCCCCATCGCTCCTCCTCTACCCCACCCCCATATTTCTCCCCCCCCAATCCTTCTTGCTCCATTAGGCCCCACTCCCCTATATACCGCCTCACCCTATCTCTGCTCCCTAGAGGGGTCCCTGAGCCCCTTACTAGTTTCCCAAACTCGGTGTATTCCAGTTTAAAAACACATATCAAAAGCCTGAAAGTTAGCATGCACATTTGAAAGAGAATATGTGACAGTTGTTTTTCTGGCTCTGGGTTACCTCACTCGGAATGATTATTTCCAGTTCTATACATTTACCCGCAAGTTTCATAATCTCGGTTTTGCTTTTTTGTGTTCCTATTTGTTTATTTTGGGTTGTTTTACCTATTAAGCAGAGACACTGATTTCTCTTTCTTCTAACAACAGCAGAATTAGCTCTTTTTTCTTTGAATTCTTATTTGAGATATTTATTAATGAAATATATAAATCCAATTGTATCCATGAAACCTGGTAAATAAAAATATGCTTGTGTGTGTGTGTGCATTCGTGTGTGTGTGCATGAATGTGTGTTCATGTTTGTGTGGGTGTCCCTGTGTGCCTATGCACTTGGAGGGAGGTTAGCAGTCAGCCTCAGATGTCATTCTTCAAAAGTTGTTCACTTTGTTTTGACAGGGATCCTTCTGTCTCTAATCTTTTCAGCTTTTTGTTTTTACTGTTGTGATAAAATTGTTTTTAAATGTAGTTTAATTTCATCCAAAGTGATCAGCACCATTTTGCAAGCAAAGAAATATGAAAGAGATGTTAAGATCTAATTCAAGACACAGCCATGAGCGAATCCGTTCTCCTGGAACACTGAGTCTCTCGGTCACACCGGTGTGCTCACTCATACCCTGGGAAGAAATGTACTGGGCGCTTTAATCACACAGGATTATCAACCAGAGTCACGGACTGTTAAAACTGAGGAGTTTCAGACTGAACATTCAAAGTGGACGAGAAGTACCATTAAAATAACAACAACAAAACAAACGGTTTTAACTGTTAAATAATATCCCATTGTATAAACACACCACATTTTCATTATCCATTCATCAGCTGACATCTATGCTGTTTTTTATCTCTTGGCTATTGTAAATGGAGCAGCAGTGGACATGGATGAACATTAGGATACAGAGTCCTTTGGGTATGAACCCAAGAGTGGTATGGCTGGACCGTGGGGTAGATCTAGTTCTAGGTTTTGGGGAACCCCCATAGTTGTTGAATCCATTTGCACTAGTGAACATTGGGTTCTTTGGGTCTTAACCATTGTGACTGGATAAGATGTAATCTCAAAAAAAAAAAAAGTTTAATTTGCATTTCCCCAGTGACTAAAGACGTTAAACACTTTGAAAAGTATCTCTCAGCTATTTATATTTTTCTTTAAAAACAAAAACAAAAACAAACTCTTGATTAGCTTCATGCCCTGTTTTTAAAATTAGGTTGTTTTCTTGTTATTTAGGGTTTTGTAGTTCATTATATATTCTAGATACTCTGGAAAAGACTTTTTCCCATTTATAATCAGCCTCTTCACTCAGATGATCATGTCCTTTGCAGGACAGAAGATTTTGGCTTCATGAAGTCTCCCTTAACAATCTTTGGCCTACTGGGGTACTGTTCAAAAAGTTCTACTTTTTGTGCCTCAAAGTTGAAGCATGCTCCGTTTCCTCCCCTGTCTGACCCAGAGTATCCAACTTATATTGATCCATTTGGAATCTAGTCTTGTTCTGGTGACAGATAAGGATCTACTTTTCATTCGTCTATGTATTATCCAGTACCTTATGTTGAAGATGCTGTCTTCCCTCCAATGTATATTGTTAGCTCCTTTGTTGAAAATCATGTGGTTATAGGGATGTGGACTTATATGTAGGTACTCAGTTCTATTCCATTGATCAATGTGTGTCTATTTTATGTTGATACCATGCTGGTTTTTAATTACTAATATAGTATACCTTAAAAATCTATGATGATGATACCTCCAGCAGTTTTTGTTTGTTTGTTTTATTGTTCTGGGCTGTTTGATTATCCAGAGTTTTCCTGTTTCCTTATGAAATTTAAGCTTACTTTTTTATTTGTAAAAAGAAACTACATTGTAATTTTAAATGACTGCATTGAATTTGTACTTTGCTTTTATAGGGTGACTTTTTCACAAAATTAATCCTACTGATCTATGGAGTATGGGAGGTCTTTTCTTCTGTTTTTTTTTTTCTTTTTGTTTGTTTTTTTCAATTTCTTCCTTCAGTGTCTTAAAGTCTTCATTGTACAAGTCTTTAGGTTCCTTGCTTAGATTTATTCTGAGATAATTTTGGGGCTATTGTAAACAAAATTGTTCTCCTAATTTTTTTCTCAGTGTAGTTTTGTTGGTATATAAAAGTCACTAGGATTTATGTGTTAATTTTATATCCTGCTATCTTGCTGAATGTGTATGTCAGCTGTAGGAGTTCTCTGATGGACTCTTTATGCTCTTTTATGTATAGATCATATCATCTGGAAAGAAGTATACTTTGACTTCATTCTTTCCTATTTATCTTTATCTCCCTTATTTGTTTTATTGCTCTAGCTCAGAGTTCAAGCACTATACCAAATGGGAAGGAAAGAGTAGAGGTCCTTATCTTGTTCCTGATTTTGGTGAAATTTTTTTGATTTTTCCTGTTTAGCATAATGCTGGCTGTGGGCTTGCTGTATATCACTTTTATTATGTTGAGATATGTATGGCCCCTGCATCTCTAGATTCTCCAGGAATTTTATCATAAAGAGATGTTGGTATAACTGATAAGTGGATGTCTTCCAATGTGGCACATGTGTACAGTGGAACCCTTCTGCCATAAAAAGAATAAAAGCCTGTAACTCATAACAAAACAGATGGAACCGGATACTCCATTAAATGAAACAAGTCACGAATGTCCTCACCCTCATGGGTATTTGTGTTCCTCTTGGTGGGGACTGTTCTTCAAGCCTGGGCTCTTTCTAGGTTTGAAAGTTACTCAAAAGGAATCCCTTCTCAAAACAAATGAATAAAAGTAAATAAAATAAAATAAAACTGGAGCCGATTGACTGATGTGCTTGGCTTTGCTAAGATGCACCGTAACCTTGATGGAGAATTGGAAGTTGAATTAATGATAGATACATGGATTGCAGTGGGGTTTTATTTTGCTATTGTTGTTGCTCTCTTACACTTTGCTACAAATGTAGAGCTTAAAGTGACATCCTTTGTTATCTCACAGTTTTTATGGGTCTAAAGTCCAGAAAAGTATAGCTTGGTTGCTTCCCTGCCCCAAGGTTCATATGGTACAGTTAAAGTGAATGTATCACTTTAACTGAGAGTGGGCTTTGAGGTTTCAAAGGCCCACACCATTCCCAGTTAGCTCTCTTTCTGTCTCCTACTTGTGGGTAAGGTTGTAAGCTCTAAGCTAATGCTACAGCCTGCCTGCTGCAATGCTCCTTGACATGATGGTCATGGTCTCTGACCTTTTGGAATCAGAAGCCACAAATTAAATGTTCTTTTATAAGCAAAGATAGATAGATAGATAGATAGATAGATAGATAGATAGATAGATAGATAGATAGATAGATAGATAGATAGATAGATAATAGATAGATAGACAGACAGACAGACAGACAGATGTATCAAATCAGGGTGAGGTGTTGCTCTTCTGCCTGATTACTTAACTTCTGTCTCACAGGTCCAGCAGGGCTCATTGTTGGAGGGTGGGGGTGAGGTGATGTTGTTAATTAAAGTGTTCAGTGTAGCTGACACCTGATAGTACTTTCATGTCCTAAGGCACATAGTGGCCCCTGTGTCCAACTTAAAGGACAGAAATTAAAAGGAAGGCAACCTGAGCTCACAAGCTTGAGCCCCACTGAACTGTGCTGCTCTCCGGGCACACACCAGGCAGAATCCACGTCTGCACATTCAGTCCCTGCAGAAACCTAACACCTCCTTCTCCCTCAGCCAGCGCCACCAGGAAATTAACACCCACCCAGGTACATGGACAGAATTAAACTGAACAAAAAGACAGCTGTTCTTACCTCTCTTTTTTAATCACTGACACACAGCCCTGGGGATTACTAGCTTTGGGGTGATTTGGGGAGGATTACCCTTTCATTAGTGTCTGGGGTCAGTTCCAATACAATGTCATAGGAACCTTTAAAGATAACCTCCCATACCAAAAAATGCATCCTTTCCATGTCTGAAAGGTTAAATTTTGCAAGCGGCCAGCAAGCTAACTATTCACCAGATTCCTGAATGCTTACTAGTTTTCAACAGAAACATTACACAAAATTTTATTTCTGCACTGAGTTTCCAAGTGTCTATGAGCACATCATTCTAAAACTCCATTATAATCTCTAGTAATGACAAGAAGGATTGGTAACTAGACAGATGGCTCAGTAGGTGAGGGCACTTGTTCTTCCAGAGGGCCTGTGTTGAGTTCCCAGGACTCACATAGAAGCTCATAAACATCTGTAAATCCAGATCCAGAGGATCTAATGCCCTCTTCTGGCCTCTGTGGACACTTCGCAAATATGACACCTCTTACACATAAAACAAATTTTTAAAAGAAGGAATAAATTCAACTGATCCTCTAGGTGAAAAGGCTAAGAGAACTTTGAGTCCCCTACAGTTGTTATCATCATCTACCATACCTTTGTGGAGCTAACCAGAGAAGACACACAGGCTAAGAAACGAGTGAGGCGAGGCATGGTAAGACTGGGGGAAGAAAGCCACACGTCCTTTGAGAGGCATCAAAAGACGCTTCAGTCTTATATACAGAAAAACGAACCATCTATAGGCTGCTTTCACTTATTCAGCAAATACTTCAAGTGTCTTCTCTATGTTAGATGGTATATTGAAGAAATGGATGAATGGGCTTTTTTGTTTCGTTTTGTTTAAGAACAATCTGCCACCAGCCAGACCTGAACTACGGGAAATAATACAGCATGTTCTTCAGTCAAAAAGGAAAATTATCTCTGATTAAACATCAGAGGCCGAATCGGAAGGAGTAGAGAACAGTGAAAGTGCTTTCACTGTGCTGAGCGACATCGGCCCTGAGTACGTTTAAGTACGTGTTGAATGAATATACTTGAAAACAACGACATAGAAGCTGGAAAGAGGTAACGGAGTCAAAGTAAAATGGAACCTGCCAAATGTCTGAGAAGAAAGGACTAGTGAACACGGAGCCTGGATGTGTTGAGGATGTACGAAGTGCTATCTAGGGTAATCTGTACAGAACACTCCAATACTACATGGTTTTCATTGCTATTGGAGTAGGGGGTGGGGTGGGGCAGGCACGCCTTTAAACCCAGCACTCGGAAGGCAGACTCAGGAGGATTTCTGTGAGTTCAAGGCCAGACTGGTCTACAGAATGAGTTCCAGGATAGCCAGGGCTAAAATTCTGCCTTAAAAAAAAGAAAAAGAAAAGAAAAGAGGTGGAATGTATGTTTTAAAATAACCAAAATAAACCCATGAAGGAGATATGAAGACAGTGTAGACAGATATGTAAACAGAAAGACAGGCAGACTAACGGAACCTGGAGGTACAGGTTATGACAATTTTACTACGGTTTACTAACCCAAAACACTCAAACTCTACACTGATACTTAAATTTTCAGTTTGCATCAGCCATGAATATATTTTGCAAATAGGGAGGAATAAGGAGCAGGTCAGGAAGCAACAGCATTACCACCAAGCCAAGCAACTAGAGAAACTGCAATTACAAAAATAGTTTACTAAAAACCACAAGAGAAGCCAGGGGTGGTGGTCCAGGTCTCTAATCCCAGCACTCCAGAGGTGGATCAGGAGCTACAATGCTCAAGTATGTCCATTCTATTCCTAGTTGGGGGCGTTCTAATGATAAGATGTCGAACCTTGTCAAAGACCCTTTCTGCATTGGGTGAGACGATCAAGCAACCTCTGCCCTTTTGTCTACTTATACAACAATCTTTACACATTGAAAGAAACTCACATCCTTAGAATAAAAGTAGCTTTGTCATGTGTGTGATGGTTTTAATGTGTTCTGGAATTCAATCTGCAAAACGTTTGTTGAGAAATTTGCGTGTGTGTTCATAGGAAATTTGTTTTCGTTTTTTGTGGTTGTTGTTGTTGTGTTCTTAGCTAGCTTTGGTCTCAGGATGACATCATCTCTGTAGAATGAGTTTAGTACAGTTCCTTCATACAGTGGCTTGTAAAGTGTTGGAGTTGGCTCTTCCCTAAGTATAGCAAATTTTACTACCTGGTCTGAGGGCTTTTCTTTGTGAGTAGACTTCTCATTATTGTTTCAGTCTCATTGCCTGTTAGGAATTTTTTTACAGTGTCCTCTTGACTTACTTTTAGTAGGTCATGTGTATCTCAGAATATATTCATTTCTCTAGATTTTCCAGGTTTGCTTTTAAATGCTTTTAAAATAGTACTAAGTAAGTGACCATACTTCCATGGAATCTGTTGATTTGGCCTCTGTCTGTCTGTCTGTCTGTCTGTCTCTCTCTCTCTCTCTCTCTCTCTCTCTCTCTCTCTTGTGTGTTTGGCTAAGGGTTTACCAACCCCATTTATTTTTTTCAAAACCTAACTCTTTGCTCGATTGATTCTATATATTGTTTTTTTTTTCTCCATTTCATTACTTCTGCCCTGATTTTCAGTATTTCTTGCCATCTACTGTTTTTTGAGTTTGCGTTGACTTTTGTCTATCTGAGCTCTTTCTGGATTTTCGATGTGAGAATGTATCACTGTAAGCTTTCCTCTTAGAACTGCCTTAGCTTGCCGGGCGGTGGTGGCGCACGCCTTTAATCCCAGCACTTGGGAGGCAGAGGCAGGAGGATTTCTGAGTTCGAGGCCAACCTGGTCTACAAAGTGAGTTCCAGGACAGCCAGGGCTACACAGAGAAACCCTGTCTCAAAAAACAAACAAACAAACAAAAAAAGCAAAACAAAAAAGAACTGCCTTAGCTGTGTCCCCAAGGTTCTGGTAAGTTGTCCTTTCCTTTTTCTTTGATTCTAGAAATTTAACTTCCCTCCATGATTTCTTCAGTGCTCCACTGGTCACTCAGAAAATTATTGCTTACTCTATTTGTATAGTTTCTCTTACTATTGATTTGTAGTCTAATTCTTCTATGATATTAAAGAAATTATTTTGATTATCTTACATCTTATTATTTGGGGCATGTCCTAGAATATGCTGCTCTAGGGCTGCTGAGAAGAATGTGTATTTTTATTAGCTTTACTAATATCTGTTCAGCATATTCTAGAATATTGTTAAAATCCATTTAACCTATGTTTAACTCTGAGGTTTCTTTGATTTTTGGTCTGGATGGTCTATCATTCTGGAGACCAGAGCATTGAAATCATTATCAATGTGTTAGGACCTATCTGATCTTTTATGTCCATTACTCTTGTGTAACTAGGAACTCCAATATTGGATTCACATCTACTTATAATTATTATAACTTCTTGGTCCCTTTTATTAATATGTAATGGCCTTGTTTATCTCTAATTTTTGTTTGTGTCTACTCCAGCTTCTTTTTGGCTTCTATTTCCTTTATAGATACTTTCTATCCTTTGACCTGGATTTGATGGGTATCCATCAATGTAGTTCATTTCTTGGAGACAACAAATAGTTGGACATAATTTTTTGATCATGCTAATCAACCTGTTACTTGATTGAAAGCCAAAGCCATTTACACTTAAGGTTATTATTAGGAAAGCTTCACTAATTTCTGTAATTTTTTTTTAATTTTCCAAAATTATTTATTTATTTATTTATTTAAATTGGACAATAGGAGGTAACACATAGGAGGTAAAGAATTCTAAGAGCAGGCAAGAGTCAGAGATATACCTGTTCCCACTATTGGGAGTCCCACAGAAACACCAAGCTAACATCCATGGCATGAATGCAAAAGACCTGGTAGCGCAGCATGCAGCCCGAGCGCTCAGTGCTCCAGTCAGTGTGAGCCCATATGAGCCCTGCTGGATTAACTCAGAGGCCATGTTTCCTAGTGTCCTCTATTCCCTCTGACAGTCTCTCCTCCCCCTCTTCCTCAGTTCTGAATCTCTGAAGGGAAGGGTCTGATGGAGGTCTCCAATTTAGATACCCTCTCTACATAATATCTGGCTGCAGATCTCTGCATCAGCTACCATATGCTGCTGGAGGAGCCTCTCTGATGATGACTGGACAAGGCACCATACAGCACACCATTAGGAACCCTTTCTTTTTTTTCTGTTTGTTTTGTTTTGTTTTATCTGTTATGTTTGGTTTAACCCTAGGTTTCTGAATTTCTAAATTTATTAGACTAAGAGACTACTATTTAAATACATTTACTTTTTTTATTGGATATTTTTATTCACATTTCAAATGTTATCCCCTTTCCCACCCCACTCCCCAGAAACCACCCATCCCATCCCCCCTCCCCGTTTAATTTCTGTAATTTTATTGAATGTTTTTTTGGTTGGACTGTTTGTTCTTTACCTTATTCTCTATAGGCGTGTTTCCTAATTTACTGTGTGGGACATGACAGACTCCTTGATAGCTCTCCTTTTCCAGTTCCTCTCATGACATTTCTTTCCTGTGCTCTCATGGTTGAGACTTTCTTCTCTGTGTAGAGTATTTCTATAATTTGGATTAATGTGGTAAAAAACCATGCTTGTCTTGAAATGTCCTATTTTTCCACCACTTAAAAAGGGTGTGATAGTTACTTCTCCATTGCAATGATAAAATGCCATAACCAAGAGCAATTAAACAAGTTTATTCTGGCTTATGGTGTGAAAGGGCTAGATGTCTATCATAGCTGGAGAAGCATGACAGGAGGGACAGGAAGCTGGCTAGTCACAAAACTTTCCTTCACATACTGGAAACAGGAGAACAGGAAGTGTGGCATGGCTATACAACCTCAAAGCCTGCCCCCGTGACATACTTCCTCCAGCAAGTTTCCACCTCCTACATTTTAGGACTGAAAAGTTCTGTAACCTCCCCAAACAGCACCCCAAAGTAAGTCTTCAAATACAGGCGCCTACAGGGACACTTCTCATTCAAGTAGCTTCAGCTATAGCAATCTTGGTTACCTACTTTCTAGGCTTGAAATGTAGCATGTTTTCCTGGCTTTTACATTTGCTGGCAAGGACTCTGCTGTTTTTCGGTCTTTGCATTTGTGGGTGGGTTGGTGTTTCCCCTACAGACTTTAGTATTTTCTTATTTTGTGTTTTTATTATCTGGACTATTGTGAAGAAGTTTTTCCTGTAAAGTTTAGGGTTTTCTCAAATGTCTCTTATGTTTGGATGTCTGTTTCTCTAGATTTGGAGATGTTCTGCTATAACTTCATTGAATAGACCCTCTATGCCTTCAGTGTTTACCTACACTTCTTCCATCCTATAGATTTTTGTTTGGCATCTTGATTTTACCAAGTTATGAGACACTGCAGTCATGCCTGTTTTTTCTCTTTATTGATATTTAGATGAAGTATTTCCTCAATCCTGGGCTCCATCAACAACATTCATTTTCTGCTTGGTTCAATCTGTGGCATTTCCAGTTTTGTTTGGTTTTAGTTTGTGGAGTTTTCCATCTCTAACCTTTTTGGCTTTGACTTTTGGTTTTGAGGTTTTTTTGTTTTTTTTTTTTGTTTTTCGTTTTAACATCCCATCTCTGCCCCGCACTGCTCTCTCCCATGCTTCTGATCTCTTCATCTACTCTGCTGACCTTTTTCTTTAGGCTGCTCCCTTCTCTCCAGAACCCAGCCGTACTTCCTCCTTGTCTCCTGAGTAGTTTGAATAGCAACCTCACAGATCTTACCTGGCACTCTACCCATTTTAGCATCTTAGGATTCAATAGATGAAATGTTGTGATCTTTTGAAGAGCCGTGTTGTCATGCATGTTGGTTACCTTTAGTACTGCCAGGACAGAATACCTGACAAGAAGCAACTTACTTACGGAATGATTTATCTGGCTTGTAGGTCTGAGGGGATAGGCAATCACAGCAGTGGGAGTGACAGCAGTGGCTGGTCACTGTATTCAGTGTCAGAGAGGCATGAATGCTGGTGGTCCTCAGATCAATGTTAAACTCTAAGTCATTTGAGAAAAGACAATGTAACAACTGTGTGTGCATATATGGGGGACAACCATGTGTGCATATATGGGGGACAACCATGTGTGCATATATGGGGGAAAGGGGGCCAGTAGGAGGTTAAACATACCTACGATGTGTACTATACACGAAGACATCATCTTACAGTTGTTTGGTTCAGTGAGTCCCAGAGAAACAGATGTGGATAAGAGACAACACTAGGTTTGTTAAGGATCATGATGCTACCATTTATTGGAGAAAAGAAAAGGGAGAAAATGGCTGTGCAGGGGAGAGGTAGCTCTCTCCAGCAACACTCTTTCTCTTTGAAGTGAGTAAAAGAAAACACATGAACCAGATCCTCAAGACAGAAAAGGCAGTACTCAAGAATATATTTTTGTATATAAAAACTCAGTTATACAATCAGTAGCATTCAAAATCAACTACACCTACGCAATTATAAAAAATTGTTTTGTTTTTCTTTAAAACAAAGTGTTTTAAAAGCTCACTGTATTAGAACAGGTACAATGTTCTGAAGGCATACAAATCCAGCACAGGCATTTAGCTTTGGTTTTACTGCTGGGGAGTGTGCCCTGGTGTCCAAGGCCTACACAAGGATGCCAGTGCCTTCATCATTGGCTTCTGCACATACGCACTAGCAACTTTGCAATCAGAATTACAAGACTGGAGTTCAGGGAGGGTTTTTTCTTTTCCTTGCCGTATTCAAGTTAAGCAAACACAATGAAAAAGCCAGAAAAAAAATTTTTTGGAACATTTAATAGACAGAGCCATGTGCATTGGCCCAAACACCAGACTTCATTTATTTATTTTTTTAAAGATAGGGTCTACTCTAGATCCTCCCGCCTCTACCGCCCAAGTGCTGGGCTAATAGGCATGCACCACCGTGGCCAGTGCATGCATTTCCAGGGACTGAGCCCCAGGCTCCATGCATGCTAGGCAAGCACTCAGTGCATGCAATGGCATTAGTCTGAGTACAGAGCATATGTCATTATTTGTTTTGATGCCACGGGCTGACCTCTCATCTTCAACAGAACTCCTATATACTGGGCCTATTTTTCTCTGATTTCAGATCAGCCAGTCTGCAGAAAGTCATTCTGTACATACCCAAGTCTACCTCATCAGTTACCAGCTCCTGCTAAAATGGATCTGACTTTATGTTGTCAGCTTGTATAAATGAAGGCTCCACTACCAGCTAATTTTAAACGTCTCTCATATGTCACAGCAGGGCTGGAAAGCAGAATACCCCATCCTGAGTAAACTGGGATTAAACAAACTCCACTGTGTTCCCCCTTCGCTAGCCTAAAAACACGCAAGATCTCAAAGCAAAAAATTAGTTGGCAGGTACTTTAAGATCACCCCCTAAGCAATCCTTTTAATAAAACTTCCTAAGCAATTTAGACTTCTAGAGGAAAAATGTATATTTGCAATGAATTTCAGCTAAGGTTCATTCACTTTTTTTTTTTTGGTTCATTCACTTTTAAAAAGATGCTATCTATAAGCTATAGCACATTACTTAAACTTATAAAAAATAACTTGAACATTAAAAACAAAACTTCCACAAAGTCTAGCAGGCATCTTTATACTGCTTTAAACACTGATTTTTCTTTAATTAACTAAAAATAAATCTTAGGTTGTAAATTCAAAGGGTATGTAACTGACTGTACTGAGACGTGAAGAGAGGGAGTAAAGTAAGAAGGGTAGGCAGAGGGTGCACACAGGAAAGGAAACCCACAGCCATGAGTGCACCTCGACGGACCAATTCATCCCACCAGGTCTTCTCCCAAACATGGCAAAATCTGTCACTCACAGGGATACCAACAGCAAAAGCCAAACCAGCCCAGTCCTTCACATCTCTTTCAGATACTGCCCTGCTGTTAATTATTTATTCTAATCAAAGTATTAAAAAGTAATTTTAATGTGGAATGCAGTTTGTGATTTCATTTCTTCTCTCAGCCTACAGTGACCATGTGGAAGGACGGTGGCAATTAAGACACAATCCACAAAGTCACCATGAGAGTAACACAGACACCCAAGCACTGAGACCATCTCCACGGTGAAAACATCAAGTTGGGGATGCATCTCACCCTTCCCCAAGACAAGATGCCCAGAGCTGGGGTCTGAGCAGGAGCCACACAGAGGAGGGGAGAGACAAAGGCTCCTATAGAGCTTGGGCTGTGAAAAATTAGTGAGACAGACAGAATTCAGTGAGCAGGCCCCACCCCCACAGTGTCTCAACAATCAGTCTGGAGTAGAAGAGGACGCGAAGCTACTCCCCTGGTCCAGAAGGCACAGTGGTGTTCTCAGTGCAGCACTCCACAGACTGCAGCCCAGGGAAGGCAGCATCAGGCCATCTGCCCCCCACACCTGGAAACACAGCCTGGCTGAGGACTGCATTGCCTCTACAGGGATGACTCAACAGTTTCCATCGCTTGGCAACACAGGGATGCCCTGTTTACTGGGCGGTGAATGGGGAGAATGAAGGGTGGGGAGAAGAAACAGATGCCAACAGCCATAGTCAGAGGCTAATTCTCCATGTCAGCCTCACTCTCGAGGCTGCTTTTAATCAATGCTGCTGGCTAAAGGAGACTTTAGCAGATTTGAAGTGGCTTTCTTCCTTCCATAGTCCAACAAAAGCAGGGTCAGAAACAACCAAGGGATAAGGCAACTGAAGAAAACTCTGGGAGTCTAGAAGATACTGGAAGACAGTATCCAGATTCAAGCTGTTGAGGCAAACTGGCCACTGGCTATAAGAAGTAGGCCAAAGTCTTTTATCCAAGACTTGATCCCAACCCAGAGCCTCTCCACTGATGGCCCCGCTGGTGGGAGTTTCTGAGGCCACTACTCCTTTATGTTGATGAAGGCAGTTATTCATTGCCTGACAGTCACCACATCCATTCAGTGAGACAGTGTATGGTAGTCTACAGTAATGGACATAGAATTAAATATGCTAGACAAATTAATGGGCACGCACCCATCCTGTCACCCTTAGCAGCCATCAGTTAGCTCATGGAGACTCTGCCCGCTGTGCCACATGCACACCAAGCACCCGATACATCCTCTTCCACTGGCATCCTCCAACCCGCCAGCAGCATCTGTCAGCCCGCTATTAAGAAACAGTGAAACTGAGGAACCAAACATTAGGTAACTCCAAAGGACTCAACCAGCATGTGACTGGATCTGCTTATTTTCTAAGCCCACATTCACACTGCTATGCTATTCAGCCTTGCTAACATCTTTAAAAGATACCTGGGCTCAAGCCCAGTCACCGACAAGGGTGTGGAGAGGTCAGCCTTTTAGATGCATGACTACAAGGGCTTGGAGCTTGCAGCAACGACCCTACCCTCATGTCAGCTAGGAACCATGGGTATCCCTAAATTCCCCAACAGCCCTTCTCACACCTGAGCCCTTCTGAGACCTGAACTGATTCCCAAGGCTCCTGGGACATGAATGTGCCTCACACAGCCAGAAGGTACCATATAATTTTGTTTCCTGTGAAGACAGGTTGAAAACCACATAGATGCCTTCAACAGCATGGCAGGAATCTGGAAAGACTGAACTACCCCCTGCCCTGATCCTGATCAGCCTATCCACAGTTCCCCATCTCATTAGCCACAGTTCAACAACTGGCCACAGCCACAGAGACAAGCGCTTGCCTCCTGTGGTCGGGCGATGACAAAACAGAGGTCAAGGTAGAATAGCTGGCCCTGAGCAATGGGCAAACCTAGACTGCCAGGACCTCAAGCTGTCAAGACAGGGCACTGACGATGTCAGGGACGCACTGAACAGCTGAGAGGGACCATAGGATGCTGGCCATCCTACAGATGCAGAGGTAAGCTGCCAAAAAGCAAAGTGGGGGAACAGGTAGAAGGCAGCTCAAGTGACACAGATGCTGAAATCAGAAAAGGTACAGGCCAGGGGGATGAAAGGAACAGATGACAGAGAGATGACAGAGGCTCTGAGCAGAGCCATGCCAGGATACTCAGCATCATAATGGAGCCTGAGTCAGGCCACAGTGGGAGCTCCAGGTGATATACAAACCAATCTGAGCCCGGGTTCCTTGACTGCAGGTGAGACAACTCACACGGCTCTCATGAGGACCAGATGAGATCCCAACACAAGAACATTGTGTGTGTGGCTAGGCACTAGGCTGCAACATGACCACCTACAGGCTGACCACCAGAGTCCAGTGCCGGCTGAGTGTCAGTGCTGGGGCAATTAGGTTGCTTGGCAAGCATGCCTACTTCTTGCTGGCCCACAAGGGATCTGTCTTCCATGGACTTTCCTTATCCCAACTCCAGCAAAGCACAGAAAGTAAACATTTATAAATAATGAAGGCAAATAAACAAAGCAAGGAACATGATGTTTCACTTTCTAATGGTTCTTGTCCAAAAGGAAATAGCATTTTAGGTCACTACTTCACTCTCAATGAACTAGTGTCACAAGGTCACAAGACAAAATAAGACATAGGAGGTGAGGGCAAGAGAAAGAATCCACACTGAACACTAAAAATACATTTCATAGCCAGCTGAATTCAGAAGAGCAAGAAGGTGCCATCCAGAAAAAGGAACAATGTATCCAGGGCAGGCTCTCCAGGGTCTTAGGACAGGCAGAATCACGAGTTCTCAAACACCAGGGAAGACGCTGTGTGGGGCTGTGGCAATGGTTTTCTTGGTGAGGGGCAAATCTTCAAAACTCTGTACTTCCTGCTGCTCAGATAGAAACCCTGCTAGGTCCTCCTATGCCGCCTGGAAATCAGAGGCTCCCGAGGCTCACCCGCTGCTATCAGACAAAGACTGTTGTGTGAGAACTCGGTGGAATACCTTCCAGAGAATGGTCACAGGAAGAGTTCTCTACACAAGCCACAGAACCTCATGTTGTGTTACAGACATTAGGGTTTAGGACTCATGACTGCTCCCACAGGCAACCCTCAAAAATGTCCAAACTGCAAGCCACACACCGCTGCAAGTAGAAGGCACGTGTCTGTGAGGCAGGTTCAGAGGGCATTTACAGAACTGTCCATCAGCCTCCATCCACAGTGCTCCCTGCACACTGGCCGTGCGTTATGTAAGACACACAGCAAAGCACTTCTTCACAGCATCCCTAGGAAGGAAAAACACAGAGATGAATGGGACAGGAACACTCAAAGACCTTTCTTGAGCATTTCCCAGGGTACCATGCAGCTGAGGGGAAATAGTGAGGTCGGACCTACTCCATCAAACTGCAGCACCACCATTTCTTAGCAATTTTCTCCTGGTCATGCTGGAGTTTTTAAATTCCTCATCTGTCAGTTGGAGTGTGGCCATTTCCCCTGCAGACTGCTCATTAGGGGCTAGTACATGGCAAAGACTAGGCATGTAGCAAATGATAATTATTACCATAATTAGAGAAGACAGGGAGAGAGAACGGTCTACCAGAGAATCGTGAGGTAGACTGCTGCATTTTCACATCAGCCAATCACAGAACACACTGGCATCATTAAGGTGTAGTCACCAGGGCTGTTCTTCACTGCTGGCAAGCAGTGGAAGTCTGTGAAGGAACCTCTTCAGGCCCCTGGACAAGGAGACGTGTGCAGGCTTTGAGCAGGACCAACAGGCTGCCTGGGACTCCGTGTAACCCAGGTAAGCAAAGCGGGGGTGCTCAGCAGACGGCGTCTGTCCCAGGGGACCCTTCTCTTCACTACACCTAGCTGTGAAGGACACTTCTGCTCTCACGCTCACCCAGATTTGACACTGTGTTCTTGGTGCACTCAGGGGTCACATGAGATGAGTGAGTCCAACCGCCTGAGCGGGCAATGAAATTCAACATCAAAAGCCATCCAAGAGTCATGCATGGTGATGCAGGCCTGAGATGCCAGCACTCAGGGTGCTGAGGCAAAAGGATTTTAAGTTTGAGGCCTGCATGGACTACACTGAGAATGTCTTTAAAAAACAACAACAAAATAAAAAACAAAAAAATGTTTTGTTTTTAATCTAAAAAGACTCTAGTGAAAGACTTTGTTTAAGGTCTGCTACATACTAAAGTCCCAGGAGTATTCTGTTAAGTAAGGGGGCTTATGGCCAAAACAAGTCCCTTCCTGCAGCACACTATGGGATCTGGGAAGTTGGGCAGCAGGAGCCCACCTCATTTTGCTTAACCTACTTTACAAACTCACTTTGTCTTACAACCTTTACAGCTGTGTGATCTGCTCTGCGGACACTGGGAAAACCTATTCTAAAAGCCACACTTAGAGCTCACTTTGTGATTCCTCCCTACTAAAGGAAACATCTATCTGGCTCAACAAAGCTCACTAGTTCAAAAAGAATTATATCGTTTCCATCACTTGTACATGCCCACCCTGATCAACTCAGAACCCCTGAGGAAAGACGCCAAATAACTACAGTTTTGTGGGTAACTGTGACTACACTAGGCTCTGTGCTTAGAAAGGTCCACTCTGGTTAATTCCTTGATGACATATCTTAGCCCTGGCTGTCCTGGAATTTGCTCAGAAGACCAGGCTGGCCTTGAACTCTACCTGCCTCTGCCTCCTGAGTGCTGGGACTAAAGGCGTGCACCACCATACCCAGAAAGAGCCCACATTTTCATTTTCACCGGGCCTAGTAAATTATGTAGGCAGCTTAGGCACCAAGATATGGTCAAACTGTGGCCAAATTGATAAACACTTCATTAGATGCTCAGATATAGAGGACCCTAGCTTCTTTCACATAGCAAGCTAAACTCCCGGGA
Source organism: Tokudaia tokunoshimensis (assembly GCA_036184795.1). Classification (NCBI taxonomy): domain Eukaryota; kingdom Metazoa; phylum Chordata; class Mammalia; order Rodentia; family Muridae; genus Tokudaia; species Tokudaia tokunoshimensis. The sequence continues at coordinate 29,449,834 of BTHU01000013.1, read as the reverse complement.
CATCCCTGCCTGTATTCTCAGAATAAGTTTCTCCCTGCCCCAAAGGCAGTATTTCACAACTGTTATACTCCTGGGACCCAAGCACAAAAGTACACTTTATTAGCTTGTTAACCTCACTCCAAAACACCTTCAAATCACCGTCAGCAGTAGACCTGGAATGTACAAGACATAATGTCCTACCTCTTCCCAGCCCCTGAACAACATTTCATTTCCTCAACACAATTATGGAAAACATTTTTTATTTAATAGATGACCAAGAAGAATGAAGTTAAGTGGCTTCATTAGAATGGAATCAGAGGCAAAGGTCTTATGGCTAACTGTGAAAAGGCCCCATCAAAAATGATTATGTAACAAACTCCTTGCAGGGCAGCGGTGGCGCACGCCTTTAATCCCAGCACTTGGGAGGCAGAGGCAGGAGGATTTCTGAGTTCGAGGCCAGCCTGGTCTACAGAGTGAGTTCCAGGACAGCCAGGGCTACATAGAGAAACCCTGTCTCGAAAAACCAAAAAACCAAAACAACAACAACAACAACAAAACAAAAAACCTCCTAGGCCTCTGGGGATGAACCAGCCCCACTCACTCCGGTTATCAACCTCTCCTCTGAATCTTGGTGGTCTCGAGCCACCAAGCTCACTAACTAGGAAACACTGTTCCCCTAGGTCCTGACCCTACTTTCCCTTTTTCTGAAAAATTTCAGAGACCTTATAAGAAAACAGGCAAACACTAGGGACCTTCATAGCTCTTGTTCAGTTACACTAAATTGATCACCTTTCAAATCCTCACCTCAAAGCTCCAGATTAAAGGAACACTGATGTGCACCACGTACTTTCCATTAGAGGAGAATGCCCCAAACACCAGGAACTCAGTCTGGAACACATCACTAGCTGAACAGTGATCACTAATGAGATCAGGAGATGCGTGGCCCTTACCATACTGATCTATAAAACAGATGCGTGAACTGTGCCTATCTAGCTCAAAGAATTTTAGTAAAGATAAAGAACATGCATTCTCTGCAACTAAACTAAAATCTCCAAACTAAACACCATATCAGGAGCTGGGAGGGATGGTCCAGCGGCTGAGAACACGTGCTGCTCTTCCAGAGAACCCAGGTTCAATTCCCAGCACACCTAATGGCAGCTTATAACCATCTGTTAATTCCAGTTCCAAGGGATACAACCCCCTCTTCTAACCTCCACAGAAAATGCACACACATGGTAAATAGATATACATGCAGGCAAAATATACATTAAAAAATAAATAAACCTTTTAAAAAGAATTAAAAGCCCTATGTAAACATGATGGTACACAAATCAAAGAAACACTATATCCAAACACATAGTCTTACCTTGCATATGGTATGTAGGAAAGGCTATACCTACAAAGAAAAACAAACCAAAGATCAAGTTGAATAGAGGCTGTGGAAAATCCCCAGCAGAAAGCTCCCGACGTGTGTGCACTCACATGCATGCACACACTTTACACAAATACCGTGCCTGCCCTGTGGGCAGCTATGTGGCAGAGGGGAATAAGGGGCCCATATGATTACAATTCTCTGACCTTAGCCTTGCGTGTGGCACTGTTTAACCACATGAGCCAGTAGTGACCATCTAAAACAGGCAGACTCCAGGTGCCCATATGGCGGCAGAGTTCTATTTGCAGAAATTAAAAATAAAATCCTCAACAGTTGTGTTCCAATGCTTTATAAGTTCTCAAGAGAATTTAACTTCAACCCAGGTGAGATTAGTGTTCCATCCTGCTCCCACTAATTTAAAAAAAAAAATGTAGCTTGGCACAACACTTCCAATGCTTAGAGAACCCAAGCCACACTGCCTATAAGAGAACCTATGCAGGGGAGAGACACCTGCCCTGTGTGTTAGATAAGACAACGTAACAATAATCAATTCAAAGGGAATCACCATTTTCCTGAGTCCAGAGGAATGCTGACTCCTTGGGACTGGCTTGAGAAGAAGCCATGTATATGTAGAAACCGATTTCTGCACCATAAGAAAGCCAGAGTATAAAGGCAAACCATCAAGCCAGGCTCTTACTAACATCTACTGGCAAAAGTGTCTCATATTAAAATCAGGCACCACGTTCTGCATACCTCCCACTTTCCAGGTACACACGCTTATTTACCTGTGAACATGGAATTCTGAAAGGCAGTCTGACAGAGTATTTCTAAGTTCAAAGTTCCAAAAAGAAGACTAGATCAAGTTTACACTCTCAAGATCCATTTCTACTAACGAGGAAACCAGGAGTTTATTTAGAATGCCCACTGGCCCCCCTTTTCTCTGTATCCTAGCAGACGTTTTATCCCAAATAGAATAATCACACTGTACTGAAACTATTTTGCCAGACATCGTTACTCATGGATTACACTTTCAGAGCAACACAGAAATACTTCAGATTAGATACATACCACCTCCCCGCCTCCATCTCCCTTGGATGTTATACGCAGGTTTAAATCACCAAAAATCGACAGCTCCATTCATGGCTTTAAAAAGCCGTGTCTCTGGTCACCCTTTAGCTAGACTGGCCTTTGAGTTCCAATTTCCTGATCTTCACCTGAAGTTCCCAGAGCCATGGCCTCCAGCCAGCATGCTGCCACCACGCCCGCATGGGTTTTCACTGGCCTGTTCCTAACCCCTTGGCTCGGTTGACAGTGCCCTCTGTGTCTCTCTACAGAATGCATTCCGTCACAATCACTGATTTTCTCACCAGCATCCTTCTCTGGTTTGACTCCTGTTTGACTCCTGGCCTCTTTTTTGAAGCTCTTATAATACTTCATTGTCTAGTCACTTAACAGACATGAGAAGCTGAGTAATATTTGTACATCTCACAGCTAACTGTGAGCTCAGCAAAAATGCTGTGGCCACAAATGAGCTCCCGGTCTCTGGTGACCACTTAAGACCGCTAACGCCACCTGTTGGTGGGCCATGTCAGCTGACTGGCTTCTGACACCCGCCTTCCTTTGCAATAGTGACAGATCTTCAACTCAAGAGTTTCTGGGTGTTCCTAAGCCTCCCACTCACAATACACGGGTTCTCCCTCCTTTCCCTCCATGAGCCAGAGGCAGGGCTGGGGACAAGGAAGGGACACTGATGTCACTTACCATGTCAAGGCCAAAGACTGCAAAATACAGAAGATGAGTGCAAGTCCCTTATTCCACTAGAGAAAAATGGCACAGTTACTGGAACGTGTGTGACAAGGGCTATAAACCAGAAGGGTCACAGAAGACTAAAGTTCACACTTACCAAAAAGGCAGAGCACAGAGTAAGTGCAAAACACAACTAGAAAGAGACAGGAAACACTCATTAATGCACTGCAGTTCAAAGTGTTTAACCCATCCAAATAACACGTCAGGAAAAGAAACCCAACTCAACAATAAAAATGTATTCAGGTTGAAGAAAAGAAAGCTGAACTTCTACATTTAAGCTTTCCCTAATCGTCTACAAATAAGAGCACCCTTCTGGACAAGCTGTTCAACCACCAACCTGCTCATTCCAGACAGAAGTTAGCCGACCACAAACCTCTGCAATTTAACCCTTGTCAATTCTAGCCTCCGGAGGAAAGGTGTCTGAGAACAAAGGTCAACTTGAGATGTCACCCTCACAGCCAAGAAGCCTGTTATCAGTTTACCTGTCACCTGACGCTGCACTATGTATGTCCTTTCTTAGACAGTTTTTCCACAACACACTTGTTAGGCCAGCTATATCTGAAAGCTAGGGAAAAAAAAGGTGTTCCAGCCGCCTACTGCGCCTTTCCGCTCGCTCACCTGTAACCCCTTAATCAGTGTGTCCTAAGCATTCTCCGTGCCCACCACTGTACTCTGAGTGGACACAAGTAAATGGAAAATATAGGCATGGCCTTGGAGAACATTCTTCTATGAATGAATGAGAGATGCACAAAAAATAAAATTCAAAGTATGCTGATCAAGTTCAAATCCCACAATACTGATAATTAGGCTCAGAATCTAGAGACTGTGGTCTGGAAAGATTTTGACAGCTATATAGATAACTGGTCAAAAAAAAGAAAGATATGGCCTGTGTTGCTGGGATAGAGATAAAGCCTTCCAGCCGTCCAGGGCAGTACAGGCCTGTGATCTTAGCACTCTGGAGAGTGAGGCAGGGGACAACAAGTTCAAGGCGAATCTAAACAACCTGTGAAGCCCTGTCTCAAACAGAATCACTAAAAGGAGTGCAGCTCAGTGGCGAAGCATTTGCCTAATATGCATGAGGCCATGTCTAATTCCCAGGGTAGAATAGGAAAAGGAAGGACAGGCGTCCTCTACAAGCCTAGGTGGAAAGCAGCGTCCTTACCAGCACCAGGATGGTGGCGATGAGACGCGTAGGCTCAAACATACTCTTCACCTGCTTCAGTGGCCCCATGAGGAAGATGGTGCTAAGAGGCAAACACACAAGCCATTATGGGCAGAGCAGAGAGCCGCAGGAGGCATGGCAGCCGCCTCCGGGAGCTCCCCTGGCGGTAACAGGAATAGCATTAGCGTGAACAGCTCTTGCCAGGCACTGGACTTCCAGGCCTTTTGTGCACTGCCCTCGTTTACTCCATCAAGGACCTCTGAAGTAGGGATGATTAGTACACTCATTTCAGAGAGGAATAAAAGCCCAGGGGGTTACATAACCAAGGTCACCCAACTGTATAAGAGCAGGGCACAAGTGCACACAAGTCTGCTGCAGAACAACTCTCCACACCGCACGCCACACTCTCTGGAAGGTGCTTGCCTCCCTGACTTCCTACCCATAGAAGCAAACCAAGATTCAGACTTAGGAAACAAAAAGCATGCCCTTCCAGGCTCAGGGATTTTAATAACATCTACTACGGCTGATGGCGTGCCAGCTCACAGCCTGCTAAGTGCCAGCACACACAGTACCCATTTTGTCCCCTCGACAACTCTGAGTGGGGCTACTGTACCTATCCGAGATCACAGAGGAAGACGAAGCGCTAGTGCTCTGCCCACCTCTACTCTGGAGACCCGCCGTGTGATTCCGTAGGAAGGGAATGTGAGCGCTCGCTAATGGAAGAGTGGTCACAAGGGAAGCACACACACCGGACACACCAAGTGCAGGCACCAGGCTTCAGTCACACTTCCTGGAGCCCAAAGAAGTGCACAAGTGGCAAACAGTGCGAGCTCCTTACAGGTGACACTCAATACAAGCAACAGCAGATGACATTAACTACTGAGCACTCAAAAAGGATTTGTTTTGTTGTTGTTTACAATATGTCTGCCTCTCTTTGAAGTTAAACTATTTTCTGAGCTCAAGTGTCCAGGCTCAGAAATTTCTTTACCTAACAGAGTAAGAAGTGGACCCAAGGCACACGTGTATAAATAGAATTTGTGTAAGGTCAGAAACCCCCTCGTAACACCAAAAAATAATTCCCCTTCACTGCTTCCCTCTGCCCTGCTATGGTCTGTCCCATTACGATAAGCTCTTTTGGAGTAAGCAACATACATGTATATCATTCTCACTCTAGACTATACATTTAATCCACACTGTAGGCTCAAAGCAAACCCACAAAAGCCAGTATCTGAGAAAGCTTCAAGGCCAGCACCCCTGAGGGCCAGCATCTTACTGAAAACTCAAGGTTGGAGAAGCTAAGACCAGCTGGGTATGGTGGCACACAGACGGGCAGATCTCTGTGAATTTCAGACCAGTCTAGTCTATGTAGTGAGTGCCAGGGCAAACAAAACTATGCAAAGACCCTGTCTCATTAAAAAATAAAATAAAATAAAGCCCAGATCATACATTTCACCATCATCCTGACTCTGCAGGGTAGGCACAGTCTGGGGTTTGGGTAGAACTGGGATGGGTGAGGTACACATGCAGGCAGCCCTTGACAGGTGTTTTATACAGTGTTAACAAGTCATTGCAACCTGTGCCGTCAGGTAAGTATAGACAGGACCGCAGGAGCCCCAGAGGAGGGGGAGGGGGAGGTTACCAGTTCCAGGAAGGAGACAGCAGTCAGCAAAGCTTTACACATACACACACTCATGTGCACACGCATGCATGCTCGCACTGGAGGTGAGATTAGAGCCAGGATCTGACAAATGAGCAAGTTATCTGCCAAACTGGGGAGCAGAGAGGTGGGCAGGACGGCAGACAGAAAGCATGGCCTGAGAAGATGCACAGGGATGCTTGGAGATATTCCAGGAGCACCATTTGGATTCTATCTGCAGAGAAGGGGCAGGGAGTCACAGAGGACTGTAAACAAAGGCTCCCTAGCCAGAGGTGAAGAGTCTGGAGAGGGGCAAGAAGAGGGTGGAGAACCCAACAGAGAAGGATGGAGTAGCTGCGTAAGGAGGGGATGGACAGTTCCGTAAGAAACTGCCCTGCCCCGCGGCTGCTAGGTCAGCCTCTCAGAGCGTCTCTCCCACCATCTGCTGTATCACTGCTTCGTGTCTCTCAGCACGGCTGGGGAGTCTGCTCCACTGTGCCTGCCTTTTGTAGTCTCTCAGCCAGGTCACAGTGCTTGCCCAGTTGGCCCAAAATCAAGCAGTCAGGGGCAAACAACCACAGGGACAAGGGGAAAAGCCAGGTAAGAAAAGACATTAGCTACTGAATAATTATGGCTGAGTAACTATGACACATGGGAAAACTTGGGCTCCTGGATCCCTTCCCCACGGGATTCTGAGTTATCTATAGAAACCTGGGGGAGGGAGAAGAAAGAAGGAAAGATGGCCCAGTCAGGTTCCTGAAGTGCATTCTGACAGGGCCAGGCCAGCACTGACCATCAGAGTCAGTCTGCACTGGTGCAGTTGAAGTGTCAGAGTGAGCGAGCGCAATCCAGTATCCGTGCACCTGAAACGGCTGAATGGGTGGCCTCCTCTGGAAAGCACCCATCATGTGCCTCACCACAGGAGGATGTGTAGTGCCACACGGTAACCAGCTGCCAGCCTCTCGGCCACACGCCTGGGAAGCCCTTTCAGAAGCAGCAGCTGCGTCTCAGTCTAAGGACACTGAGAGCAAGGCAGGGCGGGCTGGCCACACCGTGTGCTTTGTGCCATAGTTCCCTCATACAGAGCACTGGTGACACCATGTCTGCTTTCTCCAGGGGCTGTCAGAGATAAACTACGACATCAGATGCTTTTGAAATAAGAGGATATGAACGTGATACATGCCAAGTGTCTACCTTCTTTCAGAATCCTTAAAAACACAGGGTCTACAGAGTGAGTTCCAGGATAGCCAGGGCTACACAGAGAAACCCTGTCTCGAAAAACCAAAAAAAAAAAAAACACAGAACATCCTTCTCCCTTCCTCCCTCAAATACAATGGATATTTTATCTTCTAATAAATAGCACGGTTGAAGAAAAGAGAAAAGAAAAAGGTTACCTCCCGATTGATGTGATGTTACCCAGGGTGTAAAACACTGCAAAGAGGCCGAGTCCCTTCCTGGGCACCCACAGCAGAAGAGTGCCCTAGAAAGGAAGTAGAGGACAAATGCATGTGAGCACAGCGACCCACCTCCCACTGCAGCCACACAGCTGCCCTCCCTGTCTCCTATCTCCCTCCCCACTTATCCACTCAATTTAATGAAGTGTCAAAGAGAAAAGTAATCTGGCAAAAGGGAAGGCTACAGCAGAGAACTAGGCAGAGGCAACGGATGGAGGGAAATCTTACCAGCACTGAGCACAGGATTCCCAGAACAAAGCAAGCTATGAAGCCTTTGATTCTGGTGCCCCAGCTTAGCGACGACGCCTCCACAACCTGCAGTTTCAAAATGACAATTATATACATCCACGCACACTTACTAAAAACAAACAAACAAACAAAACATGATTAATTTAGAAATGGTCTTAAGGGCCAATAGAAATGGTGCCTCGAGCTAGTGAGATAGCTCAGCGGGTAGAGGGGCTTGGAGTGCAAACCTGGCAACCTGAGTTCCCTCCCTGCACACGACATAGAGGTACAAGAGGCAGGTTGATCCCTGGCCTCCACGTGAGTGCTACCCACACACTCACACGCACATACATGACAAAAAATTAAAGAAGGAAAGAAGAAGGGGGGAGAAAGGAGGAGGGAAGAAAGGAAGGATGAAGGAAGGGAATGTGGAATCCTACACACTCACAGCTACACAAAGCCTTCACATACAGCTATTAGTCGAGCTATGACCGCCTATCCAGACCCGACTCTTCCCTCCAGCAGCTTACAGAAGTTTACTCCTCAGGTAGGGCATCCCCAGGGCAGAGACTTCCTGCTTCTAGCATAAGCAGGGAGGCTGACCTTAGCACAGCAGGCAGGACAAGCCTACAAATAGATGGGCGGGGCTCTGCCAGGCAGGGCCTGGGTCATGGGAGAAGATGAGGGTCAGGACTGGACGCTGGTCATGTTCTCTTATCTCTCTTACCACTCTTGAAGTCAATGCCACATTTCCGGGACCTCAGAGGGAGAAGGAAGGCCCTCATACTTACCAGGATGCATCCTTGTTAGTCAGTCTAACTTACATTGTGCTAGCAACAGCCAAACCACCCACAGTCAACCCCAGCCAATTAATCACTACCCATTCCTCGTGATTCTCTACCATTCTCAGCCTGATTAGTGCTTGCTCCAGTTCCAGGGAAGCCAAAATTTCATGGAGAACGCTACTAAAATAGAAAAGTTTGAGAGCAGATCTCAATGGCCCTTTCTCAAAACAAAGATGACAAGTCTGTACTAGCGGCCTTTCTAGGCTCTCCATAAGATACAAGAGGGTTCACTGCTCTCAGATGGACACAGGAAGCTGCAATGAAGAGATCAAACGATCAGCAGGGCCAGGTCAGCATTTCCACACCCAGCTCCCCGTACGTAGGCAGCACAGCCTCACCAAGAGGGTAAAGCTGCCGACTCCATTGCCACCCCACTGATGCGGAAGGCAGGTGAGCAGGACCACTCCCTCAGCCCTGACTGGCCCTGGCTCAATGACCTATTTCCAACCTGCCAAACCAGAAGTTGGAAGAGATGACAAAGAGGCTCCCCAGGTATGACAGGCACTGTGCAGAAAGGCTTAATCTCCACCCAGGAGAAAGGTATTTAAGTCATCAAAAAGGAGCCCCCTCCCCCAACTTCCATAGAGTCACAGGTACTGAACACTGCAATGCCACACACTCACTCACTCACACACACACACACACACCATTAGGGGTGGGGGCTAGAGGTGTAGCTCAGTGGTACAGTACTTGCCTAGCATAAGCAAGACTTTGGGTTCTATCTCTTGAACCTCAAAAGGGGGGTGTGCAACATAATCCCTAACTACATTCCGAACATTTGTCCTTATCCCACAGATAAGTGTAGTACTCACCCTTCATCAAGAAAACCTCTCTTTGCAACAGAGAACATTACCAACCAAATCAAAATACAGAGTTGTAGAGCCCAGTCCCAACTGATAGCTCTACAATACAACTCCAGCATCTAAGGTTCAGGGGTCATTGTGGAAGAAGGGGCAGAAAAACTTTAAAAGCCAGGGGAACAGGCAGGTTGCTGTAAGATTATGTCTTCTAGAAATGTCAGGAGCTACATCCTTGAAGTCTCACTAACAAGGTTGCCTAAACATGACCTGAACAAGGGAAACATTAATAGACATGCTAAAGTGGACGGGGGAACTTAAGATGCCTCAACCCTAGACAACCACAGGCAACTATGGAATGCTAGGAGCAGGTGAAATGTCTTCCCCAGGGAGCATACCAATTGGCTATCTAATACCAAATGATCAGCTGAAAATATACAAATAACATTATGCAGGCTGAGCAGGTGGTATTATGTATTTAGTAACACATGTTCATATGTACACAAGTGTGCACACACATTCACTCACACACACATGCGCGCGCACACACACACCATAGCCACTATCACCACCACCAGGTAACAACAACAACAGCAACACAAAAACAATAACAACAACAAAAGAAAGAGGCTATGAATCTGAAAGGAAGCAAGCTGGTGGTAGATACACTAAAAGGTTCGGAGGGAGAAAAGGGAAGGGAGAAACGATTTAATTGTAACTCTGTGTAAGTGTGTGTGTGTGTGTGTGTGTGTGTGTGTGTGTGTTCATGCCATTCATTCCAGATACTTAATCTCTATAGTTATATATAACTATAGATACTTAATCTCTATAGTTAGACTATAGAGATACTTAATCTCTATAGTTATATATATATATATATATTATATATATATGTAAACACACACACATACATATATATATGTATATATATATGTAAACACACACACACATATATTTACATATATATTTAAAAAGGAGGGCAGGTACCACCATGTTAGGACCCGACAGCGGAGCCCTGTGTTTCTAAGCAGAGGCTACTTGTCCACCTAGAAGAGTCTGTTTCTTCAACTCCCCTGGCTCTAAAGTAGCCGTGGATGCTGCTACCAGGCTTGACAGGGCCCTAGACAACCAAGTTAGATCTCTTCTAACTAACTCAGGTAATTAATTTCCCACCAAGAGCAGAAGGAAATGAACAGCTCTCACTCTTCCCAATCGTGCATGGTGGAAACAACCAAGCCATGGAAAGGAAGAGAAGAGTTTCAGAGTAGTGAAACTGAGCGTCACCAGCACCAATACACACACACTCAAGAGAGTTCAACCTTTTTCTGTTTAGGGGGATAAACTCTAAAGTATCAACATTGAACTAGCCTTGGCATTTGTAACATTCCAGAATCTAAGCAAGACAGTGAGATTCATGCCTTTGAAGACATTAAAATCACCGACAAGAGTGATCCTGTTACCATATTGATGAGTGTTCCCACCTGTCATTCGGGGAAACCAGAGTTCGATTCCCAAGTGACTGGGAGACTAGCAGTGGCCCTTTAAATGGACAGTAGGGGTGGTGGAGGTGGTGGTAGCAAGCCATCCCATCAGGAGGCAGAGGCAGACGGATCTCTCAGTTCGAGGCCAGCCTGTTCTATAGAGCAAGTTCCAGAACAGCCAGGGTTACACAGAGAAACCCTGTCTGGAAAAAAAAAAACAAATAAAATAAAATAAATCATTGGCAACAGAAAGCATTTCTGCCGAAAGGTATGACTCTGCTTTCTACCGTCAGACAAGAGTAACACTTGGTTCAACAAATGTCTCAAGATGACCCGTCTAAATGCTCGTCCAAATGCTACCTTTTCTTTACTGGGATAGGGACACAGGGTAGGGAACAGAGGTAATTCACCACCAAGCTTCCCACTTTATGTGTGTTCTGTCAGGGAAAGAGGAGAAAGCTTTTGTCCCACTTCTTCTAAGTAGACTCCCTGAAAGGAAAGTACTTTTTGTCAATTTTAGAGAGCGAATTCACTTGATGGAAAAATCTCTCTCTAAGCTGTTGTTTCTGGAAACCCTGCTAGCACAGAGTTTTTTATCAAAATTCAAACCAGCTAAAACAGTACCTAAACAGAATGCGTAGGGAGTGTCTGACTGGCGGCCATGCGCAAAGGTCCCTTTGACTCCAGGATGGAGAAGGAAGAGAGCTATCCAAGAGCTGGAGTTAAGGACTGACTGCCCAGGGAGGTGAGACTGGCAACTGGTAAAAAAGGAATCCTGTGTTATTCAGGGAGGTATGATCAGACACAATTGAGACCTTCCTTGTCCCAAGAACCCTTTCCAGAAAACAGAAAGCCTATTCTTCAGAAAGGACTCCACTGAAACCAGGCCTTAAGTGCGATTATGAAGACAGGGTGTCAGTTAGAAGACTCGGATCATAAGGCTGTTTGTATGTTTGGGTCCTGACAACTTGCTACCTAGGAGGGACAGAAGACAGAAGTACTCACACTCTTTCGGTTGGCAATTAAAATAAATTAGAAAATGTTTTTTAAGCTTTTCTGGTAACCTCTTACAGGTTATATAACTGAAAAGACTTGAAAGCGTCTCCATCCAGCTAACCTCACAAACAGGAATTTAACCACAGAATCCTTCAATTTTTCCAGGCTCAAAACCATGGAAAGTGTGACCACACTAGTGAGTACTTAAAGGGAGGCAGGACCTAGTAAGTGATTAACAAGCCAAAACACGCCCAAAGAGGAATCCTATTGGCTACAGAATATTTCCTGGAGTTCAAGACCGGGAAATGCCACTCACTGTGACGCACAACAGGAATCTTAATAGGAAAGAGGAAACTGAGAATATTTTCAAACAAGAGTGAAGCCACAATCTTTAAAAATAGATGTAACATATGCCTGCGTTGAAGTGGGGGATCAAAGCACTCCAATGTATCCAACAGAGGCATTCACCTTTTAGGAAGAGGGAGCGACGTGGGAGGGTCGACTGGGTAATTTGTTTTCAAAGGTGCTACACTATTCACTCCCGAAAGCCCGCCCACTGCTCCAGAAGACCACCACCTCACTGTCAACACTGCACCCACCACCAGTCTCCCCTAAGACCCCAAATTTGTTAATTCTACAGAGCTTATCTTTACATGACAATGACAGTCAACTAAGTCTTGGGTTTTGGAGGGGGGGGGAAGGGTTCTTCTCATATGAAAGTTCACAAGAAGCCAGAATTAAAAAAAAAAAAGAAAGAAAGAAATTAAAACATGAAAATCACTGATTTGAATTTTAATGATCATGCAGAGGTTGGAAAGCTGCAGCTCCAGAACCTAATTGCAACTAATCTTGGGCTATCTTTAGTCTCCCGGAAGCAGTCATTTCTTGCCCACCTGTGTCTGGTGTAACAGTGACTAACCTAAATGTGACTACTAGGAAAACATACCTTGGAATTTATTAGCTTAACAAGGTTTTGGAGTGCCATCAGCCAGCCTCTAGGGGCTACAGCTGAGATTCCTCCACGCTGCCTGCTTACTATCTGCTTACTGTTAACTGTCTGCTTACTGTTTCCACTGATGCGTCTTAATTTATTAATTTGTTCTGTTACTCTGAGAACTTATCAAACTGTTATCTTGTTGGAACACTGAATTTGCAGTAACCTGGATCTGGCCTGGGGCCATGGTCACTCGTTCCCTTCGAAGTGCAGTTGTGTTTTTGCAAAGACAAAACTCAGAACAAAATCAACCGCAGAAGTGAGAGAAGAATGTTGGGAAAACCACAAGAAAAACAAGTAAACATTAAAGAGGAACTCCAGTTTCCAAGAGGAAAGGGCTATAACATCTTGTTCAACATCCTTCTTTCTCAGAAGGGGAAACCGGGGCTAAGGATACATCGAGTAAAACGTAATTCTGTTTTCAAGAAAGGAAATGTAAACAAACATCCAAAGCACCTAAAATATGACATTCTGAGTGACTCTGGGGCACAGGGCCTTAGTGGGCAAGTTTCAAAGCCATTAATGCCCTACTAATAACAAACACACTGGCGGTCTCCGGACGTGCAGGGAATCTATAGTCTAGGAAGTAGCCCTGGAGATTCAGAGACCTGGTAAGTCCCTGAGGTATCAGGCGTTCACAGAGTTTTACAATTACAAAGCAGTATGCCTAAGGTCTGGATCTCACACCCCACAACCTAAGCTAGATCCTTCCACGAAGGCCGCCGGCCTCGCCCAGCTCCAAAGGGCTCCCCCTGGCCGGTCCGGCTGGAATGCGGGCTCGGGGCCGGGGGTTAAGGAGGCCCTGGAACCCACACTCCCACTCCACAGATTTCTGAGGTCTTGCTTCAGAGCCTCGAGCCCTTCGGAGGGAATGTTGGGGAGGGTTCGGGAGCCACGCCTTCCACAAAGAGCCCGCGCTGCTACCTGTGGCTGTGTCCCGGCAGAGCTCGACGCCGCGGGAGGGAGGAGAGCGGGGCAGCTTTCCAAGAAACGCCAACTTCCCCGGCTGCACTCACCTCGGACAGACCGCTGCGGTCCTCGGCGTCCTGGCCGCTCAGCACCTTCTTCAGCTTGTCCATGTCAGGGCCCCGTCCGCCGCTTCTGGCGTTCGCTCCGCCGACCACTCTTCCCGGGGCGCGGCCACCGCACCTCCGCCCACCGCCAACCACGGCGCGCCCCGCCCAGGCACCTGTCACCTGCCCGCCCGGCATGCCCCGCGCCAGCCACGCCCCCCTGAACGAGCTCCTAGGGGTCACTTAGGGCGGGGTGGGAAGAGTTGGGGTGAAGCCAGCCGGGCGATACCTAACCAGAAAACTGGCTATGCTCCCGGGCTTCACGGATTCGTTCCAGCGCCCAGCACCGCCATGAGCCAGGGCCTGGAAGAACGTAGGCCTTTCGCAGACTTACTCATGGATGCTGAAGTTAATCCGCTGGTGGTTGTGTGTACACCGCAGATCAATAAACAAATAAGTGGAACAAACCAATGTGCAACAGGCCACGGCAGTATAACTGTGTATATTCATAAAAGCAGCAATTCCTACGTAATTCCTAGGGGAAATGGCTCGGGAGGTATGACTTGGACAACACCTGAGAACAGATGTCAAAAGAAGGTGCTGAGAACAGGAGAATCAATACTTGTGTGTTCCATAAATGCTTTACTTCAATCAGTCTGCAGCACTACTGAGGCTATGGAGCACAATCCATATGAAGTCATAGGATCTTCCAGATAGGACAGAAATTTGCTCACCTTGCACACTGGTTGCCAGAGATATCTGGAACACCTATGTTAGGATTAAATTGGTTCCGAAAAAGCGCTAAGACCGAGGTGTAGCTCAGTGAGAGAGTGCTTGCCTACCATAAGCAAGGCTTTGGGTTCAGTTCCCAGCACTGAAAGGAGACCACGGAGGGACTTCAGAAACACCCACTAGGTTACTTTACCTTGCTGGAGAGTAGAAATGCTGAGGGGAGAATCCACATATTAACTTGTGAGTTCTCCAGCGTGCTTCTTCGCTTGTAGAAATACATCAGACCTTTAAGATCAGGTGCTGCTGCCTTTGCCGGGATGCCTCTTACCCGCCACGTTCTCCAGTGAGTTCTTACATATCTCTGTAAGACCTCGGAGCACAGTGCCAAAGCCATCCACCGGAGTCAGGAAGACCTGGGAATCACAACTCTGGCTCTGTCATTTGCCACTTAGACGGCCTTGAGCGAGTAGCACCTTAGCCTTTTGGATCCCCAGCTGATTTCCTCTGTACAGTGAGCACAATGTTTTCCAAATGCGACTGTGGAAATCGAGCATGAGACAGGTCTGGAGTGGGCAGGGGTGGAGGGTGGGGGGGACATTTAGTAGAAGCTGTCCTTGTTCTCCCAGTCAGATGCCTTTTCCAGCCACCTGGGTGGTTTGATAGAAATGGCCCCCACACACTCCTGTGTGAATGCTTGGCCCATAGGGTAGGCACTATTAGGAGGTGTGGCCTTGTTGGAGTGGGTGTGGCCTTGTTAGAGGAAGTATGTCACTGTGGGGGAAGGCTTTGAGGTCTCCTAGTCTCAAGCTCTGCCCAGTGTAGCAAACAGTCTCCTGCTGTCTTTAGATCAAGATGTAGAACTCTCAGCTCCCACTCCAGCACCAGTGTCCGCCTGTGGGCTGCCACGCTTCCTACCACGACAATAATGGACTAAATTTCTGAACTATCAGCCAGCCCCAGCTAAATGTTTTCTTTTATAATAGTTCCTCAAATAGTCCCCTGAGATTCTAGGAGAATCCTGCACAACTGTCTTAAAGCTGACCTTCTACCCACAGTGTTCCCACGACTGCTGATTCATTCTTTATTATCCACTTGAAAAACATTAGTGAGCTATGTGCTGGAAAAAGAATATGCAGTTCCTACTCTCAAAGTAGATAAATAGTGGTCTGTGCTGAGATTTTTTTTTCTCACCATTTTGAGGAAAGAACAAAACAGTAGTGATGTGAAAAACACAGATAATATGGAGCACATGACAATTTGTGTAAGGAATGTATTGGTGTACACACTTCTTGGGAAGAGTCTTTTGATCTCTGATGATTTTCTAACATGATGCTAACAGCAGTGGCTCCTTACCAAGGTCAAATATTGATATTCTTCCTCAATTCTGTGTCTGTGGTGCTATCATGGGGAGTTTTGTGTGAATTACATATACAAAAGTCAAGAAATCAGTTATCCTAGTTAAAAACCTGTGTATATAAAATAAGGATGTCTAAAAGCCGCTGTTTTTATGAAACAATAAAGATACAAGCAATCTTTCTCTGCCTCTGTTTATTCTTTTTCTCAGTGCTGGGCTATCAGTTTTCTCTCTCTCCTTAAACATTCCCTTCTAGAAAGCATATTCTCTTCAATAAGGCATTCTATATTGCTGCTTTATCATTTATAAAAGCTTTTTTAAAAAATTGGATATTTTCTTTATTTACATTTCAAATGTTATCCTCTTTCCTGGTCCCCCCCTCCAACCCCCTATCCTATCCCTCCTCCCCCTGCTTCTATGAGGGTGTTCCCCGACCCATCCACCCACTCCTGCCTCCTCACCCTGGCATTCCCCTACACTGGGGCATCGAGCCTTCACAGGACCAAGGGCCTCTCCTCCCATTGATGCCCAACAAGGCTAACCTCTGCTACATATGTGGCTGGAGCCATGGGTCCAACCTCTTTGGTTGGTGGTTTAGTCCCTGGGAGCTCTGGGGGTCTGGTTGGTTGATATTGTTCTTCCTATGGGGTTGCAAACCCCTTCAGCTCCTTCAGTCCTTTCTCTAACTCCTCCATTGGGGACCCAGTGCTCAGCCCAATAGTTGGCTGCAATTATCCACCTCTGTATTTGTCAGGCTCTGGCAGAGCCTCTCAGGAGACAGCTATATCATGTTCCTGTCAGCAAGCACTTCTGGAAATTCGCAGGCAAATGGATGGAACTAAAAAATACCATCCTGAGTGAGATAACCCAATCACAAAAGAACACACATGGTATGCACTCACTGATTAGTGGATATTAGCCCAAAAGCTCAGAATACCCAAGATACAATTCACAAGCTCGAGAAGAAGGAAGACCAAACTGTGGATGCTTTGAACCTTCTTAAAAGGGGGAACAAAATATTTATAAAAAGCTTTTGAAGAATAAAGTAGTGTCTGGGGTCAGAGGAACACAAGTTCACATGTAGGTTCCTGCACTTATCAGTTGTGTGACCATAGGCAGGTTACTTGATATTTATTTGATTTGGTATCCTTATCTATAACAAGGAAATGAGAACACAAATCTGGGCTGGAGAGATGGCTCAGCTGTTAAGAGCACTGACTGCTCTTTCAGAGGTCCCGAGTTCAATTCCCAGCAACCACATGGTGGCATATAGCCATCTGTAATGGGATCCAACACCCTCTTCTGGTGTGCCTGAAGACTGCAACAGTGTACTTACATATACAGAATGAATAAATCTTAAAAAAACATAAATCCTTAAGGTTTTATGAGGAGAAAAGGAGACAGATGGTGTCAAATGCTTGACATATCCTTTCAATAAATGGTGCTAAAACACTTGGATATCCATGTGAAAAAGAACACAGCTGGGCTCCTCCCTCACACACAGCTGGGCTCCTCCCTCACACACAGCTGGGCTCCTCCTTCACACCACAGCTGGGCTCCTCCCTCACACACAGCTGGGCTCCTCCCTCACACCACAGCTGGGCTCCTCCCTCACACCACAGCTGGGCTCCTCCCTCACACCACAGCTGGGCTCCTCCCTCACACCACAGCTGGGCTCCTCCCTCACACCACAGCTGGGCTCCTCCCTCACACACAGCTGGGCTCCTCCCTCACACACAGCTGGGCTCCTCCCTCACACACAGCTGGGCTCCTCCCTCACACAACAAACAAAACCTAAGCCAAATGAAAGAGCTGAGGGTTACAAAGCAGTCATGGGCTTGTATAAGAATAAATCTCGACCTTGGGTTGGAAAATGCTGTTTTACATAAGATACTTAAAACACAAGCAGCAAAAGTGAGCCTGGGGTGATAGCGCATGCTAATCCCAGAGCTCAAGAGGCAGAGACACATAGTCTACATAGTGAGTTCCAGGACAGCCAGGGCTGTGTAGACACCTGGAGAGAGGGAGGGAGGAAGGGAGGGAGAGAGGGAGGGAGGGAGGGACGGACAGACAGACAGACAGACAGACAGACAGACAGACAGACAGAGAGCGAGCGAGAGAGAGAGAGAGAGAGAGAGAGAGAGAGAGAGAGAGAGAGACTGGAGAGATGGCTCAGCAGGTAAGAGCACTGATGGCTCTTCTAGGGGTCCTGAGTTCAATTCCCAGCAACCACGTGGTACCTCACAACCATCTGTAAGGGGGGGGGTCTGATTCCCTCTTCTGGTGTATCTGAAGACAGCTACAGTGTACTCATATACATAAAATAAATCTTTTAAAAAGAGAGAGAGACAGAGACAGAGACACACAGAGGCACACAGAGACAGACAGAGATAGGGAGAATACAATGAACTTCATAAAAATTAAAAGTTTCTGTATGTGCTCAAAGAACACACACACACACACACACACACACACACACAAGTAAAAACATCTCAAAGGACTTGTGTCCAGAATGTGGAAAAACTCTCCTTCAAAAACAAAAGACAACCAAGTTTTAAAATAGGCAAAGACTCTGTGCGTAAATAAATTAATGAAAAAATAGACAAAGTACTCTGAATAAATAGACACATTATCTGAGAAGATACACAGATGTCCAGTAAACACATGGAACAGTGCCAGCACCATCAATCATTGCAGAAATGCAACCCAAAGCACAATGAGGGAGTTCCTTGGCCCTGAGATTAGCTGTGACTGGCAGCTGGAACACCTGCTGCTGAAGGTCTGGAGGACTTGAGTTCCTCACACACTGCTTGTAAGAACATCAAATGAGAAAGCCACTTGGGAAACCAAACTGGCTGCTCCCCAAAAGTTAAAAAACAGAAATACATAATGACCTGACAATTCAATCTACTCAGATTTCTACCAATAACAACAAAACTATAAATCCATTTTTCAAAGTATACAAATGCTCATAGCAACTTTATTGATAACAGACAAATCATATAAATAGTCCAGTGGCTAGTAAGTGATGGGTAAACAAACTATAATATATCCATGTATATCTACGATAGGAAGGGAATACTCAACCATGCAAGATGGATGACCTTTGAAATCACAGTAAGAGAAGGAAGTCAGTAAGCAAATGGGAGAATGATTTTCCTGAGAAATGCCTCTAGTTTTATAAGCCAGACTTTGGCCCAGCTGGGACCAAGTTAATAGTGTGCTTTGAGGTCACGTAGAACCATGTGCTCATTTTGTTTATATACTGTGTACTTAGCCTGATCAGAATCAACTGCCCTTTAAGAAAAACTCTGTAATCAATCTTATCACAGCTGGCACCTGAAATAAAAATCCTCTTGCGGTTTGCATCAAAGATCGTTTCTCGTGAGTGCTTTTGAAGTGGTACGCATCCCAGGTAAGAGCAAGGGTCCTCTGGACTGAGGGTCTTTCAGTGTCAAGTTGACACACAGAACCAGCCAGTACAGGTGGTAATGACTGTATAACTGCTAGGAATAAACTGTCTGCTTTTATTGTATTATTGTAAGGAAAATCACTGCTACTACAATTTTTTTGTTCTGGACTTGCGTGTGTGTGTGTGAGTGTGTGTGTGTGTGTGTGTGTGTGTGTGTGTGTGTGTGTGTGCACTTTCGTGTAACCACACAGGTGCAGGTGTTGGGGTGTAGTGATTCGGTGTCTTCATCACTCTCTTCCATATTTTTTTGAGACAGGGTCTCTACCTGTAGCTTGTTGATTCAGCCTCACCAATTAGCCCACAAGCCCCAGTGTAATGTTGTTATTAATGCAACCATTACCTGTCTCTGCCTCTGGGATTACAGGAGTGCACCACTGCTACTGCGTGGATTTTTACATAGTTGCTGGGGATTGAACTCAGGTCCCCATGCTTATATAGCAAGCACTTTACAAACTGAGCCTGCTCCCCAGCCCATAATGTCATTTTTTTAAGTGCTTGGTATAGTGACCACCACAGTTCCCAAAATATTACTGCATAATGTAAGTAACAGGTGTCTATTCTTCTCTTTCCCTAAATGTGTCCAAATCTGAACTCCCTCCCCCCCAAAAAAAATACCAGGGTCCCAATTTATCTATAGATGAATGCTCTTTACCAAACACCTATCATCTTAAGAAGGATTCTCTTCTCGGAATCCCCTACCCACTGCTAGCGGGCTGGGTGTAGCAAAGAACAGCTATGAATTCAACCCAACTCCAAAGTGTAAACATTTGCAATGTGGGGGAGATGGAAGTGACTCAGCTGCACAGATCTGGAGCATGAACTCTGTAGATGACAATGTCCTGTCTCAGTGTTGAGTGCTCAGAGGTGCCTGAGGGAGGGATACTTTCCCCTGGGTTTCTGCTGCTTCTTTTTAACCCAGTCCCTACTCACCCACCCCAATTTAAAGGCAAACAACAAAACCATAACATTCTATTTATTGTCAGTGTCAACTCTATTGCTTTTATTCATTAAAAAAAAAAGCCCCTACATCAAATATTTCCAAGCACACCCAGGAGGAGGTATAGGTAGCCAGAGTTACCTGCCCATTCCTCGGACCCTAACCATGTGATTTTGGCAGCAATAAGGGAAATGGGGTGATGGCCTCTAAAATAAAAATGTTGTGTTCGTGTATAGGAAGGAGGGTGTCTTAGACATCTGTCTTAGTGTTTCATTGCTGTGAAGAGAAGCCATGACCAAGGCAACTCTTATAAAAGCAAACATTTAATTGGGGCTGGCTTAGAGTTTCAGCGGTTCAGTCCATTATCATCATGATGGGAAGTTGGTATCATGCAGGGAGACTTGGTGCTGGAGGAGCCAAGAGTTCTTCTACATCTTGATCAGACAACTATCAAAAGGAGACTGTTTTCTGCAGGGAGCCAGGAGGAGGCTCTTTTCTGAACTAGACTGCACCTGAGCATCAGAGAAGCCCTCAAAGCCCACCCCCACAGTGCACACCTCCTAATAGTGCCACTTCCCATGGGCCAAGCATTCAAACCACCACAGAGCAGTTCAGATGCTCTGAAGGGGAAGCTGGTGTAGTGGCAGAGGCAGAGGCAGGTGGCTCTCTAGGGCTAACTCCAACTCTATCTACATACAGGCTTCCAACCAAGGCTACATAGAGATACTCTGTCTAATGAAAGAAAAGGGGGAAAGAGAGAGAGAGAGAGAGAGAGAGAGAGAGAGAGAGAGAGAGAGAGAAGAGTGGTGAATGGCTTCTAGGCGGCCCACCCAGCAGAGCTTGTCTGACTCACTGTTCTTTCCACTCTGTTTCCATCGGGTTAACCATGGCGTTAGGGCGTTCTCTGTGACTGTGTCATGTCCAAAAAGAAACAGACTGAGTTGTTGCCCGGCCTACAATCTCACGGCAGCTGGGCCTGGAGGTGAATGTTGGCAGTCCCAGCACACAGGAGGCCGAGGCAAAAGGATCGCAAACTCCTGACCTACAGGGAGATCTTGTCAAACGAAAAAAAGATGACTCAGTTGATAAAGTACTTGCCACACCAGCCTGAGGCCCTAGCAAATTAATGAGTCCCAGGTTCAGTGAAAGACCCTGCCTCAAAATATACACTGAAAAGCAGTAAACACCCGATGTCGACTCCCGGACTCTGCACACATGCTCACATACTAATATACCATGTGCACCTACATATACCACACACACTAAATAAGTAAGCCTCTCATAGTGTGGTAAACTGAAAAGTGGCCCCTGAAGACTCTATGTTGGGCTGGAGAGATGGCTCAGTGGTTAAGAGTACCAACTGCTCTTCCAGAGGTCCTGAGTTCAAATCCCAGCAACCACATAGTGGCTCAAAACCATCTGTACTGGGATCGGATGACCTCTTATGGTGTGTCTGAAGACAGTTACTGTGCACTTATGTATAATAAATAAATAAATCTTAAAAAAAAAAAGACATCCATGCCTTTGTCCCTGGGAGCTGTGAATGTTAAAAGGATTCTGCCCATGTAAGTGTTTTAATAGCAGCCAGAATTAGAGATGGGTCTCATATTTAGCTCAGTGCTAAAGGCAGAAGAGACAGACACAGCAAGGTGACACCGGAGGCAGGGGTTTGGAGCAATACAGTCACAAGCCACAGAGAGCCAGCACCAGCCAGCAGCTGTGGGGGTAAGGGAAGGGTCCGGCAGAAGGAACATGGCCCTGCTAAATACCGCGATTCTGTCCCAGATTCGGCCCTGTGAACTGTTAGAGAGTAAGGGTTCTGTGATTACGAACCATTATACATATGATCGTGTGTCAGCACATAATTTCTCTACAGATAAATCATTGCTGACTGCTAGGCTATCGTGACCTTCCTCCCTGTGCTCCCCTCATGAGGTGGTGACTGCTGAATCTAGTGTTCTCCACTGTGTCTTTCTAGAAAACACCTACTCTTCTCTTACTCTCCTTGTCCCTTCCTCTCCAGCGAGTTTTCTTATGTCACCTTATTGTTGCCTGTTTCCTGACATGGTACGCCCCACAGCTCACAGACTGCCTCTCTACTCAAGCTCGGATCTTCAGGGTATAGATTTTATCTGCATTCCCTGCACCAAGCACAGTGCCTGGGACACACGATACATGTCGAATAGCAAACAGCCTCGTCCAGTTTCCCTTCAGATGACTTGACACTATACCCCTCACAGTCCATTACGCAGCACAGATGCAAACCAGAGCCCAGGCTGAGGGGCTTGTCTCTTCATAGCCATTCGGCAACTCTGTCTTGCCAGGCTGTGTGACCAGGAAGCTTAAGCGAAAAATTCTGTGGGTACCTGATTAAATCTTTCTCCCTTCAACCAGAGCTTAAACAAAACACAGTGCTTTCAGGGCCTGTGTACAGCCAGGCAGTGGTGGTCCATGCCTCTAAACCCCAGGACTCTGGAAGCAGGGGCTGGCAGATCTCTGAGTTAAAGGCTAGCCTGGTGTACAGACTGTGTTCAGGATAACGGTGGCTACACAGAAACCCTATCGCCCCCCCCCCAAAAAACCAAAATCTAAGAAAAAAAAGTAGTCTATATGCAGGAAACTGTAGAACAGTTGTCAAGAAGCAGAAAGAGGGTGGGACTCTCAGCACTGAGGCATGGAATCAGTCAGGGTGGACATGCTGGTGGACTTAGTGATTTTAAAGAAAAATTTCTGAGAGACCTGAGATGTCAAGACTGAAAGCCATTGCGTAACTGAAGTTGGAGGGCAGACAGAGGGAGTAGTCCTCATGCAGGATGTGTCCTACATGAAGAGGGCATGTCTATACAACCACGAGAGCCTGGGGCCAGCATGCAAACCCCGGACTTCAGCCATGTCCTATGGACAAGGATTTTGCTGTTTTTTGTTTTTTGACACAAAATTTCTCTTTATAGCCCTGGCTGTCCTGGAACTCATTCTGTAGACCAGCCTGGCCTGGAATAGAGATCTGCCTACCTCTGCCTCCTAAGTGCTGAGATTAAAGGTGCACTCTTCCTCCTAACTTGACAAGGATTCTTAACATCGTAGGTAGCTATATCCATCCTGCTACTATCAATAGAATTCCAGCCCTCTGAGTGGTCTCAAGTCAGAGCTGGAAGCTGTGAAGCAAGATGCTGTATATTCCTTAGGATCGTGTCTCTCATGGAGACTTCCTCCCTGTATCCATCGGTATTCATGTCTTTTCTTTATTCTGCCACATGAAGTAAGTAGAAAGGGGCCTTTGGCTGGACCAGTCAGAACAGTGTTTATTATAATTCTATTTTGGTACCACAGAGCCTGTAAAAGAACAACTGTATCTTTCTGTAATGCAGAAAAGCTGCCTCCAATTCCAGGGGCAGGGTATGTACAATCGCCCACTAATACACCCATGGTGGGAGGCACCAAGCTCTGGGGGAAACTTGCAGATATTCACTGGCTGTTTCCCAAAGCCCTGGATTGACCTTAGTGGTAGAGTTCAGATAATTTCCCTAAGGTGTCTTAGGGAAGAGATGGGGTCATTTAGAGGGAGGAAAAAGAGGTAAAGAGTAACAGTGTTTGGTATTCTCACCACTTTTACATAAGTGTAGCATTGCTGTTCTAAAGCAATACAGCTGTCTTGTAAAGGGGCGCTTGTACAGACAGGTGTCCGAAGCCACCAGGAAAGGCTATGGCAAGCGAGTTTTGTGGAGATGGCCAACCATTCTGCACGGCTGCAGTGGGTACACTCTGAGATGCAGGATCCTCAGAGACATCATCCCAGGATTGCTCCTTGGTGCTGATATTCCTTTCCTGCCACCATTAAGCCTACTGATTCCTGGGCATTAGCCCACGCTATTGGGCAGATTTCCTGCAGATTAATATGTACTTTCATGCTGTATAGATGAATTGATGATTTCATAATTCCTAGTAATGATTTTATAGAACTCCTAAATTGATACAAGTAATCTCAAGCCCCCTACAGAATAAAAGCTGCAAATAGAGCTCTGTAAACCTTCATGTGACACAGGCTAATTGCTCTAGGGAAAGAAAGCAGGCTTGGGACAAATTAAGATCAAGGAAAATATTCCTTCTAGGTTAGGAATAAGGCTACTGTCATAAACTGGAAATGGGCAATTTATTGTAGGTGCAAGGTCAGAAAATAAATGATGGACTAGTTTATCTATATAAGACTTCAAAATAATAAGACACAAGGCAAATTTGTCTTATGATGATTTGTTTCTTGACAAAACTGTGCTAATTTATGACATAAAAATGTTTTAAACTTCTGATAAACTTATGGGGACTAAAAACAGATAATGAATGTTTAGTCAGGGACTAGTCTTAATGGAAAGACATGTAAAAAGTTCTGCTGTAACTCCTTAAGCCTTATCGACCTATGACATGAGCTATTGACTTTAAAGATACTATGAACTTATGGAATGTAAAAATGTTTTTTTTTAAAAAAAATGTTCATCATCCTTAGTCATTAGGGAAATGCAAATCAAAACAACCCTGAGATTCCATCTCACACCAGTCAGGATGGCTAAGATCAAAAACACAGGAGACAGCAGTTGTTGGCGAGGATGTGGAGAAAGAGGAACACTCCTCCACTGCTGGTGGAATTGCAAGCTGGTACAACCACTCTGGAAAGCAGTCTGGCGGTTCCTCAGAAAACTGGGCATGACACTCCCGGAGGATCCGGCTATACCACTCCTGGGCATATACCCAGAGGCTTTACCTGCATGCAATAAGGACACATGCTCCACTATGTTCATAGCAGCCTTATTTATAATAGCCAGAAGCTGGAAAGAACCCAGATGTCCCTCAACGGAGGAATGGATTCAGAAGATGTGGTATATCTACACAATGGAATACTACTCTGCAATTAAAAACAATGAATTCACGAAATTCCTAGGCAAATGGTCAGAACTTGAAAATATCATCCTTAGTGAGGTAACCCAATCACAAAAGAACACACATGGTATGCAGTCACTGATAAGGGGATATTGACCCAGAATCTCGGAATACCCTAGACACAATCCGCATATCAATAGATTTCTAAGAAGATGGAAGGAGAGACCCCTGGTCCTGGAAAGACTGGATGTAGGGGAACGCCAGGACAGAGAAACGAGAGGGGGTTGAATGGAGAAAAGAGGGAGGGAAGGGTGCTTATGGGACTTTCGGGGAGGGAGGAAATGGGAAAGGGGAAATGATTTGGAATGTAAATTAAAAAAAATAAAATAAAATAAATAATAATAATAAAAAAAAACATATGATCCTGAGAAGGTATAAAAACTAAGAACAATAAAGTAGCAGTGGAACCGTTTCTGGTTCATCCAGTATGTGTGTCTGACTTTTTTTCTTTTCTTTCCTTTTTTCTCTCTGACTCATGAAGAGTTAACACTCTCTGAGATCGCTGAAGATGTCGTGCCCCTTGCTGCCTTTCACGAGGAAGCTGAATGTCAGGCAGGATAAAATAAAGAAAGTTCAGAAATGCACATACCTGGGAAGTGTTACAACAAACAGACTTAGCGATGTAAGGACACTGCTTTACAATACACGAACTTTTAGACTTTGTAACAAGCAAGGGCTGCTGGTGCCCATCTCATCTTCCTCAATCAGCGTGTCTCCTCCCGCCTGAAACTCACGTGGATCCAAACACCTCAACAGTTTTCCTCAAAAAGGTATCACAACAGGCTGATTTTCCACAAGTACCATCTAACCTCCTAAGCGATAAGGCAAAAACAGCATCATGTTTAACCTATGCGCATGCCATAGGACTGATCCGCAAGCATCTTGAAGGAAGCTACAGTAAGCATATTAGAAAAGAAACTAAGCAGGGTCAAAATGTCTTCTAACCATGATGGGTCTCCTGAACTCACTGTAGCTATGGCTGCCTGCACAGTCAACAGTCCAGCATGGAGGTGGGAGGGCTCACTAGCCCCAAACCCTAGCTGACAACTGATGGCTGACAGGAGGGGAGTCAGTTTTAAGGGTGTGGCCCTGGTAGGCCAGTCACACTCCAGGGGATGTGCCCATACTCATAGGTTTATAGGCAACACTTATTGGACCCAGTGGGTTTAAAAAAAAATGGAAAAGAAAAAGATGAAGTTGGGGAGTGGATCCAGGAAGACATTAAATAGGGAGTAAATATGATCAAAACACATTGTATAGAAGTATGAAATTCTCAAAAGAATTTCAAACAAATGAAAAAGAATTCAGTAAGAATTCTAGGTTCTAGAATAAGGATTATCAGGAATATCAGTTTTGTTGTCCATAATACAGTTTACAATTGTGAGAAATAAGTAGCAGAAAGATCTAACTTGCCTCGTTTTGTAAGTGAATACTCCCATTGAGTAGCTTTCCTCATCATTAAATTATTAATCACCAAAATGATTACTAGGTATTCCCATAGGTATGACTGTTCCCATAAACCCCAGCTAATAGCCTATTTTTGTTTCTGCAATGCTGGGAATTGAACTTACGCTCTTAAGCATATTCACCCTCAACCACAGAGCATCTCCAGCCTTTGGTTTTCTTCAGAGTTTCACTGTGTAGTTCAAACTAGAAGCTGGAAGTGCATGCTTCCCAGCAGCCTATGTGTTTTAAAGCAATGCTTATCCTCTTCCTCAGCTTTAGGGGTCCCCAAATGCCTACTCCATTAAGAGATAGAGATCCCCACTTTGTTACTCCTTTAACACAGACTGGGTTCCTTTTTACCTAGTGGCCCCCAGGCTCACTTTGGGGAAGGAACGTTTTCCCTGTTGACCTTGTCTAGTCCGCTGCAGGCAGTTGTTGTATTTGGTTTTCAGGATGTGGCTTTCTCGACATTCCTACCTCATTCAGCAATAACTGAGAAGCTTTACCTTAAATCAACGGTCCCAAGTGACGGAGAATACCACAATCACCCTTCCACCCAAGTGGCAGCAGTCTTCCAGTATTCTGCATATGAGACTATGGTCCACGCTGCTACCCAGTCCCTCATCAAGTCAGCCAAGTTTAGCTTCTATTCCTTCTTTGGTAGGAATTGTTGCCTATACAGAAGGAATCTCCACTCCTATTCCAGGGGCAAGTAGGTTTTGTCAGATGCAATAGGGATGAAAAATAATTTGCAGCTTTCCCCACAGCACTCAAAGGCATTTAAACCCTTCAGAGGGGAACGAAGGGTGAGTAGGCAGGGTTTTATGCCTGTCCCCAGTTACTTCCTGTTGCCTGCACCCCTTCCCAGGACTTGCACGTGCTCTGCTCAGCTCTTTTCCAGGGGTAGATCTTCGGATCTAAGAGGTACATCCTTAACTGAGAAAGTTAGTACGTCCCCTTCAGACTTTTAGCTACTCTAAGAATTTGTAAAATGATCCTACACAATGAACTACAGGAGATTAAGGAATCCTGAGACAGGTACAAATAGTTTTCCTCAGGGAACAGCATAATTTGGTTATCCAATTCCAAATGGTCAGCCCTTAAAACATACATACAAGTAACATTATACAGCCTGCACAGGCTGTACTTATATATTTAAAACCTACATAGACACGCAGGTATGAATGAATTTGAAAAGGGCATGGGGGGGGTATATAAAAGGCTTGAGAGGACAGAAGAGGAAAGGATATGATTATCTTTAAAAATAAGTTTAAAAATGTGAAGTAAGATGTTTGCTGGTGTTTCTTACCTGCTGTGGAGATATTAGCCACCTTTCTCTTGTGCTCTGAAGAGGAGGCAGTCTCTGTCCTTTTTCTTCTTGGGGCTTCCCATTCTATGGGGTGCAGTTTGTTTTGTAATCTCACTTTCAGTTGTTCAACACGTGTGGTAATTTTATTGACTGCCCCACTTTTTCGCTGGTTAATGGTGATGACAATCTCAAGGCCTGCCACAGCATCTTTGAATACCAGAGTTGCTCCTCCCATCATCCTCAAGCCACCGCCGAGTCTACTGCCACAGTTGCTTCTGTGGTCTCTGGTGGACCTTAACCCCACAAAAAGTTGTCTCAGTCATCATAGGAGATTTAGGTCAAACTCACATAAATATCAAACTAAAAAAAGCCATCAGATCCTCTCATACACTATAAAATACCCTGTACGTTACTTGTAATACCTAATACAGGGCAAATAGTTGTTAAAACTCTATTGGTCAGGGAATAATGACAAAAAGTCTGTGCATGGTCAGAATTGATGAAATATGTTTTCAAATCTTTTGATGTGGAGCTGGTTGAATCCACATACATAGCACCCCCGGGTATAAAGGAGCAACTGTGTTCTATCTCCTCATTATGTAATCCCTTATACCACATCAGATAACATGGTACTCAGAACTGAATGGGATGCCATGTATGACATGGATCCATGTCTTCTAACTACTTAAAGTGCCCTGAGAAGTGTAAGGAGCAGAGGGAGAAAGAAGAGAGAGCACTTAGAGGTAATCTAGGGGATCCTGTTTGGAACGACCTACCAGTTTCCATTTGTACTCTGCATGGGAAATGTGTCTGCAATATTGAACAAGTTCAGAATATAATGAATGAATGAGAAAGATACACCCTAATCCAATCTTCAATTAAGCTCTAAGAAAAGCTGAAATAAATAGCAAACTATGAATACATAAATCTCATATTATTTATTCTCCTCTTACAAAAGACACTTGGACAAATAAATATAAAATGGCATGTGTCATATTTAGAAACGGCCAAGGACATACCTTGGTACTCCTCACAGGAATACACTAACACAATCTTCAGAAGCACACCTCCTCCCCACCACCCACCTCTTTAATTTCTTTAAAAAAAAAGTCAATTATTTTTATTTAAATTCTCCACAATTTTAACAATGAATTATCAAAATAAGTAATCAAACACTACTCAGAGACAAAGACATTTAAATGAAAAGATTTAAAAAATACATGTGTGTACAAACACACACAATATGTTGCCCAGAAACTCCAACTAATGAATAATACAAGATTAATTTCGTAAGTGACATGTCACAACTCTCCAGAAGTGCGAATAAACACCAGAAAGCCCACAGCCAAGAGTCAGAGTAGCACATCAGCATGCAGTCAGGATCCTATGAAGGTCACAGGGCATCGGGGCTCAGGGATGGCGTTTACAAGTCAGCCTCTTCACAGTAGAAGAGGATGCTTCAGGATGGATGCAGTTATGTCCCCCTCATGAGACACATACACATCACTGCTGAGGTCACAATTTGTGATGAGTTAAGAATCCAAATTAAGCTCCAGAGCACGTATCTCTCTGGAGCAGGAACTTGAAAACAGACAGTATATATAGGAGTTGAGTGGAACCTGCCTACGACAATCTTTTATTTTCCTTTAAGGCTACAGAAAATCTGTGCATAAGCAAGGAAATTAATTATCATAATAAAAATACCCCTACAGATAGCCAAGGTACCCAGTCAGGCTCCACATGGAGAGTATGCTGCATCACGTTTTATTCTGAGGGCAGACTTTGTGAGTCCACTGGGTTAGGATCAATTCTTTCTGGAAATACTAGCTTCTCACAAACCGCTTCCTTAATTGGTAAATATTGTGATATTTCATTAGGTTCCGTGAAGAGAGAAGGTGGAACATGCTAGGAAAAACATAAAATCTTATTAGTATATTCTCAGTTATGGCTCAGACAATTTCTGAAATCTTCTAGTATAAGAATTCACAAAGCATGCTAATTTCAAAATTGGGCACATCATATCCATGTAAGTGCATCATTAAGTGATCCCCCAAGTAACAGGTATTTCCTAGTATTGAATCATTCAACTGTATTGTTGATTTTCAAGAAACTTGGTGTCAAATAATTTACAGTGCTATTGTAAGTGCTGAAAGAATCCTACACATTTTGATCAAATTCATCCCTAGTTCCTGTTACTTGAGTAACTTGAAAGTTAAATCTTTAGAGTCCAGTGCATACTCTATGACAGTTACTGAATAACTATTATAACCCAAACCTACTCTACATTCAGACAGAATAAGTACTATGGAAAAAAAAAATACTTATTTTGTAGAAAGGTACTAAGTCACTCAACTACAAAATCCAAGTGCCAAGGAAGGGCTTCACAAATTACAGGGGAGCAAAAAGTACAGGAAAATTATGCCAGAATATACAGACCCCGGTACAGAATGACCAGTTTTTGGGGAAAAAAAAAAGAAATGTGTAAAATCATATACATACAAATAACATTATAGAGAGTAAGTAGGATGCATCTATGGGTTTAGAATGTACATACACAACAATTATGGAAGAAAAAGAGAGAATGAATTTGAAAGACTAAGGGGGAGAGAGGAAATTTATCGAACTATAGTATAATCTCAAAAACTGAAAAAATTATTAAATAAATATTCTAGGGTGTCAAGGTGCTAAGCCAGAGGAACATCCACGGCACCAGCTGCAGCAATGGGACTCAGTTTCTTTAGAATGAACAGGACTCAGATGGATGACAGTGAAGATCCCCAGGTTCCCTGGTGCTTGGGACAAGCTCAGGAGAGATGCACTCCAAAAGATCCACCCTGCAGAGCCCAGGATGAGCACATTTGCCTTGGAAAGGGTGAAGGACATGGTTCCCACACCTGGAACAGGGTATGGGCCTCCACGATGTCATGGATGCTGTGGCCTAAGGCTTGTTTGTATAATAATGGACGTATTTTCACATTACTTCTTCGAGGAATGTTTTCCCTGTTAACATTAATGACTCCAGGAGTCCAGGAGGTGAAGGTGTAGCTAATGTCTCAGCAAAATGGTAAACGCTGGGACCTTCAGACAGCCCTTAAGGCTGTAAAAGAACTCTCAAAACATGAGTTCAAAAATATATAATTTCTCAACTATGTAAAATATAAGGAAGCAATATGATTTATATAAGGGGCTTCATAAATCTAAAGGAACTGCGAGCCAACTGGTCAGAAAGATATTAAGGAGATAAAGAGATTTAGAGAATGGTGATGGAAGGAGATCCAACCCAGCTAAGTTTTTTGTATGCTTACAAAGGCAGACAAATTCCTGAGCTCCAGGTTAGCCTGGGACTGAGGGAATTTAGGTCCAGGCCTACCCAGTTAGCTTATCTCTGTGCTTAACAAAGGCAGACAGATCGCTGCATTCCTCCTATATTAAAAAAAAATATGTGTGCTTGCTGTCTCCTAAGAATCAAGGGTCATGGATGCGGATTCATGGGATAATCAAAAGGGAACCTGGGGTAATGACTGAATTGATATGTAAATAAAAGACTGGACTTTTGATTTTCAAGAGAAGAACTATCCAGAGATTTTTTAGACCTGCAAGAGAAAGGTGTCTAGAGCACAACATAGGTTGTCAACTTGTACTGCAATTTGACTTTCAGTTGTTTGTTTTGCTGCTTTCAAACACCCCTTCTCTCAGAACCCCCAAGCAGAGGCTGGTCCTTGGCACACATTTTCTGATGCAAATTTAGATGAATGGGTGGGATTAGTGGGATACCAGACAAAAATGAATTATTAAAATTCAACATCTAAACACTTAAAATTTATGTATTTACCATTAAATTAGCAATTTTGCTCTCTCTGGATGTATATTCTCGTAACATGTAGGTCTTGTCAGCCTATATTTAAAAATAAAAAAATTACAGTATATTTATATATATATATATATTTTTTTTTACAAAATCCTCCCTATAAAACCCACTAAAAACAAGCAAGCAAACAAAAAAATCATCCTTTTGTACAGTTTTTGTATATAAAACTGTTTTGTTTGTTATGTTTTGTTTTGTGAGACAGAGTTTCTCTGTGTAGCCCTGGCTGTCCTGGAACTTACTTTGTAGACCAGGCTAGCCTCAAACTCAGCCATTTAAGACTTTGAAGGTTAGGTTAAAAGAAGTGCATTTTGCACTTCTAACATCAGAACATTATATAGAAGCTAAGGGACAGTTTTCCTTAAACACAAGTTAAATGTATACAAATTTTTTGGTCAATGCATTCATACCCAGGATGTGTTATTTTATAAAACATTTTTTGATTACTAGAACTTAAAAAACATCATTTAGTCTCAAATTCTAAAGTGTCGCTGAGACAACATAACGGGCTCGGTGTCAATTAGTACACTCATTAGGTGGGCACCAGTACCTCATGGTAAAGCCTTGTGTCATTCATTCTGATGAGCACCCCATCAATTCTCAAGAAAAATCGCAATAACAGAAAAAAGCTGGAAGGCATTACTCTCTGGGGAGAAAAGAACAGTACATTAAAATGTTAATGACAATTACATACTTTATTTCTTTAGTAAAAGAAAAAAAAAAGAGAAACATTGAAAAAAATTCAAATTCACAATGATTCTCCCTGGTCTATGTCTGTGTCCTAAAAGCCCACTACAGACAGAAATACCTGTCTAAGATGCTTTTAACACATCAGACCTATTCAATATCACAGCTCAGCAATGCAGGGACGCAGGGAATCAGGCAATCCCAGTTGGACAGCTGACCAGCTCTAGTTTGCTTCAAGTACTGTTAGTTAGTATCATAGCACACATTCATAAGATAGAAAAGATAAGAAACCAAAATCCTGGCAATTGGGAGGATGGAAGACAGTCTTTCCAAAGCCTTATTAAACTAAAAGTAAGTTATGCTAAAGGTTTTATTTGAAAGCAATCAGGAAAGTGTGTTTTAAACCAGTTTTCAACCTGTGGTTCATGACCCCTTAGAGAGATGGGGGTTGAACAACCCATTCATAGGGTCAAACATCACATAGTCTATGTATCAGATATTTACATTATGGTTCATAACAGTAGCAAGATCAGTCATGAAGTAGCAATGAAGTAACTTTATGGTTGGGCTCACCACAACATGAGGAACTGTATTAAAGGATCCCAGCATCAGGAAGATGGAGAAGCAGTACACTCAGAGAAAGAGACAGGCTTTCAGAGGAAGGCACCTAGTAAAGGTTTTAGAAATGACTGCCACAGGTCATTGCCACTGGGAGTCAACAATACAGCCTGAATCAATTACTGATGAATGACCCATGCCCACTATCACTAGATCAGAACACTTATCAATATGGAGCTGAAGTTTATGTACCTAAAACTCAGCCCAGGGACCACTTCCCTGACCAATTCCACAGTCTCACAGATTTTTATTACTTTCCCAATAAAGTACCACACTGCAAGTGTACTATATAAAAAAGCAAAGCCAAACCCTCCCACCCCACTGGAGGAGTTACAGGACTGACAGCTGCTGAGGGAGTGAGTAGCACTCGTGTCTGGTCTGCAGATGAGACTGCTGAGAGGTTGCTATCAAAACCTAGTGGACGGCCACATGCCCATGGACTTGGTGGTGCATTAATAATAAAAAAGAGGACATAGAGTTGGAGAGATGGATGAGGGCATTAGGAGGCTTGGAGGGACATAGTGGTAGATGGATATGACTAATATATGTGTATAAATGCATGTAACTTTCTAAGAATACAAAACATCCTTTTTAAATGGAAATGTTCCTTGCCTTGAAATGTTAAGACAAATTCCTAATGTGCTTACAGAATTATGACAAAAATCCATATTCTGAACCCACCGGAAGAGAGGCTGACATAGCCAAACCCCATCACTCTGACCCACTACCACTATCAAAGTATTTCTGTCTTCCTGTCAAAGCCTAATCCTAGAGGATTTTGAACAAGCACAAAGGTGAACTGTGTGACTGACTCTGGGTAAATTAATTACTATCTCTCATTCTCCGTTTCTCCATTTCCAAAATAGGAGTAAGAAAGCATAACATTCTCCTCGGTTAGGGTTCTCCATTTCCTTCCTCTATAAGCCACACGCTCCTATGAGCACCTATATAGCACACTAAAGTCCTCCCCACAGTTACTCACATGCCCGTCAACTAGCCATCTCTCTTATTTTCGCCTGTGAATTCTTTTCCTTCTCTATCTCTACATCTTTCATTCACTCTAAAAGTTTACCCTAACTGCTAAAGGCAGCAAGCAAATGTTTGTCTCTGCCCAGCATGCTGCCCACCCTCACACACTCCTCTCTGAACAATCCAGTTTCTCAACTTCCCACGCACTGCCCCCGGACTTCCTGCTTACACACCTTCAGTCACACCTGTAGCATTTATCTTATTTAGAGAGATTTGCTGCAGTGCTAGGAAGAAACCAGACTAGAAAGAGCTCTAGTCTAATAAAAATCCATCTAGGCACTCTTGAAAATGGAATCCTATTGTGTAGACGGCTCTGGTTCAGAGCACTGGCTGTTCTTCCAGAGAACCTGGGTTCAATTCCCAGCACCCACATGGCAATCTACAACCACCTGTAACTCCAGTTCAGAGGATCTGACACCTTCTGACCTCCTCTGGCACCAGGTACACATCTGCATACATGTACGGTGCAGGTAAACAAGCAAGCAAACAAATAAACAAACCCACATAAAGTAAAAATCAATAATTCAAAAAAAATTGTTTTAACATGAAAAGGGAGCTAGGGCTGGAAAGATGGCTCAGCGGTTAAGAACACTGACTGCTCTTCCAGAGTTCAAATCCCAGCAACCACATGGTGGCTCACAACCATTCGTAATGAGATCTGACGCCCTCTTCTGGTGTGTCTAAAGACAGCTACAGTGTACTTACATATAATAATAAATAAATCTTTTAAGAAAAAAAGACAAAGAAAAGGGAGCTAGGAATGCTATTCAAAGAAGGTGATAGTTTAGTTGGAACTTACTGGCTGAAGCATTAGTAAAATTTTATTTCGAATTTTTCTGACAAGAATTAGAAATACAAGTATAATATAGTAGTAAACAATTAGGTGTAACTG
The DNA here is from genome assembly GCA_036184795.1 of Tokudaia tokunoshimensis. Lineage (NCBI taxonomy): Eukaryota > Metazoa > Chordata > Mammalia > Rodentia > Muridae > Tokudaia > Tokudaia tokunoshimensis. Next base: position 29,414,801 of record BTHU01000013.1, on the reverse strand, counting down.
CCACAGGTCTATTCATTTTTTCTTTTCTTTTCTAGTTTTTCAAGACAGGGTTTCTCTGTGTAGTCCTGGCTGTCCTGGAACTCACTCTGTAGACCAGGCTGGCCTCGTACTCAGAAATCTGACTGCCTCTACCTCCCAAGTGCTGAGATTAAAGGCATGTACCACCACTGCCTGGTTACAGATATCATTTTTTATTAAAAACATGAAAATTAAGTCAGTTTTCATTCAGTCAAGTTAAATAACCTTAAGCAAATAACCTACAAAGTAGCTGGGCAGGTATATTTTTAAAAAGACTAAATATCATTGTTTTTGATAAATTTCATAATAACTATTCACAGTTGTGACTTAAACTTTGCAAGGAATCATGCTAACCAATGGTAAAAATGGAGGATTAATTTGAATACTCACAATTTTCACACTCAGGCTGGAAACACCATGATCATGCAATTCATCTTCAAACAAGAGAACTTCTTCAAAAAATTTAATCTGTTCTCTGGCTTTCAATTTTTCTGTATCGATATGATCTGTTGTAGGTACAACCTGAAATACAGAATTGTAAATGAAGACTTTTAATGAAAAGAGCTAGAATTGCAAGAAAGTTTTTATCTTTTCTTTGTATAACATCAGCATACACATTTGCCTCCACTCTGAAAGTCTGAGAAACACTATAGATTATTAATATTCTGACTTGGTATTAAAACAGAGTCGAGCCGGGCAGTGATGGCACATGACTTTAATCCCAACACAAAACAAAACAAAACAAACAAACAAATAGAAAACTAGAGTCGAAATACACCATCTCAGAATAAAATTAAGCATTTCTTGTGAAGATGAGAAAATCATCGACTGAAAATTCGTGTAAGTCAAAACAGCTTCCATCAAAGGTTAAGTGTAGTCTTGTGCTATTTAAAAGTACTCGAATATACTCATTTGGAACTAGGAAAATACTTTTTTCCATTAAAATTACATGCATCTTAAGAGCTGGGAAATAAAGTGCCTGCAGCAAAAGCGAGATAACCTGTGTTTATAAATAATCCCTAGAACCCACATAAAAGCCAGGCGTGGTGGTTCTTGCATACAATCCCCATACTGGTGAGACTGGTTACACAACCGTGTTAATATAATTAACCCGTCTCAACTATATATACTTAGAAATTGTTAAGCTGATAAATTTTAGAGCTAAGATATTAAATCAGAGTGCATAAGCAACTATTCTAACGCTATTTAAAAAAACCTTTAAAACACATGGACACCAAGCATATTTTATTAAATAGATTCAGTGTAGATAAAAGTGGCCTTCCATGGCCACTGTCCTACAGAATCCTTTATTTAAACAAGAAGAAAACAGCAAGGGAGAGGAGTCCCTCACCAGTCTCAACACTGACTCTCTATGAAATATATTTTACTAACATACACTTCCTATACATACAGAGCTTTTGAAGGGAGCTTTAAAGATTTATGTGTAGGCATGTTTTGCCTGCATGTATGTAAATACACCATGTGTATGTGGTACCCTTGGAGGCCAGAAGAGGACAAATAACCACTAGGAACTAAAGTTACAGATGGTGGTAAGCTGCCATGTATGTGCTAAAAGTCAAAGCTGGTCCTCTGAGAACAAGCACTCTTTAACCACTGATCCATCTCACCAGCCTCTGAAGAACATTATGGAGGAGGATTTTAGAACTTAAAATCTCAACATATTATATGCACAAATTTTAAAAATAACAACAAAGGCTGGTGGCAGTGGTGGTGGTGAACACTTTTAATCTCAGCACTTAAAAGGGAGAGGCAGTAGATCTTTGTGAATTTGAGACCAGTCTGGGCTACAAAGTGAGATTCAGGACAGTCAGGGCTACATACACAGAGAAACTCTGTCTTGAAAAAACAAAACAAATAAACAAATAAAAAAAGAGAAACAAAAAGTGCTGGAGAGATGGCTCAGTATTTAAGAGTCTCAGTGGTTAAGAGCACTGACTGCTCTTCCAGAGGTTCTGAGTTCAATTCCCAGCAACCACATGGTGGCTCACAACCATCCGTAATGGGATCTGATGCCCTCTTCTGGCATGTAGGTGTAATGCCAATGGAGCAGTCACATATATAAAATAAATTAATAACTCTTAAAAAAAATAAGAAATTATAAAAAATAACAAAAAGCCCTCATAAATTCCTATGAGGAATTATATAGAAGTCATCTACATATAACAAATATTCAAAACCATAAATTAAGTAAGGGCAGTGTATTATCCCAAATCATCTACAAAATAAGGATACTAATACCTACCCTGTGGAGTCATTTTGAGCAAAATTCTAATTTTTTTGCCTGGAAAACTTTCCATTTAAAAAAAAAGATATATATTATTTTTTAGATTTATTTATTTTATATGTGTGAGTGTTTGGCCTACATGTATGTATGTTCACCACATGCATTCCTGGTGCCTACACAGGTCAGAAGAGAACATTAGATCCCTTGGAACTAGAACTGGGTGGTTGTGAGCCCCACTGTGGGTGCTGAGAAATGAACCCGGGTCCTCTACAAGAGCGGCAAGCACTGCTGAGCCGCCTCTCCAGTCTCAGTCATCCCATCTAAAGCAAAACAAAAACAAACAAGCAAAGACGTTTTAAAGCCCCACATGCATCAATTTTAGATAATAAAGCATCTTCTTTCACTTCTGGGATTTCAATAAACACAATGACTGACATTTGAAGCATTTATTGAGGTTTTTGTTGTGTAATAGATAGTGCAGTAAATACGTTATACATGGGATCTGGTATTGTCCATTTATCAAAATACCCTGCAAGATCAAACTGTGGAGAGATGACTCAAAGGACAACGCCTAAAAATGAATCCCCAAACCCTACATACAGCCAGACTCAACAGTACATGTCTGTTAACACTGGTGCTCCTAGGGGCGGAGTCAAGAGAATCCCCAGCCACTTGCTAGACACAGCCTAGTATGCACATCAGCAAAAACCAGGAACTTTGTCTCAAGCAAGAGAGACGAACACATGCACACGCCCACAGGCGAGAAAGAGGGGGAGAAAGGAGGAAGAAGAGAGAGAGGGAGAGAGGGAGAGAGGGAGGGAGGGAGGGAGGGAGAGAGAGAGAGAGAGAGAGCCAGCGAGCGAGAGAGCACAAATTGCTTTGCCAACCTGGTAAAGCTTTTGACTGCTGATTTGAAACAAAGTTTATATTCTGAGAAAGCCTGAGCTCATTACTAAAGTGGAAGATCACACTTTTTTTTTAGCAACACCTGAGAAGATTTACATTATAGGTTCCTGTTTCTGATGCTACTTACAGCTAATGCAGCTTTTCCTATGTGACTCCATAAAGTAATCATCACTATTGCATGAGGTTTTAAAAAAAAATCTATTTCCCTCATTCCTGGCAACAAAACATCAATGACCTAAGCTTGCTGCAATGTTCTTCTATCAGAAGAGACCTTAATATGCAGTTCTTTAGAGAATAAAAAAAATCACCTCGCCTCTCACTGGGGGATACCAATGGCTTCTAGAATTACCAGTGGCACACAGCAAACTTCACAATGTCTGATGAAATGAGGAAGTGAATAAATGGGTGAACATGTATGTTCTCAAAAATTGTGTTTCTGTCCTGGAAGCACACAGAAATGTTGGAGAGGGAGAAACTAATAAGAATTAGTTTCTATCTGCTGAGACTAAAACATTGTGCATAGATAAGGATTTCATACACGACCTCACATGTCCAGTTAATTTTAGCTGCCAATAACTTTTACTTTAAAAAAATTTCATCTGCTGGGTGGTAGAGGCCCACACCTTTAATCCTAGCACTAAGGAGGCAGAGACAGGTGGAGCCTGGTCTATGGAGCAAGTTCCAAGACAACCAGGATTACAGAGAAACCCTGTTTTGGAAAAAAAAAATTTTTTTAAATCTGTATGTAATTTGTATGTGTGTGGATTCTATGTGCCACAGCTTGTGTATGGAAGTCAGAGGACAACTTGAAGGTGCTGGTTCTCTCTTGCCACCAAGCAAAGGTCATTGGCAGCACATGCTTTTATCTCACCAGCCCTAAATAACTTTTAAGGAAAATAGTTTAAACTGAAACAATCTTGTTCCTTGTGCCTGATAAACACACAAGCTAAGTCACATTTGTTTCTCCTCAGTCTTACTAGACCTTAAATGTAGCTGCTGTAGCGCGACCACTCCACCTCTCAGTGAGGCTCTTCTGGAGCAGAGATTATACAGATGCAGCTCAACACTAACAGCGCTTTAACACGGAATAATTAGAATTTGCTCGTGAACTATTCCTATAAAAACTCTGCTGTGGGTAGACATTTTATTTACTCAATGTGCCAGCAATAGTCACTTGTCTTAATTAAATAACTCACCTCTAAAGAGCCGGCTGTGGGGGCACATGCCTCTGATCCCAGTACCAGGGAGGCAGAGACAGGCAATCTCTGTGAGTTCAAGGCCAGCCTGGTCTAAATAGAGTAGGCCATTCAAGGGCCTGTCTCAAAAATTAAATACAAAAAAAAAAAAAGAATCAAAAAAGTAAATCATCTAAAGTCATACCAAATTTAAAATTAGTACAAGCATATATAAGTTTTCTGTTCAACTGTTTGTTCACGTGTAAAACTAAGCTACTAGCTAGCAGTTTCTATCTAAATCACCTAATAGTGCATTACCAAGGACAGATGCTTCTGAGCTGTTATATTGCTAACACCAAGGCAAAGTAAGCACTTACCAACCTTACTTTAAAGAATATTGTTTAAAAAAATTAATGAATTAAATTTTAAAAGAAGGAAAGAGAGAATACTGTTCCCAGGCAGGAATGTGCATGCCTATAGTTCTAGACACTGAGGAGGCCAAGGCAAGAGGAGCACCTGAGCCCAAAAGCTCAATGTCATTTCTGAGTTCGAGGCCAGCCTGGTCTACAGAGTGAGTTCCAGGACAGCCAGGGCTACACAGAGAAACCCTGTCTTGAAAAACATCGACAACAACAACAACAACAACAAAAAGCTCAATGCCAGCCTCATAAGACTCCATCTCAAAAGAGAAAAGGGGAAAACTGGCTATACCTTATAATGGTCTTCTTTTCCACTAATTAACATTTATAATAATAATGATAATAAACAAAACCCCCTCACATTGGGCTCACAAGCAAGAAGCAGGCAGAAAGGAGTTGAAAAAATAATAACCACAACTAAGATGTAGTGCTAAGATTACCCGAAAAATTAATTATTATGTGGATCATATGAAGGGAAGGTTCAGATTTACCTTTAACTTAAGAGACTCTCCAAGCAACGTTCCTTTATAATCTGTTGTATAGGTCCAGTCATACGGTTTAATAACTTCTTTGGAGTGTTCACCCTCCGTCCTCAAATACCAAAACAAAAAGGATGATGAAATTTAGAATATATATCAGTGTTCATATGCACACCAAATTAGCACATTGTGTATGTAAAATAAAATACCCTACTAACACACATCCAATATAAACCATCCTACTAAAGGCATATACTGTCATTCACTAGCATAAAGTCAACCAACCTTTCTTACTGTTGTCTGCACACTTATTGTTATTTAACTTGTCATGTACTTTTTCTAGGTCATCCCACATTTCCTGAGACATAATTCAAAGCTTACATTTTGTTCTGTCCTTCAAAGCACATAGTATATATTCAATAGGCGTAAAGCAAATATTGCTAATTTAACTAGTAAAAACCAACCAACCAAACAAACAAACAAACAAACAAACATTTTTCTTAGTTTTAATACCCCAGAAATATTCAATGAAAATTACAAGAAATGTTTTTCTTTAAAAACAGAAAGTTTAAAGTACAATGTACTGACTGGACTAAAGGGCACCTACAAAGCTCAGCTCAAGTGTATTTTAACCTAATGAATATTTTAAGTAGTGGTAAAATTAACCTTTGTTTTATGGTTCAGAAAAATAAGTTTTAGAATACAGTTGTAAAGTTTAACTGTAATAAAGCACACATATCCTTATTGAATTTTTGTTGTTGTTGTTGAGCCTGTAACTGCCCAGATTCTCACCTACTTTCCTGCCACTCTTCAGCACAAGCTACTTTGAGCATGCCCTGGTAGTTGTTCACACATCTCAGTGCATCCGTAGCATTAAACTCTATTCCAAAGCCAGAGCCATGCTGGATCCTTAGAACGTTGTCTCCAAACATCATTTCAGGGAGGGATGGCATGTGCAGCTCGTCAGCTAACCTACACAGAAGCAAAGGTCAGGGAGTTCCTGTATGTTCACCAGTCACTTCTGCTTCCTTTTCATCCCAACCTAATTCTGACTTTCCAGAAAGAGAGAGAAGGCCATTACTTATCGACCATGACAATAAGGAGCCTATAAGATGCTTTTATACCTACTTGTTCATCATCAAATCTTTGCAGCACTAAACAGCAGGACAGAGTGGTGAGTGATGCATGGGGAAAAGCCAAAGTGAGGAGCCGGATTGTGATCACTGTTTTAAGATAATTAAGACCAATTCCAATGTCACTACTTGTAAAATCTGATGTTCAGAACCATTCTGTGGTAAGTGAAGCCCAGAGAGCTCGAGAGTAGAAGTGCTGGTGTAACGCCAGGCCTCTCTCCAACGCGCTAGACCATTAGCAACATGCCTCAGGTGGGCAGCTTCACTACAATATCGACAAATCAGTAACACACCGGTGGTTTTTGATATTGTGAATGGTATTGTTATTGTTGTTTTGATACTTGAAAAGTTGTCAAGAAAAAATGAGATTGTTGTTTACATTGGGACTTCTGGTTAAAAAAGAAAAAAAAAAGCCAGTCAACCAAAACAAGCCCTGCTTTGTCACACAGCACCAACTGGCTGGCGCTAAGTTATAAGTTGCCAACCTCTAAGTAGGGATGAGCTGTCCAGTTCACTGGTCCTTTTGAAAACTGGGCTTGACAACTCTGAACTACAGCCAACATGGAACAGTAAGTGTAAGGACAGTGGCACATAGACCTTGGTGGTAACCAATAGCTCTCTAATCGGCCTTAAGGCCCACTCAACAGAAGAAAATCACGGTCAGTACTAGAAACTTCACCAAGTACCTGGACTAGTGAGGTCATGAATCTTAGTGAACCTACAACTAAGCCAGAATAATACATATAATATGCACGCACACATGCGCACCACCAACCACAATAATTAAAGAAAAGGAGACCATGAATCTGAGAGAACAAGTGGAAGATTACATGGGAGAGCTGGTCAAAGGGAAGAGAGAAAACGCAATTATAGTAAATGTCAACAAATAAAAGGTATGTTTTCTTTTTCTTCTTTTTTTTTTTTTGAAGCCGGTTTATAGTCCCATTTAAAGACTTCTCATTCTGTTTTTTGGTACCTGAGTTTGAACGGAGGGCCTTGCACCTCTAGGCACATTCCCTATCACCTAGCAGCAACCCTATTTTGTGTAAAGCTAGGGGGCAGTTACTTATTCACTCCTGGAAAACCAAGCCGTAAGTACATGCTGATACGCTTTACAGGCCTGATTATAACCTGAACTTCCAATTCAGGGACGAAACCAAACCAACAACTTAACCAAAGGCAATTTCCCATGAGCTGGCAAGAAACCCTGGAAACCGGGTCCACTATGCTTATTCTGGGTTGAAGGGACCAGTTGTTATGGTGACGCTCTCCTCTATGACATCAGAGTGAACAGTCACAAGAAGCATAGTTCAAGAGACACAGCATGAAACCGAGGTCACATGGCAGGGAGGAACAGTGAAGCTGCTAAGAAACAGAGGGGGGCATGAAGGGAGCAAAGACAGGCAGAGGAACTACGGTAGGAAAGCTATCAAAGTTGCTTTAGACAGCAGAGTAGGGTGTGTGTGTGTGTGTGTGTGTGTGTGTGTGTCCAACTACCCTGCTTTATTTTTGTTTTCAGGAGGGGGCTTCTGTTTTTGAGGAGGGGGCTTCTGTTTTTGTTTTGAGGAGGGGCTTCTGTTTTTGTTTTGAGGAGGGGCTTCTGGTTTTGTTTTGAGGAGGGGCTTCTGTTTTTGTTTTGAGGAGGGGCGCTTCTGTTTTTGTTTTGAGGAGGGGGGCTTCTGTTTTTGTTTTGAGGAGGGGCTTCTGTTTTTGTTTTGAGGAGGGGCTTCTGTTTTTGTTTTGGGGGGGCTTCTGATTTTTGAGACAGGGTTTCTCTGTGCTGCTGTCTTGAACCCCTCCACCCCAATAGACCTAGCTGGCCTCGAACTCAGAGATCCACCTGCCTCTGCCTCCCAAGGCATGCACCACCATATCCAGCTACCTTGCTTTGTTTTTTATTTAGCACTTACCATCAGCTGGCATTAGAAAACACACAGGAAATGTGCATATATAAGAAACATTTATATTCTTATCACTTCAAGAGACAACATGTCTCACTCACTTAGCTGTGGTGGTGTACACCTTTAGTTCTAGCACTCAGGAGGCTGACGTAGATCTGTTAATGAAGCCTACTCTCCAAAGCAAGTTCAAGACCAACCAGACCTACAGAGCGAGACCTTTTCTTAAAACAAAAGCAAAAAGCAGGGCGGTAGCGGCACACGCCTTTAATCCCAGCACTTGGGTGGCAGAGGCAGGAGGATTTCTGAGTTCGAGGCCAGCCTGGTCTACAAAGTGAGTTCCAGGAGAGCCAGGGATTAAAACAGGAGCCTGTTTTAGGGGGGGAAAAAAGCTTTTGGGGCTGGAGAGATTGCTCAGAGGTTAAGAGCTCTTCCAGAGGTCCTGAGTTCAATTCCCAGCAACTACATGGTGGCTCACAACCATCTGAATATGGGATTGGATGCCCTCTTCTGGTGTGTCTGAAGTTAGCAACAGTGTACTCACACATTAAACAAACAAACAAACAAATATTTTTTTAAAAAGAACAAAAAAGCAAGCAACAACAAAAATAGTCTGAATCTGAACACGGTGGTGTACACCTTTAATCCTAGCACTCAAGAGGCAGATTTCTGTAACTCTGAAGCCAGCCTGGTCTACATAGTGAGTTCTGGGTCAACCAGGACTACACAGTGAGAGCTTGACTAAAAACAAAAAACAAAACCTGCAGGTCTTAATATCTCACGATAACTATACGAACACGAAGGCTCCAAGCAAGCACATTTTCCAGACACCTTATGAACCAAATCTTACAATTTTAGAAACTTTAAAAAATGTTCTATAGACTTCTTTGTGTTTTTTAAAGAAATATGAAACTATTCATTGACCATTAGTTTTACACCAGATTTTACAATGACATATGTAACATTTTGCTCTTTACGTAACTAATCTTCCTGGTTCCTGTTGAGCCTGTAATACAAAAGATTGAGCACACATAAAAGAAACGAAATAAAGTACATATAGATCAGTTGTCTAAATTACAAGAGCTAGGGCTAGAGAGATGGCTCACAACCAAAAACAGAAATTACCAAAGCTGTTCATTCACCTAGCCGCCAGGTCCTCAGTCTTCTGCTCTCTGACAGGCTCCCTGAGTCAGCACCTTCTAACCGTGTGATGGGTTCCAGGAGCCAAGCCTTAGCTGCCCACTTACCAGTCTATCAACTATGAACTATGATCTTGTCACTCTGTCCTAGAAAGTCTTTTGTTTTATGAAGATAGGCTCAGCTGGGTGATGGTGGTAGCAGCACACACCTTTACAGAGGCAGGCAGATCTCTGTAAATTTAAGACCAGCCTGGTTTATAAAGCAAGTTCCAGAATAGCTAGGGCTACACTGAAAAATCAAAAATCGGAAGGAAAGAATGAGAGAATGAGGGAATGAGGGAAGGAAGGAAGGAAGGAAGAAAGAAAGAAAGGGAGGGAGGGAGGGAGAGAAGGAAGGAGGGAGGAAGGCAGGTTAATTGTTTGGCCTTATGGTTCATAAAAGGCTCTCAAAGTGTATATTTAACTGTCCGAGTATTTTTGTTGTTGCTAATTAAAATACACCAGGATTTGTCCAGTGTCTCCCTCTGGGTAGATTGTTGGCAAAGATAAATTTTTTCCTTCTAGGAATTCTGCAGATAAACTGTTACATTTAAGTACAGATATATAGATGAGGCTCTGATAGGGCTGCTTTAAAATTATCTAATTTAAATTGTTGACTTTCTGTGTCCTTAAGCAGAAAACATAAATCTTACTTTGCCATTTCTTGGCGTCATCTTCACATGTAGTATGTGCTGTGCCGAGTTACACTGAGTGTGTAAACCTTCAGTTGCTCAGGAATGAAGGCTCTATCCCTGAGTAACCCATACCCTTCTCAACTGGTTTCTAGTCTACTACAGGCTAGAAAAACAAACATATACACTTAATACTATATAATAGTTAAAAGATGAAAATAACAATTCTGTTAGGGCAAAGGGCATACAATGAACTTTCTCCCTTCTAAGTCTTGTGCGGTTATAATCATAAAGAACAACAATTTAAATTTGCTGAGTAAAATTCTAAGGGATGCTAAATAAAGCCACAGGAGCTATATGTAAGTGCTCTGTGACAGCACACAAGACTTGCTTTTCCCTTTTCCTTGTTAAAACTTCTAGACTCTTGAACAACTGAATAGTTACAATTACTAGGTAGGGTAAAATAATACCAAAGAGACTGTATTTTGGCAAGGAATGATGGCACATGCCTTTAATCTGTTTTGTGAGTTCAAAGCCAGTCTGGTCTACACACTGACACCCTATCCCAAAAAAAGGAAAGTTATATTCTTACAAGAAAATAGAAGGGGACTAGGTAGGAACAAGATTACCAGGAATCAGATGGGGATGAGGGCTCTGAAAGGTGTGTGTGAATGTGATTGAAATATATATGCACACATAGGAAAATGTCATCATGAAACCCATTACATAACAATATATGCTGATAAAACTTTTAAAGGTTATAGTTTTACATAAAGTCAAGGAAAGATCTATACACAATTATAGTTTTTCCAATTTAATTTATTTCCTAGTAGACACATCAAACTGGTCTTTGTTGCATGTATTAAAATCAATACTTTTATAAAAACCTGTATGATCAAATAAAATGTTAGGTTTTTTTTAAACATTTCTTTAAGAGCTATTTATTTATGTATGTACAGGTACACTGTCACTGAAGAGGGCATTAGATCCAATTACAGATGGTTGTGAGCCACCACCATGTGGTTGCTGGGAATTGAACTCATGACCTTCAGAAGAGCAGCCAGTGCTCTTAACTGCTGAGCCATCTCTCCAGTCCCAGTAAATTAGGTTTAAGAGGAAACCTAATTTCCTTTTACAGGTCTTTATGGGAAATACAGACCTTTTTACAGGTCTTTATAGGAAACATCTCGCTCATTTCTGGGTCTTCAAAGACCCATAACAGTTTAAAAATAAAAGAGTTTACATATCGCCTAGGAGATGACTTAATGCACTCTATTCCTGTTCTGCTGAACTTGGTGCTATTACAAGACTGTATCAGTAATAGCACTGAAGAATAGAAATGAAGAGCCTGTCGCTTGTAAGGGAGAAAACCTACTCTTCTGGTACAAATGTCAACTTCTTAGAAATTTCAAAGCTGGTGGCGAAAAGAAAGAACCCCACTGAAGAAGGAAGGTAGAAATTAACACTTGCTGACAGGGCTCTCAAGGAGACTCACCTTCCACCCTGAGGCCACAATACTGGCTTACTGTACTGTCTAGGTCACCTACATTCCTCCCTGGGGTCAAAATCACACTTGCTTACAAGACTTTCTAGGACATCTACATTCTCCTTGGGGCTATAATCAAGCAAAACATTCAAAAAATTTAATCGGATTTATACTTTCTGACTCAAATTATAAACTGTAAGATATCTATATAAAATAACCCCAAATACAGAGAGGTTGGATTACACATACTAATATTTATAACTTGCTATAATAGTGAAAAGGGCTGTATTTGTATGCTTTTGTTTTTTTCTCCCGTAGCCCTGGCTCTCCTTCAACTCACAGATCATCCACCTGCCTCTACCTCCAGAGTGCTGGGAGTAAAGGTGTGAGCCAACACAGCCAGGCACGGTGACACAACCCTAATCCCACCACCACTCAGGGAGGCAGAGGCTGGCAGGTCAAGTTCAAGGGCAGCCTACCTAAACATAGTGTATTCCAGGGCACCAGGACTGTGTAGAAAGACTGTCTCAATAACTAATAAATAAGCCTGGTATGGTGGCTCCTACCTTTAGTCCCAGCACTCAGGAGGCAGAGACAAGCAGATCTCTGTGAGTTGATGGCAGCCTGATCTACACAGTTCCAGGACAGCCAGGGCTATGTAGAGATCGTGTCTCAAACAAACAAAGAAGAATAAATGGTTATACAAATTTGTAACCATATGATGAAATATTATAAAACCATTAAATTATTTAGAGAAAAGATGGGAAAATATTTAAGATGTATATTAAGAGAAAAACTGAGGTTTCTAAGCTGCAAATTTTTACGATGGTTAAGATCAGTGAAATGGCACATTTTCACCATAAATTTAAGTAAAATTTATTCTTAACTTTTAAGGGATGGAAAATATTAAATGACTACAAGATTAAGTACAATGAAAGATTGATTATCTATGAGTCTATAAAATACAGGTTTTACCTACTTTCCTGAATTAGACCAAATATGGAATAATAAAGGTAGCTCCACAAGTTTTACCAGTTTATCTGGAAAAATTTAGGCTCGTCATGCACAATACTCCAGTTACATAAGTAAACGAATCACGATCATGGTAGGTTGCTTCAAATCCTCTGTCTTTCAGGTCTATCTTTGGTAATATCTATTTGCCAAAGGCAAAGCATAACATTAGAAATGAGGTGTCAGGGCCTCGTTTAAGATTCATGGGACCCAGCCCCCACTACCACACACACCCCCAACCAGGCCCACATGCAATGCAGCAAAACACTCATACACATACGAGAAAAATAATTCTAAGCCAGGAAGTGGTGGCGCACACCTCTAATCCCAGCAATTGAGAGGCAGAGGCAGGCAGATTTCTGAGTTTGAGGATAGCCTGGTCTACAGAGTGAGTTCCAGGACAGCCAGGGTTACACAAGAGAAACCCTGTCTCGAAAAAAAAAAAAAAACTATTAAAAACATATTCTGAATTTATAACACTTGAAACAACTTATGTTTTAAAAGGATTCTTTTACATATGTAAATCTAAACATACAAAAAGTCCTGAAGAGCCTCCCTTTTTCTTTCTATCCACCAATTGGCCACCAAACTTAAGCACTTAATCTTAGCTTCAATCATCTCTTTCCTGCTTACTGGCCTCCTTTCCAGCATTCCAACCCTTCATCTTCTATAACACCTCCAATTCAAACTTCTTAGCAAGTCAGAGAACTCTCCAATGATGCAGGAGGTAACACTCTGTTAGGACGCCCCCCAAACTTTGTCAAGATACAGTTTAGGCATCCCCAAACACCTCAGAGTTCACTGAATGCTGGCTTTACACAGCCATCCAGTCTGTATACATCCTCATCCTAAACAGTCACACTTAATATAACGGTCTCTCGCGAAACTATGAATTCCTTGGGACTTTTATCTTTCATCTGCCCTATCTCAAGTGCTTATCACAGCATCTGATCTGCTAAAAGGAGAAAAAGAAAAAAAGAAAAAAAAACAAATCTAAAATCACTCCTGATATGTCTCTTCATCCTAAACAGTCACACAGTAATACATCGGTCTCACGAACTATGAAGTCTGTGGTACTCAATGGATCATGCTCAGAACCTCAAGAGCAAACCACAGACCCAGAGAAGCTCAAAGCTAAACATAAATACCATTTCTGTCATTGCCCGCAAGGAAACAGGTCATCCGCGCCCAGAAAGGTGGCCAGGCTTAGGAAAAAAAGGAGAGGCAAGGGGTGAAGTTCACCAAAACAGCCGCGTTCAGTTCAACCCTGCGAAGCGACAGTTCCAGCAAGCAGAGGTCGCGAGCAGGGGACAGGACCAATTACTGTAGTTGTCAATCAACGGCCGGTCAGAGGGACCGAGTCTGCGGCCCTGAGCACCGTGTGAAGCTGCTCCCAGCCTGTCCGACCCCCAGCCCGGGCACTGATCCGGCCCGACCCGGCCCGACCCAGCCCCAAAGCCTCACTTTTCCACATCCGCAGACTTCATGATGTGGGTCTTGGACGCCGTCAGCTTCCAAGGCCCGAAGGAGAAGTCCTGGTGGCTGCTCTGAAAGCCGTGGATCATCATGGCAGAAGCGGAGCCGCAGGGCTACCCGAGCAAGCGCCTGCGGCAGCGGTCACAGTATGGCCCTCCCTACTGCGCGGCTCCTGGGCAAGTCCGTTACCATCCCGGCCCCGCCCCCTGCCGCCGCGCTGTGGGCCCGCCCTTCCGCCGTCTCTTCCGCCCCTCCTGGTTTTACTTCCGGGACCATCTACTAGCTCAGGGTGACTCACGTCCTACGTGAAGACGCTGAGGGGCGGGGCCTAAGCGTCTGGGTGTCGCTACGGCGCGCTGCCCTGAATTCTTCGGGTGATGTCACCCCAGAGTGGGTGTGGGAATTGGTCTTTCTGAATCCAGAGCCTCGTGCTTCTCTGCCTTACCTACTCCTTACAGACCGCTCCACGCAGTGTCATCAGCTCTTGTACTTACGAGTCGTGGTGAAAAGGACATGCCCAAGGTCCCTAGCGTTTAGGAGGTCCAGCACCAACAGCGGCCTTTGAGCCAATGATAGATAGTAGCTCCACCTTGTATCTCAGTGGAAGAGCAGCACTTCCTTACCATGCAAACCGCCGAGGCCCTGTGTTCAGTTCTTGGTACTGCGAAAGGAACGACAAATCACCCTTATGATATTTTAAGACTTTTCTACCTGCACACCGGTGTAGTGGAAACAACGCTGAAAGCCCGGTGCTCCGTCCACGCTTGCAGTGCAACTGTGTGCGTATTTGGACAAAACACAATTCTTTTCGACTTCAGCTGCCTCAAAATGAGATGGTTTTATGTTAGAGCATCTCAAAACTGTTCACTGTCTCAATTCCAACACCCCCCTCTTATCCCCACCCATCATTCACTCAGTGTTTGTTTCATTGACTCTGGAACGACTAAGCACTGTTGTTCCATGATTCCTGATTCAGTTCCTGCCTTGACTTCCTGAAGGTGTTAAGCCAAATAAACCTTTTCCTCCTCAGGTATTTTCTGTTCATGTGTCTGTCCCAGGAACTCATCATCAATTTCCCCTGCTCAAGGTGTCTGGGTTAATTCATTCCGTTGACATCCTTGGTTCCTATATAATTACTCTATTTACATTGTCTATGGAAAGTAGGGCATCTCAGTGTCCCCATGGAGTAAAGTTCATCCGAAATAGTGGAGGATTGTCTACCATCACTGACCTACAGAGATGGCCACTGAAGCACTTCCCAAGGAGGCTGGGGCCCTTTCACTAATGTTACTTTGTAAACCTCACATTATCTAGATCTGCTAGAAGACATAATAAGGAGGTGAATGAGCAAATTACATGTAATGAAATCCATCCCCATTTCTCTCTGAAAGAGTTCCATATAGTTCCATACAGCTAGCCTTCAATCCACTATTGTAGCTAAGGAGGACCTTGAATTCCTGATCCTTCTGCTTCTTCCCAAGTGCTGGGGATATATATATAAACAAATGTGTCTCTAGTTCTTTCAGCATTGGTCATGCTGAGGCTGAATTTAGTTTCAATCATCCTACCTAACAGCAACACCAACAAGTCTGCTGTTCAAACCATCACACTGAATGGAGATTCACTTCTAAATACAACATATCAATTCATGTTCAACTGACTCTAAAATTACATCCCTCCATCTTTGAATTTACAATTTTTTTTTGTTTTTGTTTTTGTTTTTTTCAAGACAGGGTTTCTCTGTGTAGCCCTGGCTGTCCTGGAACTCACTCTGTAGACCAGGCTGACCTCGAACTCAGAAATCTGCCTGTCTCTGCCTCCCAAGTGCTGGGATTAAAGTCGTGCGCTACTACTACCCGGCCCAAGCTTACAAAATTGTATTTTATTTCCATACTTGTTTTCTGGAATTGTACCAGTGAAAATTGACAAAATAATGTGATTCTTTTGCGGTTAACAAGTTATCTGCTTATATTTGGGAATAAACATGGTTCAGCATTTACAAGCAATGGGAAGGTGCTACCCAGGTGTCCTGACAAATCTTAATTGACAGTTTGACTGGGATTGAGATGCCTAAAAGATAAGTAAAACGGACACTTCTGGGTGTTTGTGTGCTCACAAGTGTGTTTCCAGAGGTAATTTATTATAAAAAAAAAAAAAAAGACCCACCCTGAACAAAAGAAGCACTAGCCAGTGAGTCGTTGGTCTACATGGAATTTGAATAGGTAGGAGAAAGAAGTCCATTAGCACAGGTATCCCATCTCCCTGCTTTCTTCCTGCCTTGAAGCAAATTGCTTCATCCCTAGGAGCACAAGGAATCCATCTGACTGTGGTCTGAAACTGTGAGCCAAGGTAATTCTTTCCTCTTTTAAATTGTTTCTCTTGGGTATATGTCACAGTGATAGAAATATCCAAGTAACACGAATCTGAGGAAAAATAGTAATATACCCTCTTGCAGACTGGATACCCCAATGAAGGCACCCCAAAGTCTCTAGGCTGATGTGTCAGAACCAACTGTCTAAGACAAACAAGGTTGGAAGATTCAGAATCACAGTATTTGGTCTTCCCAAATCTTCCTACTCCAACTCTAATTTTTTTTTTTACTTCATCTAATAAATGCCATACATCCATATAGGAGTTCACAATATAGTAAAATGAATCCACATGAAATCAGAAAGCTCTCAGATACAATGACATCTAATTTTATACTATGAGACACTTATACAGATAGTGATAGAAACTCCATAGTTTTATGGCTTATAACACACTAGGCCAAGGTTATTCTCCTATTTGCTTAATGGTACCCATGACTTTTTTTTTTAACAAATGCTTGGAACAGGCTATTATATGTATTACCACTCTGTTGTCGAATTCACCCATCTCAATTTTTATATTTCTCATGTCTTCAAAAAATCTACTCTGTTGATGGTCATACTTTTAATCTCAGCCTTCGGGAGGCAGATCTCTCTGAGTCTGAGGCCAACCTGGTCTACAGAGCAAGTTCCAGGACAGGCAGGACTACAGAGAGAAACCCTATCTCAAAAAACAACAGTCAGGCAGTGATGGCACACACCTTTAATCCCAGCACTTAGGAGGCAGATTTCTGAGTTCGAGGCCAGCCTGGTCTACAGAGTGAGTTCCAGGACAGCCAGTGCTATATAGAGAAACCCTGTCTCAGAAAACCAAAAAAAAAAAAAAAGAAAAAAAGAAAAATCAACAACAAAAAGAAAGCAAGGAAGGAAGGAAGGAAGGGAAAGAAAATGGAAGAAACAAAGAAAAGAAAAGGAAAGAAAAGAAACCCTGCTCTGTGTCTCCTTGTTCGTATTATGTCAATCCTGATTTTTCTCTTTTAAACTCTCAAAAGTAATTGTTAGAGCAACACAGGTACAATAAGTAGTTGCTGGAGGGTCCAGTAGTGCCCTGGAAACAACTAATCAGTGAAGTAGTTCCATGAGAACTGTGGCGTCTGACCAGGGACCTAGAAAGTTCTACAGGAATCACATGTCTAAAAGAGGCCACACTGCTCCTGAGTATAATGATAATGAGCACATTATGCTTTCTAAGAGGGTGTCTTGATAGAATTACTTAGTGGGAGAAACCATCTTCTGCTAGCATTAGTGTTCAGTGAAGGAGTTTGTGTTCTAAAATTTGGAATTACTTGTGGCATGTCTGGAAAAGGGAAATAACCAGGCCTCTGGAAGGAAGGACCCAGGAGCTAGAAAACCTAGAGTTCTGGTTAGTCTTCTACAGTCTTTCTTACACCCCCTGTGGCTGGCTCTCTGTCTATCTCTATCCCTCTGTCTCTGTTTCTCTGTTTCTCTCTCCCTGTCTCTATCTCTATCTCTTGGTCTCCAGTCAGCTCACTCTACTTCTCTTCACACACAGCTCCCAGAGCTCTCTAGTATAATCTTTCCATCCAGGTCCTGGAATACATTTCCAATTCTTAGCAGAGAGAACCTGATCATCTGAGCTTGAGTCAAGTGTCCAGCAAGACCCAATCAACAGGGACCAGATCTGCCTTGTTAGTACCAGCCCACGAGTTGGGGGCATGATAGTTCTCAGAAATGGGCACTTGCTCCCTATGTGTGTGTACCTCAAGGCAGATATAATACAGAAGCAGAACCCCGTTTAATGACTCAAAAAAATGAGTAAGGCAAACTTTTCCGTGTCTCTACCTAGGTGCAGTAGAGATGTAATCCAAAGCCAAAGTTAAAACTGTTGTATGTAGGGTCACAAAATGATCAAAGCAAGAGAATTTCTCCACACAAGCCAGCTCCTAGATCTCCTAGATCTACAATCATAACCCGGGGCACACTTGTCCGGCTCATGAAACACACCTCAGAGGAGCTATCACTCCCAGCCAGGTGTGCTCATACACACCTTTCATCTCAAGCAGGTGGAAGGTGGCATCAAGGCCAGTGCGGTCTTCAGTCTACATAGTGAGTTCTAGGCCAGCCAAAGCTACACAGTACGACCTCAGCTTTAAAAAATGAGAAAGATTTATTAATCTCCGTTCAGCCGTTACACCGTTTCTTTTCTTCACAAGAATCTGGGCGAGTTCTGACATTTCTCACCTATCTATAGAGCCATTGAGTGACAGGAGGCAGGAACCTGATGCACCTTATAGCTTTCCCGAGCTCTGGCTGTGACTGGTTTTTCCCTTGAAGACTTACTGTGGACATCAATCACCTCTGCTGTCATCAGCATTGTTTATGTTGATATTTGGTATTACTTTTTCATTGTTCATTTGCTTATTTATTTATTTATGGTTTTTTGACACAGGGTTTCTCTGTGTAGCCCTGCCTATTCTGGAACTCACTCTGTAGACCAGGCTGGTCTTGAACTCAAGAGATTTGCCTGCCTCTGCTTCCCGAGTACTGGGATTAAAGGTGTGTGGCACCCCCTCCCCCCGCCCGGGTTGTACTTTTTTTGGCATTAAATTTGTGACTGTGTAAACATTGTGATTCTTGGGTTGCATATTTATAATATATGTGCACATGAATAGAGATTTAAGTGTGTGTCCTTTAACAGTAGCAAGTTTGTTGATGGAGCTTAGGTAAATAGCTCATTTTTAGAGTCATTTATAGAGAGAAACAGCTGCCCTGCATCACTCTTGCCATAATTAATGTCAGGGAATGAGGCAACTATGAACATTTTATAGAGAATAGTCTTATTTTAGTATAAATGGCATTTATTTGGGCTCTTAGGAAAATATAAACACCCAAAAGACTATTCCAAATGTCATTTTGAGGCCGTGAGAAAATCACTGGCCTTAATCCCTTGTAAAAATACATGTGTTCTTAAATGCCTTTTATAGAAATAGCCTCTGGGGATAGACTTGTGTGTGTGTTTAATCCAGGTCATCAAAATACTAAGCTATAAAACTTGAGTAGATGAGCAAAATATTGTCAAGGAAACATTTATATGCTGATGTCTGAAGATAACATGGAAGCACGTGAACCTGGAATTAGGAAAAACAACTAATGGGGGAACAGGTTCAAATGGAACCAAACCGAACAGAACAAGCCTAGGAATTCATGCTGGCTCTGTCCAGATGCTATACAATCTAAATGCTTGCCTTCCTTCTTCCTTCCTTTCTTCCTTCCTTCCTTCTTCCTTCCTTTCTTCCTTCCTTCCTTTTTATTTTGTGGGGGTGGGGGTATTATAGGAACTGGAACTGTTTATAAACAAAGAGCCTGAAGGGACAAACATTCTGAAACCATAAACTTAAGCTTAAAATTTGGAGACAAATGAGTGGAGAAAGGAATGAGCCAAGAACAGAAGGGTGCAGAAAGATAGGACTGAAATCTAAGTGAGTTCCCATGGTGAGCTTGGGCCTCTCCTCTGATGAAGAGTCAGGAGGCCAGGCATACTGGGATGGTTGTGAGCTTGGAGGTAGAATCCCATCCCATTGCTGTCGTGTGAGTTCCATAACTGATGTGAAAAGCAACAGAAGAGGAGTGGAAAGTAAACTAAGAAAAAAAGGAAAGAAGAGAGAGCTTCCCAATGGGCATCATGTGATGATCAGGCCAGGCTGGGCAGAATGTAAAGAATTAGACTTTGACAAGTGGATCTTTCAACACTTACCATGAAATGGGGAAAGATCCAAACAGGTTCTTGGAGAGGAACTTCTGAAGCTAGAGTTAGGCTGCCTGGGTTCAAACATTGTCTTCCTAATTGCTGTCTATGACACGGCTTCTACCATCCCTAGTAACACATTTATAAAATAGGCAGTCCTGCAAGATGATGGGTATAGTGCTTTTCTTCTGCTACGTGTGTGTGTGTTTGTGTGTGTGTGTGTGTGTGTTAGTTGAGCTGTTAGTAAGTGGGGAGTGTATGCTAAATATCATTTGAATAAATAACCCCATGCATTTTAACAGGTAAAGACTAAATTGTTCCAAAATTTCAATGATGAAACAATGTTCCTGGGCTGGAAAGATGGCTCAGTGGTCAAGAGCACTGACTGGTCTTCCAAAGGTCCTGAGTTCAAATCCCAGCAACTACATAGTAGCTCACAACCATCCGTAATGAGATCTGGCACCCTCTTCTGGTGTGTCTGAAGACAGCCACAGTGTACTCACATATAATAGATCTTTGGGCCAGAGCAAGTGGGACCAGAGTGAGCAGAGGTCCTGAGTTTAACAACTTCATGATGGCTCACAACCATCTGTAAAGCTACAATGCATTCATATACATAAAATATATAGATGTATCTTTAAAAAAAGAAAAATAAAAAAAGAAACAATGTTCCTAATAATGGCCTTTAATTTATTTTTAAAATAAAATAATTTTGAAGAGTTTTAAATTAGGTTCACCTCTCCTGTTCAAACTCTGGTAGGAGAAAGGCACGGGCACCGACAGCCTTCTAAATATCTTGAAAAGACAGAACTCAATTTTTCTCTCAGAATTCCTATGGTGGCTGGTTTCTATGAGGATAAATGGTATCCATAACTCACAAACGGAAAAACGTGGGCTGGATTAACACAAGCACAGACATGATGACCCAGAGTTAAAAATACTTTATCCAGTTTTCCATGTCAAAATAGGAAGGACCATCAAGGAAATCCTTTCCTTACATTTTAACACCAAGGCTTCACCTTCCACAGAATCAAAGCACAACTCCGAAGGGCTGAGTTTACACAGCCTGTGTCACAGTGATGCCCAGAATCTACTTCCTGACGTTCACCTACTACCACATACCTCCCAGTCCCCTCCCAATTTCAAACAACTTCCAATCTTCCACTTATTTCCTCACTAAGGTGAATAAATCTATTATCAAGATTCTCCCACAATTCCTCTTTAATGCAACAGAGACATTTTTTCTTTTTAATTTTATTTATTTATTTATTTATTTTGTATACATGAGTACACTGTAGCTGTTTTCAGACGCACCAGAGGAGGGCGTCAGATCTCATTATGGATGGTTGTGAGCCACCATGTGGTTGCTGGGAATTGAACTCAGGACCTTTGGAAGAGCAGCCAGTGCTCTTAACTGCTGAGCCATCTCTCCAGCCCCATTTTTTTCTTCTTTATATTTGTATTCCCAAACTCATTAGGGACTGTGAATTATATAACAATCACTCACCAACAATTGAAGGGGATAAACAGACTAGTGTCTGAACAGGCTGGATTTAAAAGGTCTCAGAGAGTCGGGCGGTAGTGGCACACACCTTTAATCCCAGCAGCAGAGGCAGGAGGATTTCTGAGTTCGAGGCCAGCCTGGTCTACACAGAAAACAAAAAACAAAAAACAAAAAAAAACAAAACAAAACAAAAAAAAATGGTCTCAGAGGGTCTAGGTTAGCTCAGGAGAAGTTTAACAATAGCCTAGCTGGGATACTCTAGGTAGTGGGAAGAATACAATGTGAAAAGACAATGTAGGCCATACAGCCAGCCACAAGAGGTATCACAGACCTGAGGACTGAAATCAGGGCTCTAATTCCATAGCAATAAGTAGGGAAGGCAGACACCTGCACACAGAAAATGTTTATGTCATGTAAGCAAAGGCATCAAAGCATCAGTCACAGAGAGAGAAAAGACAGATGCATTACTATATGCAGTGTACTGGCTGGTTTTGTGGGTCAACTTGACACAAGCTGGAGTTATCACAGAGAAAGGAGCCTACTCTGAGGAAATGCCTCCATGAGATCCAGCTGTGGGGCATTTTCTCAATTAGTGATCAAGTGGGGTGGGCCCCTTGTGGGTGGTACTACCCCTGGGCTGGTATTCTTGGGTTCTATAAGAGAGCAGGCTGAGCAAGCCAGGGGAAGCAAGCCAGTAAGAAACATCCCTCCATGGCCTCTGCATCAGCTCCTGCTTCCTGACCTGCTTGAGTTCCAGTCCTGACTTCCTTTGGTGATGAACAGCAGCATGGAAGTGTAAGCTCAATAAACCCTTTCCTCCCCAACATGCTTCTTGGTCATTATGTTTTGTGCAGGAATAGAAACCCTGACTAAGACATGCAAACTCAAACTCTGCCATGGGACAAACAAGGGAAGAACTCAGTGATCTGAGATTCCCACCTACTTTTTTTTTTTTTTTTTTTTTTTTTTTGGTTTTTTCGAGACAGGGTTTCTCTGTGTGGCCCTGGCTGTCCTGGAACTCACTTTGTAGACCAGGCTGGCCTCGAACTCAGAAATCCGCCTGCCTCTGCCTCCCAAGTGCTGGGATTAAAGGCGTGCGCCACCACCGCCCGGCTTTCCCACCTACTTTTTATGTTCTCTTGCATTTGTGTAGTTTGTGTAGGCACACGTGGAGACAAGGACCTGCACATTCCGTGCTGGGAGGCCAGAGGGCAAGTTGGGGGAGTCGGTTCTCTCTTTCCACCATGTGGATCCCAGGACTGAAACTCAGGTCATTAGGCTTGGTAGCAAGTGCCTTGACTTGTGGGTCCATATCACTTAACTACCTCCTGGTCTCAAGCTCCTCAGAGCCTGAGAAAACTTAGAGGAGTCTGTCTTAGTTAGGGTTTTACTGCTGTGAACAGACACCATGACCAAGGCAACTCCCATAAGGACAACATTTAATCGTGGCTGGCTGACAGGTTCAGAGGTTCAGTCCATTAGCATCATGGAAAGAACATGGCAGCATCCAGGCAGGCATGGTGCAGGAGGAGCTGAGAGTTCTACATCTTCATCTGAAGGCTGCTAGTGGAAGACTGACTTCAAGGCAGCTAGGATGAGGGTCTTAAAGCCCACACCCACAATGCCACACCTACTCAAAAAGGCCACATCTACTCAAACAGGGCCACACCTTCTAATAATGCCACTCCCTGTACTGAGCATATACAAACCATCACGAGTCTATGTTCCTTATGACCACAGAGCTCAGTGGATGCAAAGACTCTCTTTGATGTCTCCTTGAGTTTATCTTTCCACCACCTCTTTGTCCCCAAACATTCACATATAAACTGGGTGTTTGGGTGCACACATTTAATCCCAGCACTAAGAAAGCAGGGGAAAACAGATCTCTGTAAATTCAAGGCCAATCTGGTCTACAAATGAGATCCACATCAGCCAGGGCTATATAATGAGACTGTCATAAAACACAGGAATACACATATAGTATACAGGCAGCTCACAAGTTCTAGGAGAAGAGAGGATGCAAAAGAAAGCCTATAGGATGTCAGGAGCCGAGAGAAGAGCAGAAGTTGACTTCATCTAAGTTTGTCTATCCCTGACTGTCCCTTGTGCCACTCCTTGGAAATAAGATGGACTCATTAGTGAAGCAGAAAGAGAAGCCATCCATTTCAGATGCTCACATGGCTTTAGGGAAATGTATTGGCCATCTCAAGTTGCAGAACCAAAAAAATAGGCCCAGATTATATTGGTCTCTGTTATTACATAAACATGAAAACAATTATCTTTTCCTAACAGAATCAAAACTAATTGATTTTTTGCAGAATTCTAGTTCAGTTTAATAAGCATTTCCTAATAAAGGCACAATTAGAGAGTCAATTTAACTGTACTATCATGTTATTCTCCCATCTCTTTCCAATTAACTATCCCCCCTAAGAAATAGCTCTGTTCTTTCCCTAAAAGCACATCTGGTGTTAAATCCTCTGGAAGCGATAGTGGTTCCTCCCTAAACAACTGTCAGGGTGTTGGAAACCAAGGGTGCTTAGTCAAGCTTGGCTACAAACCAGGTCTGTCAAGATGTGTCAGGGTGTATGAGCCTCTTCCCTCCCTAAACACTAATAAAATCTCTGAGGGCTAGCTGAGGTTGTTTCAAGCACAGTTATGTAAAACAAAACAAAGCTGTGTGTGGTGACTGGAGCCCCAGTCAGCAGGCCTGCTGCATTTTGGCTTTTAAAAGCCTGCTTCTGTATTCTAATAGTAAAAGTAGTCTCAAAAAGATAGTGTGCAATTGATCCCTCCCACAGTGCTCTGGAAACCCCGTGAGTTCAGTTCCTTGTTCACTAGAGTCTTAAGAGTAACTCAGGCTGCGTGGTGGCGGCGGTGTTGACCGTGGAGGCTCAAGCATTTAATCCCAGCACTTGGGAGGCAGAGGCAGGCGGATCTCTGTGAATTCGAGAAAATTCCCGGGCAAACAGGGCTACCAGAACAGTTAAAGTATGGTGTCCAAGGCAAGTACTTCGTATAGAAGTCCTAGGTTCACATGCCTTTCACAGTCAGCCATATTGTTCTGGGCATTCCTGAACAGGAACCCGGCATTCCTGGGTGTCTGAAGTTGATTGGTTGGTGCTAGATTAAAGAAAGAGAAGGGAGGAGATTAAAGATACAGACGGGTAGTAGATTAGGGACAGAGATGGGTCAAAATCCCCAGGAACAGCCACTTTAAAATTATTACGTGGGGCAATTAAAGGTAAATAATACAAGGAGGTGGGTACTTCTCATCCAGGACAGCATCCATTTATGTTGCCTTTGTATTCAAGGCATCAACACAGATAACATTGCTTTTGTTGTTGCTTGAGACAGGGTCTTTCAATATAGACCTGGCTGTCCTGGAATTCACAATGTAGATCATGCTGGCCTCGACTTCATAGGAATCTGCCTGTCTCTGTCTCACAAATGCTGGGATTAAAGGTGTGAACCACCATGCACGGCTCAACGAAGATAATATTGTAAAAGATTGATATGGTGGTGCACGTCTATAATCCAGTATTCGAGGGTCTGATGAAGAAGGATGAAGAGTTCCAGGCCAGTCTAACCTGTGTAGAGCCGGGCGGTGGTGGCGCACGCCTTTAATCCCAGCACTTAGGAGGCAGAAGCAGACGGATTTCTGAGTTTGAGACTAGCGTGGAAACAGAAGCAGGTGAATCACTGTGAACTGGAAGCCAGCCTGGTCCACATAGTGAGTTCCAGGACAGCTAGAACTATATGAGAGACCCTGTCGAAAAACAAACAAACAAAACAAAACAAGAAACAAAAACAAAAAAAAGCAAGCAAACAAACAAAAACCACTGGTACTACATGCTTGTAATATCATCAGCACTGGGAAGGTGGCAACAGGAAGATCAGAAGTACAAGGTCATTCTCAGAGGATTGCTTGAGTGATGGAAAAGACATTGCTTCTGACCTTGGGGAGTGGGCAGTGGTATTTAGGAAGAAGATGTATATGTATTGAAAAACAGAGAACAATTCACAGGTATCACCTCTGTGAAGGCAAATTATCCATTTCCCTTGGTGTGTCTGTCTCGTAGCAGAGTCAGATGTGTGCTCAAGGAGAGAACAGGGGGCGTGCCAGGGAATCCAAACCCTTCTTCTGACTTTGGTGGGCACCAGGCACACACATACAGGCTGGCAAAACACGCACATAAAATAAAATAAATCTTTAAAAAACTAAGTTATCTTTTCTCATATTTTTTGGTGTGGTTAGCCTAGTTATATAGGAAATGGTGTCCATCCATAATGGAATATTTTACATTTAATCTTAAAGAAGTGATTTTCAACAGAACACTTTAAATTCAATTTTAAGTCTACTCCCGATGTGCAACATAGGACCATCACCAAAGCTGAAATTGGAATGATTCTTGCAGTAATATTTTTTCTCCAAAAATATAATTTTTTTTTCCTTTTTGAGACAGGATCTCACTTGTAGCCTTGGCTGGCCTGAAACTCTGAGAAATCCACCTCCTTCTGTGTCCCTAGTGCTGGGAATAAAGGCACAATCAAACACACCCTACTCTGAGAAATTTCTATAATTCATAGCATTAAAAATACTTCAGTAAGTCTAAAGCTTCTGGGAAGAGAAAGACATTATTACGTTGTATTGGAGTATAGGAATAATTTTTTAATGCACTCGCATTGGCACTGCATGTTTTCCTTCTTGTTTTTGTACTTTCTTCTCCCTCCCCTTCCCGGGCATCTTCTGCTGCTTTTTATTCTTCCCTTTACTTCTTCCTGCCTCCATTTCCCTTCAAAGTTCCCAGAGCCCTGGTTCCCAGAGAAGCTTTTGCTCACCACTTGGCCCCAAGTGATAAAATGTGGCTTCTGCAGATCCAACTTTGGCCACTAGGGGACCTCTGCTCCCTTGGCCTGAAAGAGAGAAAAAAATCCAATCCTAACAAACAAACAAACAAACAAAAAGCCAAGACAAAACAAAACCCCTTTCCTGGCTATTTTCTCCCAAACCAAGGGCAAATACAGAGAACCAAAGAGAAGGTTCAGCAAACAGTCAACAAGGTTTTGGAGTTTAAGACGATGAAAGAGGACTGTTCATTGTCACAGCTAGCTGATGGGTCGCAGCCTTGTCCTCTGGCCATCACGGGAGAACGGGAATTCAGCACTTCTTATCTCAGTCTTGTCTCCCTAGGCGTGACCTCATTACCTCGGGAAGACTTTCCGACCTGCCCCCGCGACCTCCTCTTCTATCTCTCCCACCCTTTTCTCTCCCACCTTCAACCTCCTCCTCAGCTTCAGTCCTTGCACTTGACCAGGAGAGAAAAGCTGGACTGCCGGGGCTTAGGGTTTCCTTAGCCCTCCAGGAGGTCTCCTCTGTCTTGATTGTTAATCTCTACTGCACAGCAGCAAGTTGGGGGAACAGAGTCGTGTTTCAAATCCGGATTTTCAGCCTTTAAGGTGTGGACTCCCTTTAATATCACAATTCGTCCTTTACAGGGCAGGTGAGATGGCTTAGCAGGTCAAGGTGCTTTTTGCTGTTACACCATCTCTTGACATTTTATTTTACACACCAGAAACCGTGTTTCCTAACTGGACCAAAAGAGGAAAAAACTCAGTCCGCTTCCCTTCATCCCTTGTAACTACATGACCCTGTAAGCCCTGTTGGGCTTTCTGATCTGTTGGACTAGAGATTTCTCCTCTGCGGGGCTTTTCTTGAATAAAGCCTGTGCTGTTGTAGAGTGGCTTGTCTTTGTCTGTCTTTCCTTTTTTCGTTGTTGTTGTTTTTTGTTTTTTCGAGACAGGGTTTCTCTGTGTAGCCCTGGCTGTCCTGGAACTCACTCTGTAGACCAGGCTGGCCTCAAACTCAAAAATCCGCCTGCCTCTGCCTCCCAAGTGCTAGGATTAAAGGCATGCGCCACAATGGCCAGGCCCTGTTTCTCCTTCTTGATGATCTTATAGAAACCAAGCCTGAGGACCTGCGGTTCATCACCAGGATTCACGTGGAAGAAAAAGAGCCCACTTGTACAGTTGTCTTCTGGACTTCTACATACTCCTTGGCGGCACATGCACAAACAAAAAAAAAGGGCAGTGTGTGACGTGATATTTTAAAAATCAATGTTGATAATAGAGTATTGTGAATTTAGGGTCAGCGAGGTGGCTCAGCGGGTAAAGGAGCTTGCCACCAAGCCTAGCCCCCTGAGTTTGATCTCCAGAACCAACACAGTAGGAGAGAACCAGCTTCTGCCAGTTGCCCACTGACCCCTCTCTAAACACGCAAACACACTAAATAAATATTTAAAAATATTTAAAGAAAGCTGTTAATTTGACATGTTAATTGCAGTGATATAGAGTTCTAAAGCTGAATAAAACCTGTGGGAAAAGGTTCAGGACTTCATTGGAAAAATGGATTCATGTATGTATGTATGTATGTATGTATGTAATTATGACATGAAGATAGACATGAACTTAGGGAACCAATGGGATTAAGGGAGAGGGAGGGCAGGGGGTATGGGAGAAAATACACTCAATGTATGCACTTGTGTGAAAATGTCCTTATGTGATATAATTCCATGAATAGTGGATTTTTTTAAGGGAAGATCCTTATGAAATCTAGTTCTATAAACAATGAATACACAACAATAAAAAGTTTAATATTCTAAAGAAGAAAAAAATGATTTTTCTCCATCAAGGGCACTGGTCCCAAACTTTCTATTTTTACCTGGAAAAATAAATACTCTGTGGTCTTTGCATTTCAATTTCATGGATGGCCAGGGGCAACTCCCAATTAGCATTGGCCATGCGTAATATCAAACAGTAGAGAGAGAGTCTGTGCGAAGGAAAATTGTAAGGTAGCTGGGAAGGACTGATCTCCCGTTACACCAGGTTTCCTCTCATTGGGTACTAAACTAGGTCAGAAATTACTGTTTGAAGTTTATGTTGGGCAGACATCTGAGATAAATCGACTTAGAGAAGAAAAGTCCCTTTTGGTTCTCAGTTTTGGAGTTTTGGTTCATAACCAACTGGCTACCTCCATTGCTTTGGGCCTTTAGGACCTCATGGTGGGATCATGCAGTGGGTGAAGACTTTCATGTCATAGTGGATGAGAAGCCAAAAGGAAAAAGAAGAGATTCGGGTACCACAAGTTTCTTTGAGGGTGAGTGCCCAGTGACCTGAGCCCCCCCCCACACACACACTAGAGATCATTTCTTTGTGCTTTGATTTGTTCTTGAGATGGGGTCCCAAACTTAGACTCAATTGAACCCGCCCCCTCCTTAGCACCCCCAGTGTAGATACTGTAGAGACCCATCGCTGCACCTAACCTGAGGCCCCATTCTTATAAATTTTCTACCTCTTATTGGTCCCAAGCTGAATACTCAGCCCTTACTTCAGGAACCTGGGGGGGACATGTTAGAGTCAAAGAACAAGGTTAAAACGGATTTTCTTTTCAACTTTTCAGCATTTATCTATTGCCAACTTACACAAGAGTTCTCCCTACTGGGAATGAGAGATGGCTTAGTGGTTAAAAATTCTTGATGCTAAGGGAGAGGACCTAAGTCCAGCAACTCACAATGACAACAGTCTGCAAGTTCAGCTCCAGGGGATCAGCAGACATTCTCTTCTGGACATCATGAGCACTGTGTCTGTCTGTCTGTCTGTCTGTCTGTCTGTCTCTCTCTCTCTCTCTCTCTCCCCTCCCCTCCCCCCCACAATTACACAAATAATTTTTAAATAAAGGTAATATTTAAGAAAGGTTGCTGTGTGTCCTGTTATACCAAGTTTCTCGTGACATGAATATGCACCAACCATTCCTCTAGTGATTTTAACACACAGTGATGATTTTCCCTAGAGTTTAGGCAAAATATGACAACTCAATATATCGATTTGTTTCTCTGACTTTAGAAAGGTCCATTTCTACATGTAGCAAAACGTAAAGGTTCTTTGGGGAAGTGATAGATGTCTTCACAGAGCAAGGTTGGAAAATTGCCTTGATTATGAGACTTACGAGGCAGGGCTGTGATGAAGTTGCCATCTTCCTCTTATACTGGACATTCTCCTTACAGCTCTAGAGTGTGCTGCCTGTACTGATAGTTTTATGTTAACTTGACACAAGCTAGAGTTCTAAGAGGAGGGAACCTCAGATAAGAACGGTAAGATTCAGCTGTAAGGCATTTTCTAAATACTGATGGATGGGGAAGGGTCCAACCCATTGTGGGTGGAGCCATCCCTGGGCTGGTGATCCTGGATTCTATAAGAAATCAGGGCGAGCAAGCCATGGGAGGGGGGCAAGCCAGTAAGCAGCACCCCTCCATGGCCTCTGCATCAGCTCCTGCCTCTAGGTTCCTGCCCTGTTCGAGTTCCTGTCCTGACTTCCTTGGATGATGAACAGTGATATGGAAGTGTAAAACAGATAAACCCTTCCCTCCCCAAGTTGCTTTTTGGTCACAGTGTTAAGTCACAGCAGTAGAAACCCTAAGTCAAGATACCCATTTGTCCTGCTATTCTTTCCCAAGTGTGCTGCTGGCCTTTGTTTAAAAACTACAAAAGCAGCCTAGTTTGGATATCTCTTCAGCCTTGGCTCTCTTGTAAATTTAATGGAGTTTTAGTATTTTTCTCTTGGGAACCAGCTCTTGTACTAATTGGATTCTTAGAGCTAGTCAAAAAGCCCACACCAAAACCATGGTGGGGTAAGAGTGACTGCTCTCTCTCCTGTGTTGCTACGACCATCATTTCTTTAAAGGCTGTGAGTGGAGAGTTTTGAATCCTAGTCCTTTTGCTGCATTGATTTTCTGGCATCTTCTTCCCCCACCTACATGTGCTGGGGTCAAAAGCATTTGCCAGGGTGCCAGGTTTATACAAGGCGGGGCCTTATGCTGGCCAGAAAACACTTTACCCATGGGGCTACATCCCCAACCATGTTGGAAGTTTTCTATTAAGAAGTATTTTCCTTAACGATTCTCTGTGGCGTTCAAACAGGAATACTATCCATTGTTGTATTACGAAATGCAATTCCTATAAGGAAATGTAAACAAATGTTTGACTTGTTCACTTATTTATTAACTTCTCAGAGGAGTGAGTTGGTTGCCTAGCAACCAGGAATTTTTATAAAAGCATAACATTTTCCTCTTTATTGGAAACCTCGAAATTCTACGTGATTACCATTGTTTTTGATGTATAAATTATTGCTTCATAGCATCTCTTCTGTTATTCTGAAACAACCTCCTTGTCTTTGAAATCTCTTTTCTGGCAAAGGAAGATACTCCAGATTCATTTTCTAGACTTTCTGACCTAGAACTGCAACAAGTCATTTCTTATTAATCTTAGTTACACATGATAAAAAATGATATTTGAACTGAATCTGGTGCCCATTGTGAGTTCATGTTATTTGTTTTGTTTTGAGACAGGATCTCTCTGTAGACTGTCTCTGTCCTCTGTAGACTCTTTAGACCAGGCTAGCCTTGGACTCTACCTCTCTTTACCTCCCAAGTGTAGGGACTAAAGGCCTGTACCATTGCAGCCTGCCTGAGTTCTTGTTACTTCTATGTTGTCTTTTTCTCATACCTTTTAAATAGATAGGACTGGGCAATTCACTTCAGAAGAATTAAACACAGTTGTATACTAACATTTTCAATGTAAATGACTTTTTGTAGGTTTTATTTATCTGCTTGAATTTTACAGGTCCTGCCAATGTAAACAAATTATTTACTGTTTTTTCTTTTCCTGTATGATATATGGAATTATTTCAAACAGCCACAAGAGATTCATTTTTTTCATTCCTTATACCACCAACCTAAAGAATATTGAATATTAAATAGAGTTGAGTTTGTTTATTTTAAAGATATTTTCTGTCCTTAGAATATATCCCACTAGGGAAATTCTGTCACAATACTATAATCCAAACTGACTTGAAATTCTATCTCTGTGTTGTTGTGGCAGATTCACAAACATGTCCAGAAACTTTGACTACTGTGAGATATCATTCCTGTGATGACATTGTGTAATGTGACAGTTGTCTTTTCAATACATAGCAATATTGTCCAGATGGGCCTGACCTAATCACATGAGTAACTAAAAGCAAAAAGTTTTTTCTGGCTGAAAGGGAAATTATGGGGAATCCAAAAAAGGTCACAGTGAGAAATACACAGGCCGGGTTGGAGAGATGGCTCAGTGGTTAAGAGTACAGACTGCTCTTCCAGAGGTCCTGAGTTCAATTTCCAGCAACCACATGGTGGCTCACAACCATCTGAAATGGGGTCTGATGCCCTCTTCTGGTGTGTCTGAAGAAAGCAATGGTAAATAAATAAGAAAAAAAGTTTAAAAAAAAAGAAAGAAATACACAGGCCTTTGCTGTGAGATGCAAGAGGTCACATGAGGAGGAATGACGATGGCTTCCAGGAGCAGAGATGGGCCTGCTAGTCACCTGAAAGGAAATGGAGACATCTTAGGCTCCCAATGGCCAGCAGGGTAATTCTGCTACTGGCTTGGGAAACAGGAAACAGATTGTCCTCAGAGCTTCCGTGTAAGTGCTAGGCTTAGCTGACTCCCTGACTTTAGGATTCTGAACTCATGAACTAAGAAAGTGCTGAGCCCATGTGGTCTCCTCCCCACCCAGACATCACAAGTAGATGCTTTCAGCTGCTAAGTCAGTGGTGATTTTCACGCACTGGCAGAAAACGAATGAGAAGTTCTTATGCTATCAGGGATGTCTTTGTCAGTATTACATTGCTGTGAAGAGACACCACGACCAAGGCAACTCTTTATCAAAGAAAGCTTTTAATTGGGGGCTGGCTTTGGATCAGTTTCAGAAATTTAGTCAATTAACATGACGGCAAGAAGCATGGTGGTAGCTACATCCTGATCTGTAGGCAAGGCAAGGGTTGGAGGGGTGGAGAGGAGACATTTTGGGCATGCCATGGGTTTTCAACCCTGAAACCCACCCCTCAGTGACACACTTCCTCCGACAAAGTCACACCTCCTAATCCTTTTAATCCTTTCAAATAGTGCTACTCCCTGGGGACTAAGCATTCAAATAACCAGCCTATGGTCAGGGGCCATTCTTTTTTGTCTTTTTTTGTTGTTGTTGGTTTTTGTTTTTTGTTTTTGTTTTTTTTTCGAGACAGGGTTTCTCTGTGTAGCCCTGGCTGTCCTGAAACTTGCTCGAACTCAGAAATCTGCCTGCCTCTGCCTCCCAAGTGCTGGGATTAAAGGCGTGCGCCACCACTGCCCAGCTAGGGGGCCATTCTTATTAAAAAGCCACAAGCTTTTATTCCATTTCCAGAGGTCATTTATTTTTCATTCAGAGTTTGCTTTTTTTTTTCTTTTTTTAGTTTTATAAAATGTAAACTTCAAATTCAAAATCAAACATCAAGGGATCTCCTCAGAAAACTTGCTTTCTTTCCAGTTACTTCTCATTCTCTTTTTTCCTTTATAGGAATCACTTCTTTTTAAAGGATTTTATTTCATTTGTGGTGTGTGTGTGTGTGTGTGTGTGTGTGTGTGTGTGTGTGTGTGTGTGTGAGAATATGTGAGTGCAGGAACCTGTGAAGTCCAGAGCAGGAGTTGGATCCTCTGGAGCTGCAGTTACAGGAGGCTGTGCCACCCAGTGTGGGTGCTGGGAACTGAGGTGGGTACCTTGCAAGAGCAATACCTATTGTTAACCACTGGGCTCTTCTGCCCTGGGAGCCATCTTTGAAAGCTTTTGATGTGTTCTACTTTTGAATGTAAACAGATATCAGGATGCCCATACTTTTCTGTATTCATGGGAAAGATAATACATACTAAACACTTCTGCATCTTGTCTTTTTTTTCTTTATTTATTTTTTCTTTTCTAAGTTTTTTTATTTACATTCCAAATCATTTCCCCTTTCCCGTTTCCTCCCTCCCCGAAAGTCCTATAAGCCCCCTTCTCCCCATTCAACCCCCTCTCGCTTCTCTGTCCTGGCATTCCCCTACATCCAGTCTTTCCAGGACCGGGGTCTCTGTCTTTTTGACATGAACATCTGTCTTAGCCACCACTACACTTTATAAGGATTTACTTTATTCTTTTGGACCATTCAGTAATAACTTAACCTACCTCTTTTTAACAGACACCTGGGTGGTTTCCATTTTATGAAATTACAAGTATTTCTGTCTTTTAAGGATAACATTTTTTATTTGGGGCAAATTCCTAGGAGTGCCACTGTTACAGATCAAAAGGTAAATGTGCCTTTCTTTTAAGTTGTAGGAACCAGGGAGGGGGGCTTCTTTGGAAGAAGTAAGTATTTGTAATTATTCACTGGGGAGTATCTTTGAAGTGTATCATGTCCCTGGTCCTCTCTCTATTTCTCTCTGATTCTTGGCCTTGAGGTGAGCAAATTTTATCTGCCCTACTCTTTTGCAATGATGAGATGGGCAAAAAAGGACCTCATACAAGTTTTTGAAATCTGAGTGTCTAAGTAGTGCAGACCATCTTTGCAAAAAAAAAAAAAAAAAGCACCTGGGTTTAACCGACAATTTTCCATAAACAGTTTATCTCTTACAAGTCAAGGTTCCAACAGAAATGTGAAAGTGTCCATACTTCCTATAATTTGAGACAAAATTTCTTCCCTTATCTTTTGCTTTTCTCTCTCTCTCTCTCTCTCTCTCTCTCTCTCTCTCTCTCTCTCTCTCACACACACACACACACACACACACACACACACACACACAGAGAGAGACAGACAGACAGACAGACAGACAGACAGACACAGAAAGACAGAGAGAGACAGAAACAGAGAGGGACAGAAAGGAGTGTGTGTGTGTGTGTGTGTGAAAGAGAGGGAGAGAGAGAGAGAGAGAGAGAGAGAGCATTAGTGAAACTGCTCTAGGTGAGGTGTACAGCCCATAAAACCATAGGTGACATTACTCCAAGACAGACACAGAGCAGATCAAAGTCCACCCTCTGGGAAGCCAGTCTGGGGGAACATTTGGTTCCACTTCTTGTGGTGACCATTGGTTTGCTAGCATATTATGCCCATGTCTTCCTTGGTAAGAACATTCCTGCACATGTTTCTGTCTTCCTTTTACTGTCTAATCATTGTGACAACTCTAAATCCACTTACTATTAACTCTCTCTTGGCCTTGGTTAAAGAAGTTTCTTCTTCTAGTGGGTGGCAGTTAATGCAGACACTCATAACTTGTCAAACTTCTGGGACTAAATAACTGTCAAGTACTCAGTCCTAACCAGGACATGTATATTGTCAACTCTAAAGTCCAGGGAACACTGTAGAAGAGGTGGAACAAAGGTAAGACCTGGAAGAAATATCATCCTCTGGATATGCCAGGGCAGTGGAGTCAGGAGTACACAGCAGCCATGGGTGCTGGAGTGAGACCTTCCAGAACTGAGTCTTTCAACATATCATGGACTGAGAAATGGATTGTGGGCCTCATCTTCCAGGAGGACCTATTGGCAGTTCATGGTTGCCAGGGGAGGTGATGTCATATCTTTCGATGATGTAGCCATTGGTAAACCACCCATGCATGGTAAATAACTCCTTACCCATGCTGAAACAAGCAGCCCCAATAAGCTCAATGGGGTAAAATAAATATGAAAATAAAACATGAATATAGGAAAGGGCTGGTTGTGAAGCAGGGTTGGCAGGAGTAGGGAGGGAATAAGAAGGGGTAATGGGGTGAGTATGATCACAACACATTGTGTACGAGAATGAAATCTGAGAATATATGCTAAGCTTTAAAAAGTAATTAATCAGAATAATATTGCCTCCTGCAAACAATCAGTGGTGAAGTGTTCTACTTTCAGGGAAGCCTTCATCCAGGGTCAAAGGGTACAACCAGGTCTTAAGTTCTTTCACAGCCTTTTTTGTGATCTACTTCTTTTTTCTTTTACTTTTAAGTTTATTTGTTTATTTATTTGTTTGTTTACTCGTTTATTTCTCTGTGTAGCCCTGGCTGTCCTGGAACTAGCTATGTAGACCAGGATGGTCTCAGACTCAGAGATCCACTTGCCTCTATCTTCCAAATTCTAGGAGACATCCCAGCTAAAGTTGTAGGCCAGCACATCTGGATACTTATTTTATGCGTATGAGTGTTTTGCCTGCATGTAGGAATGTGAACCACTTGTGCATCTGGTACCCACAGAGGTTAGAAGAAGGTGTCAGATCCCCTGGGACTGAGTTTTTCTGTGGCTGTTTGGAGCAGAGTTCAGGTCCTCCAGAATCCAGCAAGTGGCTCTTAACTGCTGTGCATTCTCTCCAGGCTCCCTGTAAATTCTGTTTTTGATGTTTGGGCTTCACATAGGCAGGATCCCTCTTTGTAGTTCCAAAATGTCTGCCAAAAACTAGGCTTTTCTCACTTTGGACCGTGGAGGGAAGAAACTAGTTTTCTACTTCATTGTTTCTTTTGGACTGCTCAGGATTGGACCCAGGTCTTGCACACACTAGGCAATTGCTCTATGGCTAAGCCACACCCTCAGCCACAGTTGCATACATCCTTGAGACTTCACTTGAAACAGAGGGATGCCTCCTGTCTCCCTGTCGCCCAGTCACTGTGACTGCAAAGAAATGGATGGTGCTGAGGAAAAGAATCCACCCTGAAGCTGGAAGAAAAGCCAAGGTCATGGGAACTGCAGGGTTGATCCCCAGGAGGAAGTCGTCGTTTCCCAAGACAACTTTGATGGTATACTTTCTGCGGGAGGGAGTGTGTGGAGGCTCAACAGAGTGCTGGATACAAGCTGGAGTCAGTCCTCTGGAAGGAGACCCTCACCTGAGAAAATGCCCCCAGAAGATCCAGCTGTAGGGCATTTTCTTAGTTAGCGATTTGATGGGTGAGGGTCCAGCCCATTGTATGTGGTTCCATCCCTGGCCTGGTGATCCTGGGTTCTTTAAGAAAGCAGGCTGGGTAAGCCATGAGGAGCAAGCCAGTAAGCAGCATCCCTCCATGGCTTCTGCATCAGCTCCTGCCTCCAGATTCCTGACCTGACTTCCTTCAATGACGGACTATGATGTGGAAACATAAGCCAAATAAACCCTTCCTGGCCTCAACTTCCTATTGATCATAGTGTTTTATCATAGAATAGTAACGCTAACTAAAGCGGCTATTTAGGACTTAAGTGGCATACCTCTTGGAACGGGGTCCAAGATTCATGCTTACAAACTCCTCAGGGGATTCCTTTTGTGTTGAGGTGCCTGTGTTGGTTGAGGGGGTGTGTGGGCAAGCAGCCCTGGCACTCAGGTACTGAGGTAGGACACAGCATAGGATGAAGGCCAAAGGCTGATGACCTCTGACCTTGTAACTTTTTCTTACCGTTCTGGGGCCAAAAGCTGATGACTTTTGGCAATTTCACGGTAAAAGAAAGAAAGTTAGGTATACACACACACACACACACACACACACACACACTAACCACCCATTTCATCAGTTTCAAAATTGCACATGCATACTTATATACATACACGTATACCTACATATGTTTGTATGCATCCACATACATATAGACATGTATACATATATACACACATACACATATATGCATGTATATATATATATATATATATATATATATACACACACACACACACACACACACACACACATATCAGAACCCCAAGAGCCACACACTTTATTTCTT
The DNA here is from genome assembly GCA_036184795.1 of Tokudaia tokunoshimensis. Lineage (NCBI taxonomy): Eukaryota > Metazoa > Chordata > Mammalia > Rodentia > Muridae > Tokudaia > Tokudaia tokunoshimensis. Next base: position 29,377,565 of record BTHU01000013.1, on the reverse strand, counting down.
CTCTCTGTCAATTTATACCTTCCTAGACAGCAGTTCTTTATAAAATGTTACACCAAAGGGGAATTACAGAAGGATGTTGATAGGAAGTTCAAAGCAGTGTTTCATTCTGTAAGCTCATTATAAAGCTCAAAACAACGGTTTCACATGGCCTGGCTTTATCATAATATACACCTGTGGTCTGACCTAGAATGAATGTTTTCCCTTGATCACAAATCTATCCCAAGGCTATTTCTCTTCTGGTGTAATTTATGAAACCTCACTGTATTCCTTTTTATGCAGCCTTTACTTACTATTCCATGAGGAGAGGCCACATTCTATTCTTGGTACTTTATTACATTTTTCTGGCAGAACAACTAAGACCATCTCCTTAAACTTTCTCCTTAAAATTATGGATAAATTTGAATTAAACCAGGAATACCATAATTAATTCATCTAGCATTAATTCATGAAAGTTCATCTTTGTGTTGATCTGCAGGGAATCTGCCCAATAGGGTGAGCCAATGTTCAGGAATCACTAGGCTATGTAATGGTGACAGGAAAGACATATCAGCAGTAAGAAGCAATCCTGGGATGAAGTTTCTGAGGACCTTGCATCCATTACAGCCATACAAAAATGGTGGCCATCTCCAGAAAACTCACTTGCTTGCTGTAGACTTTCCCAGATAGCTTCTGACACTTTTGTTCCAAACATCTCTATTTTAAAGACGATTTACACATTGTAAAGCTCACCCATTTAAAGCACGCAGCTCATTGGTCTTCCATTCACATCATTGTTGTCATCATAATATATTTCAAAAAATATTCATCTTCTCGCTAAGCAACTTCGTACCCATCTTTCATGTTTACCCCATTTCTAGTCCCAGAGAAATGATAAGCTAATTTCTGTCTCTATATATTTGTCCAGTCTGGATATCTCATGTTACTAGAAGCATACAATATGTATTCTATTATGTCTGCCTTCTTTCTACTAGCATACTCTCATCCCAATGGTGAGTACTATCCCACTGTATGGGTGTATACTACACTATGCTTATGTATTCAAGTGAGAGACTTTGGGAAGTTTCTACTCTTGTACAATTACACATACAAGAGTATGTTATGATAACACAGCTAAGAAGATTCATGCACATTTACACTCACTTACATTGTATATTACATTAAATGTAATACACATTGCATTGTATTGTATGTATATTAATGCTTTTACATTTGCATATAATGTATATTATACCCAGTGTAATATACATTACATATCTTGTATAGATACCTAGATAAGGAATTCTAGGGCTGTATGATAACCTTATATGTGACATTTTTGAAGACCCGCCAAACTATTTTCTGCAGCGTCTGTAGAGAGCAAGTGCCCAGGTTCCGTCCCAGCTTGCATAACCCTTGTTATTGTCTTGCTTATTGCAGCCATCCTAGTGGGTGGAAATGGAATGCCACTGTTGTTTTGATTTGCTTTTTCCTAATGACTAATAACGGCAAGGAGCCTTTTGTGTGCTCATTGACCATATAGTTACCTTCCTTGGAGAGGTTCCTTTGCCCATTTTGAAAATGAGCTATCTTTTTAATGAGAGACAGGAGTTCCTCAAAGATACCTGGGTCATGAATGTATGAGTGCTTGTGTGATGTGTCTGTGCTCTCCCAATTAAACCCAGAGCTCACCAACCTAATAGTTAGCCAGCTTCCTTGGGAATTCCCATTCCTGATTTTCGAGACTGCAATTACAGGTCTGCTCCACCTCACTCATCTGACCTTTCCATCAGTTCTGGGATCTAAACATTGGTCCTCCTCCTTGCTTGAGGGTCCTCCTCCTTGCTTGAGGGGCCAGAAATGTTTTTGTTTATGTTTTAGTTTATTTGTTTGAGATAGGATCTCACTATGTGACTCTGGCTGTCTTAGAACACACTACGTAGACCAGGCAGGCTTTGAACTCATAGAGATCCACCTGACCCTGTCTCCCAAGCACTGCCTTTCAAGGTATGTGCCGTTTTGCTTGGCTTGGGGCCGGCACTTTCACCACTGAACCATCACCACAGCTATCACCTATTTTGGATGTTTTCTCAGCCTGAGCCCTGGTCTTACATTGATGAATAGAAAATCTCTCTGTTCCAGTCCATGAGGTACCTACTCTTGTGGAGCATTTATATTTACTAGTGGACCCTGTAAACAAGTAAATAGAGAGCTGCCGAGGCTCAGCAGGAAAGGTGCCTGGTGCCAAATCTGGCCACTGGAGTTTGACTCCTTAGACACACGGAGCAGAAGGAGAGAGGTATCTTTTGGGGCTTGTTCTGTGACCTTCACAACTAGCTGCAGCACATGTGCACACAAGCACAAAATAAATAATAAAGAAATTGAAAAAAAGGAAAAATAAATAGAAAAAAACAAATAAATGGAGAGATGTGGGGAGTTTTGTTTTTGTTTTGTTGTTGGTTTTTTTTCTTTATGTAGACAGATGGGTTGAATGGATATTTTATTTAAAAATGCCACATTGGATGAGAATTCTTCATGAAGCATTTGGGATTCATTAGGATGAGGCCTCTCAATTTAACTCAGAAATCTTCTGAGAGTGCTAAAAAGAATGGTTCATAAAACCAACTGGATAAGCCAGGCAGTGGTGGCGCATGCCTTTAATCCCAGGACTGGGGAGGCAGAGGCAGGTGGATTGATGTGTTTGAGGCCAGCCTGGTCTACAGAGCCAGGGCATCCAGGGCTGCATAAAGAAACCCTGTCTCGAAAGAAACCAAAACCAAAACAGCCCTCCCACCAGCAACTCCCTCCAACCAATCAACCAACCAAAAACAACAAGCAAACAAACAAAAAACAGGAAAGAAGGTTTGGTTTTTTTTTGTGTGTGTGTGTATTTGTATTTTTTTGGTTTTTTTGTGTGTATTTGTATTTGTCTCTCTCTCTCTGTGTGTGTGTGTGTGTGTGTGTGTGTGTGTAGAACTGGGTATTCGCACAGGAGTGCACATACCCATAGAGGCTTGAGGTGTTGGATGTACCTGGAGTTGGAGTTACACACAGGTGGTTTCAAGTCCCTTGTTGTGGGTTCTGGGACTCAAATCTGCATCCTCCAGAAGAGCAGTAGATGCTCTGAACCACTGAGCCATCCGTTCCATCCTTTACTTAACCTTTTCATCCACACAGATAAGTAGGTACACACACCACTGTTTTGTATAAGAATAAGCAGAGAGTCAAAAGGGTTTACTAACTCCCCGGCATCACAGAGCTTAGTTGACGCTTGATCCCATGAAATTAATAATCAAAGATGCTGGAATAAATGTCTAAAATACTCCTGAGAACAGTTCAATTTAAGCGCCTTCAAGCATTGCCTCGATGACCTAGACTTTGCAAAGAACTCAACTAGGTTTTGACCAAATAAAAGCACCGAATCTCAAAGAACAGTAAGTCATCTGTTTACTTTTTCTCCTCATTATCCTGTCTGCTCCCTAAAGCAGTCTGTACATTTAGCAGGTGGTAGATAGTAAATTATTATTCTAAATAGTGCCTAATAATAATAAGGAGGCAGCTCCCACAGTGTCAATCCACAGACGGGGGAATAATTATTGCATTTATCCAAGCAGATGAATTTCAGAGGGATTTGAATATCTCTCTAAGGCCAGCATCAGTATTTTATTTATTGTCACTGGAATGTAACAAACGGCTTTATTACTTTGTATCTGATTATTATGCTGGCCGTTTACTCTTCCTTTATTATTATTTTTTTCTTAGCAGTTGTACTGTTCGCTTCGGTTTTTCATCTCCTTATTTAGATTGCTGCTCAGGAGGAGTATGAAATGCGAAGGAAAGAAAGAATGGGAAGGAGCTCTCATGTCCTCTGAGAAAGCAGGCCCTAGTCACTGCTTTTTCTCCCCCTTTGTTGAGAAAAGGAGTAGAGGCGTTGTAAAAGGTCTGTTTACATCCACTTTCCATTCCAACCTGCTTCCATTCCTTAAATTCTACCTTCGAGGTTGTTTATCGTGGTATTGCCAGTGTCCAGAACCGAGTCTGCCCCTAGACGGATGCCCTCAGTGGTTGGTTAGATGAACGAAAGGTAAGGAAAAGGATGCCCAGAGTCCAACTTGAGACGGGAGGAAGAGGCTGGAGCTGTGAGGAGGGAAGAATCCACAAAGTATTTGAGGGATGAGAGAGAAATGGAAACGGATGTCTCAAAGGCTGGAACCGGGAGAGAGGAGGCCGGAGTAGAGACCACAAAGGTTTCTAGGGAAAAAGTAGCAGATCGGAGACGGTGAGGGCGAGACAAAGAGCAGCCGGTCTAGGCTGCTCGAGGTTCTTCGTGGAAAGAAATGGGAACGAAGTGGAGGGGCAGGGAGGCGGCGGAGGAAGGGGCGTGAAGGAGGAGAGCGGGGCGGGGCGCGGGACACCGGGGCGCGGGACGCGGGGCGCCGGCCCGGGCGGCGACGGAGGCGGGCGAGTAGCGAGAGGCGGAGCGCGAGCGCCGCAAAGTTACTCGGCCTTGCTCCGGGCCCGGGGGCCGCGTGCTGCCGGCGGGAGGAGCGAAGCGGGGCTCGGCGGTCTGAAACCCGAAACCTCGCGTCCCGGGCGCGGCGCGCAGGGAGGAAGCGGCGGGGAAGCGGCCGGGCCCTGAGCAGCCGCGGCGCTTCGGTGAGCACCGGGCTGGGGGGCGCAGGCCGGGGTGGGACGGGCTGCCCGGGGATGCAGCTGCGCTGAAGGCATTGTGCTGGGCGCCGGCCCGTCTGGGTCTGCAGCTCCCCTCACCCTCCCACCGTCCCCGGATCCCTCCTGCCCCTTGGGCGTTCCGCTTCTCGCGGCGCCCCTCTCCCCAGTCCTAGTCTCGTTCCCGACTGTACCGCGCCTTGCTTTGGGGGAGCTGGCGCTTTTGCGTCTGGTTTTGGAGCTCTTTGTGGGCAGAGTCTGTGGGGCGCGCCCCTCCAATCGGCCAGAGGCTTTTCAGAAGCCCACCTGGGTCTGCTGGGTGCAGCCCGTTCCATTCCTCCGGATCCCCTCTGCACATCCCCTGGGAAGGGAGAGCATCAGTTCGTGCCCCGGACTCAGCCGAGGAGGGCCGCGCCCCCTGCGGCCCGCTCAAGAATGGGGGTGTGGGGCGCAGTGGCTACGACCCTTGGCTGGAATCCGTGAGGACCAGGTGAGTAACATCCTCCTGGTCAGGACTGGTGTGTCCTGTGCGAGGCGCACCCAGAAGTCGCTCGGCGCTGTGTGGTGGGCTTCCCTGCTTCTCAGATCGACGAGAGGGAGATTCAGTTGATTTGGAGCTCAGGGGAAAGCACTTTACAAACTGGGCCAAGAGCTTAAGCCCGGGTGCATCCCTGTGCACAAAGGCATGTGGCATGACTATGTCTGTTGGGATGATCCACCGGGCTTCGGAGCCATCGGCTTCCCAGTGACTGCAGCCAGACATTGGTATCTCTGGGTAGCACAACTCTACTTTTTCATTATCATCCCTTTTGTGCAGTGTTTCCATTTAGTTCTCCCTGCTAGGTAGGGAGCAAGGTGCAGTTTGGGAGGGAAAAGGACTTGAGCTCAGTGATCTGCCCAGCGGAGGATACTGATAGATCAGACTGTCTTAGGTGCTAGAGCCTCCAAATCGTCTCCTCTGGGTAGAGCCAGCCCCGGGACTGTAGCTTGACTCTTGGATCCACGGCTTTACCAAATGGATGATGTTTGCCTGTATAATGCATTATACTTCAGCCACCTTGAGAGCAGGTGAAAATAGGCGTTTCCCAGTCCCTCCAGGAAGAATAGGGAGAGGGCCGGGGCATCAGTTTATGTAACCAAATTCTTCACCCAGTTTCTTCCAGAGACCCTCTTCCGGCACTAGCCTACACCCACCGTATTCTCCCCTTCTAAGGTGTAGACAGCTGCTTTCATACTCACCTTTTAAATCCCTTCACACGGCAGCCCTGTGAACTGCAATTATTGTCCTGTTTGAGGGGTGAGGAATGCGAAACACTGCGCCCTATTTTTTGTTTGCTTGTTTGTTTTGTTTTGTTTGTGACAGGGTCTCTATGCAGCCCTGTCTGTCCTGGAACTCACTGTGTGGAAGGGGCAGGAGAGGAGGGCTTGAACTCACTAAGATCTGTCTGTCTCTGCCTCCTGACTGAACTAGAATCTTTTGACTTAGTGCTTTGGTTATGGGGAGTCTTTTGACTCAGGACTTTTTGTCCTACAGAGCCAGTGAGATGGTAGTGAGCACAGACACCTTCTCAGAAGGAAACCTGCTTGGTGTTTAGGAACTGACTTCAAGACCTTGTGTTCCCAAATCTGTATGGCAGCCCTGGGCACCGGGAGTCCTCTGACCAAGGAATATGGAGTGGTCAGATGATGTGTGTGTGCTGTTTGAGGTCTGAACTTCATCCTCTATAAGTGTCAGCATATCCACGTAGAGTCTTAAGGCACACACCCTATGGCCAGAAAGACTGGGTGGAAGAAGTCAGGCGTGCTGGCTGGGTAGCGTTATGTGCAGAGTGATATCCCACGAGGAGGCAGCCAGTTGTGAATACAAGGCCCCAACACATTGTTGTCTGATGTGAGCTTTGTGGCAGCTGTTAATTCTTGTGGGAAAGAAATCCATTTCTAAAAAATTGTCTTTTAATTCAAAACTCATTTTTGTTAAATGTGCAGAGAACTGAATGACATGTCCAACTGACGTGTTATCTTCTGACTACCAGTATGTAGGCTAGGTTAGACCTGTCTACCAGTATGCAGGCTAGGTTAGACCCGTCTACCTGAACTGTTGTAAAGCATGACTTGAGGGGAGAATTTTAAAAACCAAAAATCTTAACAAGGTGAAAGTTTGCTATTGGTGGTGGGTTGACTTTAAGACGCAATACTTCATTTATTCAACCTTTACTAACCTTACCAATGATCCTTATCCCGTCCCAAGAGGGAATGGAATATTTTCAACTAGTTTTCCATCTGCTTCTTGGGTCATTTTCTGTGCCTGGCAGTTAAGAAGGTAGCATGCATGGAGACATGATCAGGAAATGTTGAGAGGATGAACAAAGGAGTCTGTCACGTGTAAATCCTGAGGAGGTACATTTGCACTTTTGTTTTGGTTTGTGTTTGTGTTATACTGGAGTCCTGTGTGACTGGGAATAATCTGAAGTATCTACCCCATAGGTACTGCCTTAGCCCTGCCCTTTTCAACGTCTGCCCTGGGCATGTAATGATAGAGCTTATTTGGTATATAGTAAGGTTTCAAAACCAAGGGTTATTAGGAGAGATTTTTATTATAGGAAAATATAGAAAAAAATTAAAATTATTTACACATCTTCTTGACTTTCTCCACCACAATAAATGTTTTCTTCCAGGTCCCCACGCCCCCCCCCCGTGTGTGTGTGTGTGTGTATGTGTGCATATGTGTGTGTGGGTGTCTAAGTCTGTGTGTGTATATGTGCATATGGAAACCAGAGGTTGATAACTTTCCTCCACCTTACTATTTATATTTTGACAATGTATATAATGATTTTGACTATGCTCACCCCTTACCTCTCTCTCCCCCTCCTTCCATGCTCACCCCTTACCTCTCTTTCCCCCTCCCTCCATGCTCACCCCTTACCTCTCTCTCCCCCTCCCTCCATGCTCACCCCTTACCTCTCTCTCCCCCTCCCTCCATGCTCATCCCTTACCTCTCACTCCCCCTCCCTCCATGCTCACCCCTTACCTCTCTCTCCCCCTCCCTCCATACTCACCCCTTACCTCTCTCTCCCCCCTCCCTCCATGCTCACCCCTTACCTCTCTCTCCCCCTCCCTCCATGCTCACCCCTTACCTCTCTCTCCCCCTCCCTCCATGCTCACCCCTTACCTCTCTCTCCCCCTCCCTCCACGCTCACCCCTTACCTCTCTCTCTCCCTCCCTCCACGCTCATCCCTTACCTCTCACTCCCCTTCCCTCCACGCTCACCCCTTACCTCTCTCTCCCCCTCCCTCCATGCTCACCCCTTACCTCTCTCTCCCCCTCCCTCCATGCTCACCCCTTACCTCTCTCTCCCCCTCCCTCCATGCTCACCCCTTACCTCTCTCTCCCCCTCCCTCCATGCTCATCCCTTACCTTTCTCTCCCCCCTCCCTCCATGCTCACCCCTTACCCCTGCCCCTAATTGAACCCTTTCTTCCCCAACTAGCCTTTCTCTACTTTCATATCGTTTTTGGACATCTGATTAAGGTTGTTTCCATGTTGGTATTTACTGGAGCATGGGTGACTTACCGTGATCAGTTTATGTGCTGAAGACAGCGTCTCCCTTATGCAGTTTTTCTGAGTCCTGGATCTCTCTTTGAACCTGGAGTTTACTAATCCTCTAGGCTGGCCAATGGGCTCCAGGGATCCTTCTGCCCCCTCCCCCGCCCCCTCATTTCCAGCACCAGAGTTAAAGCATGGGAATGAAACTTTTGCCTGGGTGCTGGGGGGTCTGGGCTCAGGTCCTCATGTTCCAGACAGGTGGGCTGAGGAAGCAGTCTCTCCAGCCCTTCCTTCCAGGTCCTTTTCAGTGCTTCTGTATTACCATTCCTGGAAATACAGGTGATATGTCATATAGGATTTACTCATACGACAGTATATAACAGACATCATAAAATAAGATCATCTCCATTTCTAACTTTACAACCAACCCAAATATAAATTGAATATACTTTTGAAAAATATTAATACATAAGTGGGGATACATAATTTCCATAATTTACTGTTTTGATCTAAAAATATGACATAGAAGTCATCCAATCTCAGTGATTCTTTCCTTCCTTCCTTTCTTTCTTTGTTTCTTTCTTTCTTTCTTTCCTTTCTTCTCTCTCTCTCTCTCTCTCTCTTGCTTTCTCTCTTTTCTTTTTTTCTTTTTTTTTTTTTACTTTTTTGAGACAGGGTCTCACTGTGTAGTCTTGGCTAGCCTTGAACTCACAGAGATCTACCTTCCTCTGTCTCCAAGTGCTGGAATTAAACGCTTACATTGACACACCCTGCAGCTTCGTTCCTTTAAATGGCTACACGGTACTTCATAGTGGACTTACTATAACTTATTTAAAGATTTCCCTATTGATGAGCTCTTAGCTTGTTTCTACTTAATCTAGCCACCTATCTTTATTTATGGCACATTTAGAATATTTCTGGATACAAATTATTTCTAGAAGTAGAATTTGTGGGTTAAAGAAATTCACATTTTGGGCTGGAGAGATGGCTCTGCGGTTAAGAGCACTGGTTATTCTTCCAGAGGTCCTGAGTTCAATTCCCAGCAACCACATGGTGGCTCACAACCATCTGTAATGGGATCTGGTGCCATCTTCTGTATACATAATAAATAAATAAATAAATCTTTTTTTTTAAAAAAAGAAATGAACATTTTAAGCAGTCAGTTTATCTATCTATCTATCTATCTATCTATCTATCTATCTATCTATCTATCTATCTATCTATCTAATCTTTTCCAGACTGGGTCATGTTATGTAGCCCTAGCTGTTGCAGAACTCACTGTGTGGACCAGGTTGGCCTCCACCTTCCAGAGATCCACCCACCTCTGCCTTCCAAGGGCCCAGATTAAAGGCGTTTACCACAGCACCAGTTTATGGAGTTATTTAAAGAGTTCTCTTTGTCTATTGAGGTCTGAGAAACTGTTGAAAAGGATATCTAATTAACTTACTTATGTAAGATTACTTGTTTAGGGTTAGGTCATGGAGTTAAAAAAAAAACCACAACATTCAAAATTATAGAAGTTATATAAAGTAACAACCCCACCCCTCTCCTGTTCCCTAGCCCTGTATTTCCTTTTTGACATATAGCCAATTTTGCTAGTTTTTGCCTACTCTTTCAGAGATAATCCATACACCCACAGGCGGAACAATATGTATCATTTCTTCTCTTTCAAAACAAATACTGTAGCACACTTAATACCCACGTCTGCAGTCTGCATATGACATTTAAAGATTATTCTGAATCTCAGAGAACAACATTGTGTGCATTTTAAATGCTAATAGATTCTTGTACATTTACTCTTAACATTTAAGAAATCAACCTGTGTTTCCTCTAATTTCTCTGTCAATTCCTTTACCACCCCACCCCTCACCCCCAGTGAATTGTAATCTCATCAGTGTAAGAAGCTCTGCCTAGATTCTGGACTTTAACCCACCTGATGGTAGCAAATCAAATGTCTTCCCTTTCTACTCTTTTTTTTTTTTTTTTTTTTGCTGTGTGCACAGGTAGGAGCATTTGACGCCTGTGAAGTTAGATTTGTGTCATTTTTCTTGGTAGCTTCCTGTTTTGCTTTTGGGAAGTCCTCTCCAATTTCAGGATTATACTTTTCTAAATTTTGTCTTTCTTATTAATTATTATTTATTTACTTATTTTTCAATTTAAAAAGTGTCCAAGGGGTGGGGGTTAAGAGATGATGGCTCAGTGGTTAAGAGCAGCACCGACTGCTCTTTCAGAGGCCTAGAGTTCAGTTCCCGGCACTCATGTCTGCAGCTCACGACTCGCACGCACGCGCACACACACATACACACACACACAGATCTTCACTCCAGGATTGTGAGGCAACTCTTATAAGGCAGCATTTAATTGGGGCTGGCTTACAGGTTCAGAGGTTCCGTCCATTATCATGGAGGTGGGAGCATGGCAGCATCCAGGCAGACATGACGCTGGAGGAGGTGAGAGTTCCACATCTTGTTCAGAAAGCAAACAGAAGATTGACTCCCATGTGTCTAGAAGAAGGGTCTCAAAGTCAACCCCAACAATGACACACTTCTTCCAAGAAGGCCACACCTATTGCAACAAGGCCACACCTCCTAATAGTACCAACTTCTTAGGCTAAACATATTCAAACCACCCCACCTAGCGTGCTGGAGGCCCTAGGTTTCAGCACTGGAGAGAGGAGAGCACATATTTTCTTTTTACTTTCCCTGTCTTCTGTGATCTCTGTGGTCAGGGTTTGTGTCTGCCTGCGATGGTTTGTATATACTTGGCCCAGGGAGTGGCACTATTAGGAGCTATGGCCTTGTTGGAGTAGGTGTGTCACTGTGGACATGGGCTTTAATACCCATACTAGCCACCTAGGAGCCAGTCTTCTGCTAGCAGCCTTCAGATGAAGATGTAGAACTCTCAGCTCCTCCTGCACCATGTCTGCCTGGACTTTGCCATGCAGGCATGATAATGGACTGAATCTCTGAACCTGTAAGTCAGCCGTAATTAAATGTTGTCCTTATAAGAGTTGCCTTGGTGATGATGTCTCTTCACAGCAGTAAAACCCTAAGACACTGCCCATGAGTCTACTTACCCAATGTCTATTTTCTTTGCCTTCTATTTTATTTAAAGATTTATTTATTTATATGAGTACACTGTAACTGTCTTCAGACACACCAGAAGAGGGCATCTGATCCCATCTCACATGGTTGCTGGGAATTGAACTCAGGACCTCTGGAAGAGCAGTCAGTGCTCTTAACCGCTGAGCCATCTCTCCAGCCCTTCTTTGCCTTAAGGGTGTGCTTTTCCTGGGCAGGCAGAATAAGAACAAGGGAGGAACAGGCAGTGGAGACCATGTGTAGACACAGGGCTGTACAGCAACCACATCTGAAGATCTGGGAGTGACCTGGGATAGCAGAGGCGGAAGGCATCTGCTAAGGAATAATGTCTGCAGATGTGGGAATCACATGGCCCAGATGGGCCTGTGTGGGAACCATCAGTCTGGCAGAGTGGGGAGGACAGATCGGAATGAGGGCGAGATCAGAGATGAGATGACATAGGTAGGTCTAATAGTAATGTGTCGGGTGAGCGTAGCACTCTGAGCCAGATAACGACAGCAAAGAGGAAGCTTTGAGCTAGACTTTAGTGACTCATGGGATATCTGCCATAGGGAATGGCATAGACCAACTTTCACCGACACACATGCACATGCATGCGCGCACACACGCACACAGTATCTTATTTTGCCCTGTGTGTAAATCCAAGGCTCGGACATGATCACTGATTTACCCAGGATCACACTGCTAGAGTATCACTGAGAGATGTAGCCCTATCAGGATTATCTGTCAAGAGCAATCAAAGATAGCCTAGTTTTCAGGTTTGACTTTAACATTATTAAAGAAAATTGTGTGGGTGTGTCTGTATGTTTGTATATATAGTACACATGTGTCCAAATGCCTTTAGAAGCCAGAACCCCTGGAACTGGACTCAAGAATGCTGTGAGTTTCCTGGTGTGAGTGCTAGGAACTGAACCCAGGTCTACTGCAAGAGCATCGACTGCTCTTAACTGCTGTGCGCTCTCTCCAGCACATCCCTACTGTTTAAAAAAGACAGGGTCTGAATCCCAGGATGAGCCTGAAGTCCGTGTGCAACACAGGATGGCTTTATCTTCTGCCTTCACTCCCCCGGAGCTGGGATTATAGGTGTGTGCTACCACAAATGCTTTATTTAGTGCTGGGGATGGAGCCCGGGGTGTGTGCTAAGTGAGCTCTCGGCTACCTGAGGCACACATCTAGTCTCTGGGTTTCTGTCTTATGAGATGGGGTAAATAGTATTCTAGATAGTGCAGAAACAGATAATCCTGATAGCGTTACATCAGAACTTCACCGACATGTAGCCATTGCTTACCTTCCATAGAAGTAATTGTTTTGGTCTTCTGAGCGGTGCCCCCATTTCTTACTACTTCCTTGCATTGTTGTCGTGTGTGTGTGTGTGTGTGTGTGTGTGTGTGTGTGTGTGTGTGTGTGTTTATGAAAGGGGTTGTTTTATTTTTCTTAATCTATTTGGTAAGCAGACATAGTGAGCGATACTGCTCCTACAGGATTCTTCCACCCTCGCATGACTGATTGGTTTGACCAGCGGTACTTTGTTTGGGGGCTGATCTGCCCATCCAACATCCTTTCCTTGAGTTGCCAGCAGCATCTCCTCTTGGTGTGACAACCCAGAATGCTCCCTGGCAGTTCCAGGTATCCCCTGCAGAGGGTGCAAAATCACCTCTCCTAGGAGTAGGGGTTGAGCTGGACAGTTACCTGTGATACCTGCTTGGAGGTAGCCAGCCCTGTTCTCCAACAGGTCCTGATTTTCTTCACCAATAACGCAGGAGGAGGTTCTCTGCTTCCACAGAGCGCTTGAAGGGAAGGGCTTGTGAGGTAAAGGAAGCAGGGGACGTGGACACCCATAGTCACAAGTAGAGATGAATTTTAAAAGTGCCTGTGGCCCAGACTTCATTGGGGACAGGGAAATGAGTGGTCACTAAGACTTAAGTTGGTTCTCCACTGGGAGGTAGTATTCTTCCGCACTTAGTTTCAATCTTGGGGTCTTGAATTCTGCTTTCCATCCATTTCATCTAGCTAAGTAACTAACTGGCTTTAATTACATTTGAAATGGAAGGGATTGCATCTTTCATGGCTTAATGTATAGAGGCACTTTAGAGTTTGCCTTGACAGCCACTGTAAGCAACTGCTTTTTCCCGTGTTTCCTCACATACTCCCCTTGGCAATCTTACGAAATAAGTTAATTCTCTCTTTCTCCTCATGGAGAAGTTGAGGTTCAGAGAGGTTAAAAGTCACAATCACCAGAGCCCAGAGTTGGGTTCAGTGAGGATTTCAAAGACTAAGTTCTTCTTTTGATTACCAGGTCTAAGTGGATTTAGTGTGGGGTTAGCATTCTGTCACTGTGATGAAACCCTGAGATAAACAGTTTAAGCAAGGGAAGACCTATTTTGCTCATGGCTTAGGGAGGTCCAATACACCGCATGCTAGTCCACTGTTTCTGGGCCTGTCATGGGGCAGAGCCTGATGTGGAGAGGGAGCAGGGAGCAGAGTGATTTATCTCTTGATGGCTGGGAAGCAGGAAGAAGGAGTGGGGACTCTGTAAGACAAAGCTCCCAGTGATACACTTCTAATCAGGCACCCTCTCCCGCCATTTCCACAGCTTTACAACAGTCCATTGAGTTATGAGTTCATCAATGAATTTACCCACTGGTTAGGTCATTGCCTTTATGTGGGATTCAGTTACTTTCATAAGCCACACATCTTAACATGGCTTGGGCAGACATGTCTTCAACACATGAGCCCGTTAGGGAGTGTTAGGGAGATACTTCACATCCAATCCATAAGAAAGTGTATAGGGAGGATATAAAATGTTGTTCCTCTCAAAGGCAATTGGGAAACATTTGTTAGCCGCCTGGAAGGGATCTTAACCACAAGCTTTAGATCATGTACTATGTAACGATCCACGTGCCCCAAAAGAAAACTAAAACGGAACAGGAAAACTGTCTATCAGGAGGAACGGTGATGGAGACAAGCATGGAGCAGAATGTTCCAGAAAGGATTCTTCAGCGATTAGCTCAAGTGTTAGTCAGGCCTTGAGCTATTCAAATAAGTGGTAGTAAGTGCTAAAGAGGCTCATGGCCTGGGGCAGAGGAGTGGCTTTCCAGCCCATAAGAATCTTCTCTTGCCCTTTTATTATCTCTTCAACTGGAGGACACACCCAAGAACAAAAAGCTACTGTGAATTAATTACTATGTGAAAACACATTTGAATTTTCCTGACCACAAAGACATTTACTGTAATATCCTTTATTTGGTCCTCAGACAGTTCTCATGATGTACTGGGTTGGGAGGACCCCTCTCAGTTACCAACACCGAATGATCCATTTAGAGACTGTGAGGTAGGATAGTTTACATGAAACAATTAAAGGGAAGCTTAGTAGCTGGGAACAGAGACATTTTTCTTCACACAGGCCTGTTCAGATCTTCTGCATGGATCCCTATGATCTCTGCAGGAAACTCAGGTTTCTCCAACTTGGCCCCTTGGAACAGCCCAGTGACAGTCAGTCTTGTAATTGAGCCTACCTTTCCCATGAGTGAGATGGGGCTCAGCATCCTTAAATCCAGCAGCTCCCCACATATTGCTTACACATGATTAAAGCCAGATTCTCAGCTCTTTCAAGAATCTTGTGTGCCTGGAACATGCTACTGTTAGCCTGACCCGCATTGTTTATCACGGACCTGCCTAGGAGTAAACCAGCTCACCTCAGAGACCTGGAGGAAGTGGTTCTTCCCAGACAGAGTGCATCCCACTGACCTGGGTATTGAAGCCTTCCCGGGTGAAATCACTAACTCTTATTTTACACACACTGTTAGTGAACTCAGCAGGGGAATTGTGGGTTGAATATAGGGAAATGGACAGCTAAAGGTTTGTAGAGCAAATTGAAAGCATAAAAAAGAACATGCATGTCACCGTGGGTGTTCTGGTTTGCTTTTTTGTTGCTGTGACAAACACCATCACCAAAAGCACCTTGGAGAGGAGGGAGTTATTTGTTTACACTTCCACAAGTCTATCATTGACCAGAGTCAGGACAGGAATCACAAAGGAGCACCTCTCTCTCTCTCTCTCTCTCTCTCTCTCTCTCTCTCTCTCTCTCTGGCTCTGGCTCATTCACGCACTCACACTCAGCTGACTTTC